>JALBCR010002195.1:0-464762 GCA_030710515.1 Abscondita cerata
AAACAATATATTCATCTTATTTTGGTTCATGTTCTAAAAAATAATTTATTATGTATTGACCGCATTTAGCACAAAGTCTTAGAATATGTATAGAAGCAATGAGATCATCTCTAACGAATGTGGTACTAGCAGAATCTTAAGATCCTCCTCTATGTCTAAGGCGACGGTATCTAGCACGAAAAGCAATTATTAAATGTACGGTGTATAATACGCCATGCATTAAAAAACTCTATCAGTTACTCTTAGAATGTCTCACAAATAAATACTGGCGTATAAAAAACAATCCTTCGTTGGTACAGTCGTGGTCACGGGTTTTGAACAGTTTCAGGTAGTATGTAAGTAAAAGGTCACAGTCTAAGGAAAGAAACTGATGTAACCTTCGAAACTTAATCCTTTTTAATGACGTCTCTTTGTTATACTGAATAAAGAAACGTATACCGGTTGTTTTCACGTATTTTGCCAAAAATGTAAAAAGATTTTATTCTTCACAATCTTCAAATATATACAACAAAAATAATCAATAACTTCTTTATAGTCGAAATATTGGATGGTTTGTATAGTAGGTAAAATAGTAATTAACTAATACAGGAAATAGGTGAAACAATACATGGATTAGAAATTTATGGCGGTATTGTTTTGCTTAACCAATACGAGCTAGTAGTTAAATTAAATTAATTTCTTTTCCGAGCTTCGGGGATTTTTGAAGAAATTCGTCAAAACTTTTAAGAAAATTTGACACGTTAGTTTTTAGATACATATTACCATTAACTTATTTTTTTAAATGCAGACCTGTAGTTTTTATTTCATTTAAAAAAAAAACTTTAATGAACATGTAATACATCCAAATAAAAGTAAAAATCCAAAAATAGTATATTATGCTACTATGCTATTTGCGAAACACAAAAGGCGTTCGACTCTGTGTAGCATATACTATTTTTCTTCAAGCGTAAAAAAATCAAATTCTTCAAAACCTTGCAAGTCAGTTACAAGTAGTTGATGTGGTTTTAAATTGAATTGGCAACAGCGTTAACTCTACCTTTACGTTACTTACAACTGTCAAATATGACTGTCAAACAGTATTATTTATTTGGTAGTATTAGATATTTAGGTAAAAACCTAATTTCACAATTAGAAATAAATAATGTGAATGCATTTTAGAATGGTTTTGTCAAACAGTGTCTTTGTTTTTTTATACTGAAAAAGACACGCTCAAACCAAAGCCCAATCTCCAATAATATTACAAATATTACAATACATTTTCTGTATGTTTTATTAGCGAAAAAAATAGTAATTACACATTTAAAAAGATCATACAAATTGTATATAAATAGAAAAACACGCTAATACTGGATGTAATATCCATTGCTTTGTATACAAGTTTCTAACCTATTAGGCATGCTATTAACGATTCGTTCACAAATGTTTGTTGTCCTCAGGGACTCCCATGACGCTGTTACGTGACGTGTTAATTCATTTGCGTTTCTTTCTCTAACGCCGTCGTTGAAATTGTTCCAATCCCTCACGCTAGCTGCCCACAAATTTTCGATTGGATTAAGATCCGGCGATTTTGCAGGCCACGGCAAAAGTTCAACTTCGGGATGATCTGCAAACCAATCCCGAACAATACGCGCAGTGTGAATTGTGCAATTGTCCTGGACAAAAACGAAAGTTTCCATTTCGTTTTCGGGAAAAACTGCTCGTACGCTAGGAAGCATCACCTCTTCTAGTAACGTGACGTAGGATCTGGCATTAAATCTTGGTGGTGTCACTTGCACAATCTCACCAGGAAAGGATTTGCACATCCATCCCCAATATCCAACGTTGATTCGGCCGCTTCTTCTTTTAGGGAGAACATTTTCAATGTTATACCTTGTTCCATTTCGCCTCCATAATTGAACAGGCCCATCTTGCGACGACGAATATGTTTTTCGTCGGAAAATATGACGTTTGACCAGTCCCTGTTAATGTTTGCATGGCAAAATTCTAGTCGTCTTGCTGCATGCTCCGGTGTTAACAAAATTTTCCGAGCTGGTTGGCGGCAATGGATTCCGTTCTCGTGTAACCGACGCCTTATTGTGCGACTACTACACGGTAGTTGGAGTTGCTCTTTAACTTCGACGGATGACAGAAAACGTTGATTATCAGCAATTTCTATAATTGCGTTATCTTCGGCCTGCGTGGTAATACGTCTTGGTCCTGGCCGATGTGTAGCTAATTCTCCGAGTTCGTTACGCCGAATCCAACGTTTCACCGTTTGTCTCTAAAATAAAGAAGTGATAATATCATAGGACTCCACATCAAAAGCGAAATGTTTTATAAAGAAATTACTAATCGAATTAAACAAAATGTTTAAATAAAACTTTTATTTGAAACAAAATTACGTAAAAGAAGTATTTTTGAAAGTAAGTAAGTAATTATTTTATTCGTTCCCTTTTTACATATAATAATGAAAATAAAAAAGAACAACAGTATGTGAAACGAGCATAATAGGATCATAGGTTACGTCCAATTAATAAAATTGAAGATATTAGTTAATAAAGGCAAAAACAAAAATTTTTGCAAACTATATTTGCCACTTTTACAATTTCTTTATAAAACGTAATTCTTTAGATGTGAAATTCTATGATCCTAGCACTTGTTTCAATTATTAACCATTGATTATTTTAAAACTTAATAGTCTTCTAATAAAATAAGGAAACACATGTTATAATAATTTTGAAAGTAAATCAGTATATTATGTGATGTGTTCCTAATTTATCTTTAATTAACGTAAATTTACTTAAAATTAAAATTTACCAAGTACTTACTGAAAGATCCACAGTTTGTGCAATTCTACTAATACTCCAACCTGCTTCAGAAAGTCCTGCGATACGTCCGCGTATTTCTAGTGAACAATCAATTTGACCGATACGCCTTGGCATTTTAATGAATAATTATTATTTCAATTATGAAAACACTTTAACCAAAAGTAAGTACACCGTTTACGCAGTACTGCTTACAATTGACTGAATTTATAAGTAATTTTGTTTAACTACTAGCTGCGTTTATTTAGCAAAACAATACCCGTTAAATTTCTAATCCTAATCCAAGTATTGTTTCACCTATTTCCTGTCTTTATAATTAGACTATACAAACATTCCAGAATTTCGACTACAAAGAAGTTATTGTGTTAGTCATAAATTAGATATTTATGTATTATTTTGATCGATATATTTGTAGATTGCGTTAAGAAAAATCTTTTTACGTTTTTGATGAAGTACGTAAACACAACCGGCATAAGTTTCTTTTAAACAGTATAACAAAAGAGATGCCATTAAATAGGATTAAGCTTGCAAGGTGGCCGTTATTTCCTTAGACTGTGACCTTCTACTTACCTACTACCTGAAACTGTTCAAAACCCGTGACCACGACTGTACATGCCTATGAAGATAATCGCCAATATTATTTAACGCAGGATTTCAAAATACATCCCTACTTCTCATGGGATTCAAGTTGTCGCATAATTAAATCAAAGGTCGTAACTCCTAGATATACTAATAATGTACATATTGACAAAATTATATTTACTGAAATGTTAAGTAAATACCGTGATTACATCAAACTATATACGGATGGGTTAAAAAATAATAACGGAACGGGAGCCGCCTTTTGTGTATATAGCAGCAATCTTGCTTATACCTACAAACTATCTAATTTCTGCTCTATATATACCGTGTCCGTTTTTCGAGTGCCACTATGGGAATCTCGCTTATCTTGAGATACGAAGTTGGTTAAATTAAAAATTTTATCCGAACAAAAGTTTTAATTTTTATTTATATTTATATAAAAAAAAAAAAAAAAAATTTTTTTTTTCTTTTATGTAGAATTAGAATATGGTGACAACTTTTAATACTCTTCAAGATGGCGGACTAACAATTGTCAACTTTATGTTTTCTTATCGGCGCCATTTTAAATTTTTTTATTTTTAGATTATGTTAATTTTTCTCTTTACAACGATATATCTCACATGATACTTTATTATTACATGTTTGAAAAAATAAAGTTTCTTCTTTTGTGTGCAGAGCGCTTTGAAGAAAATATCAATGCTCTTTTGTTTTCAAGAAAACTTTGACAGTATGAACCTTGTATCAATTTTGTCTTTACGTTTATAATAGTTATAACTTTTCTTTACTGCTCAGAAATTTGGGCCAATATAGTTTAATTAAAAAATCTAGACGAGAATATGGCAATAGGTCCAATGAACATCAGCAACAAATTTTGCAAGTGGTAAACGTTTGTCATGATTTCGATATAAACATATTCATAATAATTGTAAACTAAGTGCAAGACAATCCCTCTGCTTCCACAAGAGAAGTTGCAACCCAGTTGGATTTGCCATCGCATCAAATTATTTGGAGATCGTTAAAAAAAGAAAAATATCGCTTTTGGAAAATTCGTGTTTCTCAAATCCTGCATCTGGGAGATCATGAACGGTGTGATATCGTCTGATGAATGTAAATTCGCAAATGCAGGAATGTTCAATTGTCACAACGAACATTACTGGTCGATTGAAAACCCCCATCGATTCCAAAAATGACGATCACAAATTCGTTTTTGACTGAATGTGTGGGTCGGACTATTGGGCAATACAATAATAGGTCCGTACATCTATGAAGAAAATTTATGTGCAGATCGGAACCTTAATTGTTTGAGAACATTTTTAAGATTTTATTGACAATAACTTACCTCTTAATCGTTTGAACACGATCTGGTTCCAGCAGGATGGGGCGCGCGCCTCATAATGCTGGTATGGTTAGGGAATGTTTGTCGGGAATGTTTCCGAACCGATTAATAGCAAATAATGGCGACTAACGTTGGCCAGCACGGTCGCCTGACATGTGGAGGACAATGAAAAATAAGATATACAAACATTGTCAGCTGACGTCGATAAACTTCGACACAGAATTTTTAGCACTCTCAGACAAGACATTAGAAGAAGGAGAAAAAATGTGTTAAGAGCTATAACGAATCTTAGAAAAAGAGTGAAATTGTGCTTGCAATTACAAGGGGGGATTTTTAAACACATGTTGTGATGTTGCCTATTGTTTAGCTATTTTCATCTTTGTTAAATATTGTTGAATTATAATGTTATTTAAAAATGGCACTTTCTCTACACAAATAAATCAAGGCCAATGCAGAAGACGGATTGAACTCTCAAATTTAGTTGAACACAAAAGAGCGTTTATATTTTCTTCAAAGCACTCTGAATACAAGATAAGAAACTTTATTTTTTTCAAACATGCAATAATGATATGTCATGTGTGACACATCTTTGTAAAAAAAATAAAAGTAATCTAAAAATGGTAAAAATTCAAAATGGCGCTTATAAGAAAAAATGAATCAGAAAACAGATTATTGTTGGGCATGAAAATACACAACTTTGCCCCCAATTTCATATCTCTTAAAATAAGCGACATCTCCATAGTGGCACTTGAAAAACGGTCACGGTGTATACTGCCGAAGCGTATGCTATCAACAAAGCACTACAATGGATTTGCCTAAATGAACCTTCAAATGTGGCTATTATATCAGATTCCAAATCAATCTTAGAATCAATTATACTCAGTATACTATTGGCGCGGAGTAATAAACCTGTCAGAATTATCGAATCTCCCGTACTGCAGTGGCGTAGGTACCTGATACGTTTGCAAAATCATATTTTTAGTAGGTAAATATATTATAATAGTAAAATCTACCTTAATATGAATTATTATGTGGTTATATGTTATTAATTTTATTTGTATAGTAGATCACATTACAAATTTTACTTCTTACGTATTATATACCATTATTTTTGTATCTTGGTATAATACCCACATCTACGGCTATGATTCTCATTTCGTCAGTACCTGGGCTGATGGCAACGTGTTTACACAGATTATGCTATTGCTCTCAGACCCTAGATGGGTCGATATGCTGCAAGAGCGGCACAATGATCGTATTTTGGTTAGAATTTATTGGGTTTCACTTAACCGTAGAAGTACCGCTTTCACAAAAAAATAAAGAATTATTTCAAGCAATTATGATTGATTACTCCGCGCCAATAGTATACAGACTTTAAGAACTATTCAAAAAAGCAATGTTGTAACGAAATCATAGGGGATGTAAAAAAACAACAATACACACTGCACCAAAAATGCTATGAAATAGTATATATATATACAGGGTGTTTCCTAAGTAATCTAAAATATTATATGGGGCGCTTCGTCACTCAATTTTAAGACGAAAAGTTCATATAAACATGTGTGATAAGTCTTGTCGTTAATGAGATACAGGGTGTTTTATTATTTTATTATGTAGCTTAGTAAACGTATCTGAACAAGTAAACGATTATTAGGATAACGCTGGGCATACATACGTCTAGCCTCTAAGGCATTACCATTCGCTAATCCATACAAAAAGTGCATATTAGCCATTTCGGCATTAGTAAACACAGGCATCGTTGTTAACTTAACACAAAAAGATCGTATTATTAACAATTTATTGTTCGTTGTTTGCGTAATTTTTAGGTTTGACACAGTTGTCAACGTTATTCCAAAGGCCACTTAGAATAAGCAGGTTTTTCGAAAACCAGTAGCGTCACCAGGAAAAATTAATTTCAAATACAATCAGAGCTGATTTGTTATAAACAATTTAACACCCTGTATCTCATTAACGACAAGACTTATCACACATGTTTATATGAACTTTTCGTCTAAAAATTGAGTAACGAAACGCCCCATATAATATTTTAGATTACTTAAGAAACACCCTGTATATATATGGATAAAAAGTCACAGTGGAATCGTCGGTAATGAGCTTGTAGACGATATGGCAAAATGGGCTACAACACTAAACCTTCCATACATCGATATTTTCCCACATTTAAAAGCTCAATGTTGGGTCGAATGAGAAAACATTTAGAAATAATACGTCACCTCCAATAAGAACAATTATACTTACTTAAATCCTTAACTACCAAAACACAACGATATCTTAAAATGTAAATAACGATCTAGAATGATCAGCGTTAAAATAATCCATTTAAGAATAAACCACGGCAGATTCCCAGCGCATTTACACTAATTAGGAATGGTTCCTTCAAGTGTATGTAGCTGTGATCATTCTTCTGTGGGTGATGTCAATCATATATTTTTTTACTGTGCAAAATATGGAAATACCAGAAACAAATTTATAGATTCACTAACAATGGCCACATTAAATTCTCTTGTAACATATCATATTTAGTTTGCAAAACATTAGAATTAAAAAAACAAAAAAAAAAAAACAAAAAAAAACAAAAAAAAATAGACATTCAATTAACAAAAAAATTATATCAATTAAAATACTGTAACTTTATTCCTTAAATTTTTTTTGTCCTAGCATTTACAACAGTTTCGATATTAGAAAACAATATATTAATATAAAAAGCAAAGCAAAACAATCAATAACAACTGTTATTAAAGGGCTCCGATCCGAAACCAATTAAAAAAAAATAAGTATAACCATTTTTTTTTCTATTGCCTTTCACTTTTAAGATACTAAAATTTGGTTCAATGCAAAATAGTTTGCTAAATTATACATAATTGTACCCACATAAAAAATCTTCGAAGAAAAGATTTTCTAAATACTATAAAACTGATGCGATCAATTCAAGGTATTCTAAAAACTCGATATAAAATGTATTTAAACTTAAAAGCATTCAAAGCGGTCACCTACTTTTCTTTTAATTTTAAAATTCCGTATAAAATCGAACTCATATAATTCCTCTTACCGATCGACCTCAATTTACATTACTCTCTTTGAGGAAATAATACGGACGGTATTTTTTCCTTAATTAACAGCGTAGTACTCATTTACATTTATTGTTGTGGGATGGTATATAAAAATTTATTTAAAGCAATAATTAATTAATAATGTGAAAGCAATGATTTAATTCCCTTTATTCATGTAGGTGTTTAAAAAATTAATGATGGAGAAAATTTATATTAGCCAAACGCAAATTCGTTGTTTGCAATACAAAAAATATCAATATAATAGCAATGAGAAAGTAGCGAATACGAATATTATCATCAGACCACTTGACGAATTTTAATGACTTTGAATTTGGTGACATTTTCTCTTTCTTATTTAAACATGATTATTTGTTTAGCGAAGTCGAATTTATAGTTGACCTGGGTAGATAAAAGTACCGCATTAGCTAAAGTAAATGGTATTTGTACTAATGATTATAATTTAAATGTGTTAAATGTTTATTAGTTTATGGCAATCCTTATAAAAATTCTTACTGTTCGAAGTAAGTTAACCAAAATTATGAAATTTAGCGGTAACTTTTGTAAACCGTTTTCATTTTTTTTTATTATAATAACAGGAAAAGACTAATTTCTTTAATGTAACCGTAACGGGCACTACGGATGGGTTAAAATGTATTAAATTAAAATTGATTTTGAACTCAAATTGAATTATACTTGTATAATCAAGTCAAGTTGTAACATTTAAGCACGGATACATTGTGTTCTTTTTCATAAATCAATACAAAATTTATTTAAAAAAAAGTGCTTTTTACAAAATAATATGACAAGTTTGTAGGTTTGTGTAGCCCTAAAATTTTTAATTTTGCAATTTTTCAATTTAAATTATAAATATTTTCTAAATAGATATAGCCAGGGGCGTATTGAAACGGAAATTTCGCGCCACGAAGCAGGCGCTTCTTCAGGCCGATAACCAATGAAATAAGTTTAATATGGACAAAATACGTAGCCGTACGTTTATATCGTAGTATTTGTGTTTCTTACGGTCCAAAAACAACAAAAACTGCACCAAAAAACTTTACTCGGACACGTATTTTAATAGCTAAGCCATCATCTAGACGCTGCAATTTAGTGTTCCATTCCTTTGGTTCCTGACGGTGTTAATTATATCTATTAATTCTACATGATGAAAATCTCGGTCTATAAAATAACGAATTTGATTCCACCATCTCAAATGATTAAACTTATCTAATCGGTCATCGGTCTTAAAAAACACCTATACCAGTATCAAAAGCTTTCTTTCACTATATTCGATACCTCATAAGAGGTTCAGGGGCATCAATACGTCCCTAGCTATATAGGTATATTCAGTACATCCAGGATGGAGGAACACACACCACTAATAAATTTTTTTCTCTAAGGCGTAGCGAAGCAGTAACAACAATGTTCCACGCATGTGTTTATTCTATGAACTTGGCAAAATATAATATGGAAAGTCTTCGGGTACGATCTCGAACAATTTCTGTTTTGCCGTTGTAGACTCCAGACCTCTATTTGCATAATCATAGGACTGAAACACAATATCTCTAGAAACGAGGCCATTCTTTATTATTGTCTCCGTGTTTTGTGTCACCAAGCCTACTCTTATTTCGTCTCTTGCTTCAGTTATGTCGAGTAACCATCATGGGTTGGGTAGGCCACGATTCCGTAAACATCGACTTCTTTAAGTTCCTGTGTTATTTTTTGTACTGATGTGCCAACCATTCTAAACTGATATGAGTGGCGTAGTAAGGACGAAATCGAGTATCCCTCAACCACTTCTTTAATGTCGCGAAATGAGAATACAATTTTCCTAAAGCTTCTGTTTTTGTCATCGTCGTGTTCACTGAGAGCAATCCCTTGTCTACAGAGTGTTCTTGAAATATCTCCGAGAATAGAAAGAAAACTCCGTGTTTTCTTGTTCCTTAATTTTTCTCGTTTTCGTTTAATCATTTTTTATTTGTTTTTGATTTTGAACTCCGCTGCTAGTTACATTTTTGTGTGTGTTTTAATGATGTTTTTTTGAAAGTATTTTTAGTTAAAAGTTGGAAGATTGACGAGTTAGACTTACCACATATTGAATGCTTTTCACACATTACGTAGTCTGGTTATTTTATTTCGAGCATCTATCCATAATATCGTCGTCTTGGAAAAGGAGAGAGCTAAGCCACATAATCACTATTTAGAGAAAAGCGACATTTAGGTTTCTGCTCTTCACTTAAAAACAGAAGTTAATTCACATCTCCACTGTTTATTTACTGAATCTAATGAAATTTGACCGAGATGTTTACAGACACTTTATGTTAACACTCAATTGAGAAAAAATCAACAAACTTTGTATCATTATTGATAATTGGGTAATTAGTACTTCGATTTATTCACTATCATAATAATTGCAACCATAAGTCAATTGTAATATGCAAAGCTAAGTGCGTGAGAATAAAAAACGAATCTTCAAAAACGTATTTATTGTATAATATTTATCACCGAATATACTCAGCAAAATTATTGGCATTGGTACTTTGAGCGCTGTCTAGGCTTTGGTAAAACTGAGCATAATTAAGCGGTATTTTATTTAATTTACATAAATATAGCAAATCTTTCAATTTCTTCTCGTCAATTGGGAGACGAGAATTGATACAGTTGTCCAACATCATGTACAGTATGTCCCTTACGGGTAGATCTTCTAATGCACAATTCTTTGAATTCTAATAAATCAACAATGGTGAATCTTTTTGATACTGCAACCATTAACATTTAACCACTTCATAGCATTTCCATCTATATTTATGTTTTTATTAGTTTTTCACTTTTGGCTGTACGCTTTGAAATCTTGAAATTGTCTCACTACATAGGGAGGATTACTCATTTTTGCACCTCCATCAACTGTGTACCACTGGTCTGGAACAAATATTTCTATTTTTCTTCCCCTATTCTCAATGGTAGAACGGACACTTTCGGAATGCCCAGACTCCATAAATTTTGATTGATGACTTTCAAGTTATCCAATACAGACAAAGCTCTCAGAAACATAGCAGTGAAAATAGTATTTCGGTTTTGACCAGAGGCAGTGTCTGAATAGAATGTGACTTCAGAAGCTTCTGGAGGTAAATTGGAAAGTAACTCCCACAAACATGTTGCCACTTCTGATGAGCCCTTAGTTCCATCAGTATCATGCCACATATAACTTATGACACTTTTATCAGCAACAGTATATACAGTAAAATTATAGGTTTTGAGTTTTTTCTCGTAATATCTAGTTGGGAGATCAGCAAGATTTTTTAAAAATCCATGGTGTATGACTTAAAAGTTGACTCTTTATGGGCTCGTTCTTTGTTTTGGCTTTTGGGAGGTACGACCTTTTTGTTGGGAGGTACGACCTTTTTGAAAAACTCCTACAATAATGGGATTCAATAACGGGAATTGAATTTATATGGTTTCGAACAATATCCTTACACTCTTCTGAGATTTTATTGGGAGCCGGATTTGAACCCTTTCTATCGCTTTCTACTATTCTACTATCTAAAGTTTTCTTTATGGCAGTCTCGACTTTTTTCCCAGAAATATCTAAAGTACCCAAGAAAAAGTTTTTGCAAACTTGTTGCTTTCTATTACCAGATGTCAAGGAGTAGATTTGTGTAAATTGTCTTCTTGAAGCAGTGTTCCCTTGATCAACCATTGCATATCTTCTTTTCGGTACTTTCTTGGTTACACATTTGCTAATGAAGAAGCTCCATCTAGATCTCTCATCTTTGAGAGATAAATACTCCTGAAATATTTGCTTCCTTTCTTGCGAGATGAATTTCTGATTGCAGTTATAGTGACATTTACAAAACACCGTCTTCACGGCTTTCGCAGTATTTCCTTTTTAAGATGAATGTTCTTTGCCTGCAAGTCTGAGCTGTTTTTGCTTATTCCTTGTCTGGCAAACGTTTTTGTTTTCTTGTTAGCTGTTTCTGCGAATGACATGCAACTTCTTCATCATTGTCTATCGTTCCATCTACAATTTCTTGTTCAGTGATTTCTGTTATGCTTTTTTTCTTTTGTCTCTGAGGTTCTGATTCTTCACTTTCAGAAGAATCCGACAGAGAATTTTCATCTAAATAATTGGGATCTTCATCTGAGTTTGACTCAGCAAACGGATCTTCTTCACTTGAATCTAGAAATTCAAACTATTGTGGAACTATGTAATCACTTTATTTCAGTAATTATTCTGCTCATTTCTCAAGACTTAATTAGAATGCAAACATGCAGAAGAAGACTAATTCTCACAAAGATCTATAAAATTATAACTATGTCCACATAATCTAATTTTATACTATGAAACATTTTCGCTCTACATTGTCTCTTGTCAAGAATTTACAAGAGATGCATAATATCATTCATCTTACCTTTAGCATTTTCTTCATTAACAACACTCTTCAAACACAGTTCAACAAGCAACTTCCCGCGACAATTATGTACCATTGTACAACAAACATCAAGTTCACTACAGAATCTGGGAGAAGTGACACAGCACAGAGGCAGAACTAATTCTAAATTGACGTACAGACCGTTGGCGCCAACTCAAACTGTTACTGTGCGGCATAGTTCTTTTCACATCTGGGATTAATCACCATTGGAAAAAACATACGTGTTTCCATTTAGTTCCTTTCACAGTTGACCAAAAATCAGGCTTATGACTAGATAATTACTTGGCTCACTTCACCAGTGCATTTTT
The DNA here is from genome assembly GCA_030710515.1 of Abscondita cerata. Classification (NCBI taxonomy): domain Eukaryota; kingdom Metazoa; phylum Arthropoda; class Insecta; order Coleoptera; family Lampyridae; genus Abscondita; species Abscondita cerata. Next base: position 12,529 of record JALBCR010002195.1, read on the forward strand.
TACAGTTTTTTAAGTAGTATGATGCATTTAATTCATTTCACCTAAAAATGTGGCTTACCTCTATTGACCACCAAGACGACTATATATTCAAATCCAATCCAAGAAAATTGTTTCTAACTTATATACTTGGTTATTCCGAACGGTGGAAACACTGATTTGATATTAAACGTCGTTACGTTGGGCGTGTATTAATTTAAATCGTAATTAATGTTCAGTAGATTTATTTATCTACTTATTTTTATTTCTAACCATTTTTTTTAAATTAAATGTATGATAAATGTACTGATTAAACTTAAACTAGCATTTAAACCAAAATTTAATGAAAATATTGCCACCCTAACAATTATACTTAAAAATTCCCAAAATATAAAAACTCGCGAAATTTTATTCTAAAATTAATCTGAAAAACCCAAAATTGAAAAAATAGTATAAATAATTTAATATATAAATATTTATCTGTAGAATTTTATAAAGTAAGGTTACATCGATTAAATACAATAAATTAATAGTGCAAAAAAGTAGACCACACTTTTTTTATTCTCTTTTTCTTAGACTTCTTTAAACTGATCTGATTTACATCAGTTTATAAGACTGATATTTATGAGATGTCAAGACCGACTGAATACCAGATTTCGAAATTCCCAAACAGCATACTCTTGTTGAGAATATCTTTGTAGTAAAGTTTCCACTTCAGCTTCATTTCTTACTGGTCTCTTACGGTTATGCTTACTATTATCCACCGATCATGATACGTTGAACTTGGAACTGAGTTTTCTCAAAGGAATTCTGTTGAGGTTTTTATAGTGATGAGTAATTTTAAATAGCTAAGCTGCTACTTTATAAGAATTGAGATATTATATTTAACTCGTAGATGTTAGTAATGACCGACTTGACAACCAAAAACATTATTTTGTTAAAGCACCCTACATTATCCCTATACCACACTACAAAGTTAATTAAAACAAACATACAAATTCTGATCTAAGTTTCCAAGCAAACAATAACAGATCCTCTATTCCCTATTAAGATTTTTTAAGAGGTGACTACACCTATTCAAGAAATGATTATTATAATCAAATTACGTCGCCCATTCTTATAAGGTTGGCGTGTTTTGAGGTTTTTGTTTAATTCATCTGGTTTTCTCGTAATTTGCTCAGTAACTTTTAGTTTGAACACTCTGTATAAAACATAAATTTAAGAAGACTATTTTTCAAAATTTAATTTAATTTACTTATTTTTTATTGCTTTTAATTTTGATAATTATATGATTATAGCATGGTCTTAGATTTTAACTCCCTGAAACAAATGTATTATAGAGTTTTATGTGCAACTTTTTGGGTATTAGTGTTTATTTAAATTGTTTTCTATAATTTCCTTGCAGTCATTCTTATAAATCATTGATAACTTTTCTGTAATTTGTGGTTTGTTTTTTTAATTTTGTGTAGAATTATTTTAATTTGGTTTTTCTTTAGAATATTTATTATTTTAATTATTTGGTAATTGAGAATTGTTCTACTATATTAGTGTGTTAGGTAATAATTTTTGGATAATAAATTTTGAATTGAAGTTACTTCATTGATCTATTTTTAAATTTGATTAGTAAGTAGTTGTTACATGTTGCTAATTTTTTTGTATTTTTCGTTTTGTATTTATCAGACCTGCTAAAAGAATGTAAATAAAGCTCACAAAACGTTGTTACAAATTGGAGGTGTTTTCTTTAATCCCATCTCTAAAACAAAGAACAAGATCTGCTCAAGAAATAAAACACCATTTTTTTATTTCGGGAAAAAAAACGGTTAGTTAAAGCAATAGAATTGTCTTTTAGTTAATAAATAACATTATTAAATATTGGACATACGGCACCCTGACAGCGGGTCTCACCTCAAAAATCATTGAAAAATATTGTAGGGTGGTAAATGGTTGCTACTTATTTTCTATTGTTTATCGACCTCATTTGCAAAAATCAGTGAAGTTGGTAAAAAACGCAAGAAAGCGGTTTTGCTCTTGAGAGAATGTTTGAGGAAGCTAAAGAAGCAACTCGCCTGTGAAGAATGGTTATAACAAACAATTTTTCGAATTCAATAAAGGAAAAAAAGGGCAATGACAATAAATAAGTAAGTCCTGCTATCGTATTTTTTAAACTTGAAGAAGTGTGCAAACACATTAATGTAGTCAAAGTATTTAATGCTGAAGATCTATAAAAACATAGATATTGAAAGAATCAAGAGGACACAAGGCGAAGAAAGCTGTAGTATTGGAAAAAGCACCAATAGAAGAATTTTTAACAAATGCCTGGAAATTGAAGTAATAAGTATCTCTTAACTTTTACATTATAGATTACTTTAAAATATTTTAGGCTGCAGTAGTAATGGGAGTTATGGTAGCAGTCGTTGCTGTATATTGACCAATTTGAAAATCAGTGATGTAGAAGACAGAGGCGCATAATTACTTGTTTCGATACCAATAACCAAGACAGGCATTTCTCAAAAATTTACAATTATAAGGCTATACCACATTTGCACGCAATATGTCCATAAATAAACATAAATTTGCACCTACTTTCATCGTTTTGCAATTATTCACTTTTCAAAGAAGAAAGTGCTTTTATTAGTTTATTATTTTCATTCAATTTACACTAACTTTTGCTTTTACGCTTATAGTACGCGATGAAAAGATGTCGACCTAAATATATGAGGGATATGGTATAGTATATTTAATAAAAAGTAACTATAATTACAATGTAAGAGTAATTATTGTAAAATTCAATTACTAAAAACTTAATGATGGGACTGTAAAGTATTACTGTAAGTAGATAGAAGAATGGAATTTTTATTTATATTATTATTCTACCTTATATAGATATATAAAAGTGTCCTTTCCCTACTTAAGAGTTAACTTTCTTCTAGCTAAAGTGAAAGAAGAAGCAGTACTTGATAGACGGTGAAAGCATTTGTCTGCGCAACAAGACATTAATATAAGCTTTTTAAGTAATAATAATATTTTTAGAGTATTATTTAAACTGAATATTTTGGTGTTAACAAAAAGTCAACCAATCTAGTGAAGAAGAAAGACGGGCGGGTGAATTAATCATAGTTGAAAAAAAATGCCAAGAACTTCTTGCGGCTTTTACATCGTGTTTTTTTGCATACTGTTATCTGTGTCACAGATACATTGTCAAGATAATTTACAGGTGAGAATATTCCAAAATATTAATTATTGTAGATCAAGTAAGGTAAATATTTAATCAGAGAAAGCAAAAGTAGGTCAAGTTCGTCTAGCTTACAATAGTATTACATAAGGTCAATAACAAGAACAACATTAGTAAGAAATTGAGTTAATCACAATGTTAAGAATTAAGAAGTGCAATTAGTGCGATTGTTTGTTTACGTACGTAATGAGTGATAATTAATTTTTACTTACACTTTTTTCCCATTATGTGCATCAACTTTTATTTCAATTAATTAATGAATGGTAATAGTACAGTAACAATGGCAGTCGGGCGACAATTGGATTAATGCTTCCATTAGACGCACGACAATCTGTTATAATAACTATGGACGTATACTAAGCGTTCAAAAGTTTATATTTTTTAACAAAGTTACAGAAACATAAAATGTGCATATTTTAAAGCAATTTTGGTAAATACACAAATAAACTGTTACACAACTATTCTTTTAATGATAATGTTAAAGTATTTAAAGTAATTTATCAAATAAATACACTTATCAAGTCACAAATATTAACCAGCACAACCAATATAAATGCGTCCAATTGTCGTACGTTTAATTGGTCAAGTACAATCGTTTCAATCATTATTACTAAGTCCTATAGACCTATGGACCACAAGACCACAAAATTTTGGTATAAAAGTTATAGTCCAGGGGCCATAGTGAAAAGTGGTATAAGTTGGCGGGACAAAACGGCGCTTAGGGAGGTGTTGCTACGTATTACACTAATGCTAAAAATTCACGATAGTTATTCCAAGAGGGTAGCTTTCCTAGATGGCAACCAATTCAATATGGCGGACATGTTTCTTTAAAAAAACCTTCATATCCTCGTTCTATTGATCGAATTTAAATTTTTTAGATTAAATATTATAATGCATACTAAAATTTTTATTCCCACTAACTTTTTGTAATATTTTATTTAAAGGCGCAAATTTCACTTTACTGGACAATCTTTTCACTACTTTTCTCAGGTTCATTGCTGCATGAGAAGGAGTGGCACACAGCGGAACATTTCACATGGTGAATTATGCATTCACAATGACTCAGATACGTTTCCTCTTGCATTTGCAGCTCATCTCGTTTAAAATTGCATCTAGAACTTTTCCTATTATTCAACCACGGCCCTCACGAATAACTTCTTGAACAATTGATATGAAACAAGGACGCCATAGAAATGTTTGATAAATTAGCTTTTTTTGGATGCAAATACACACATAAGTGAATTCTTGTAAATCTTTGTAAAGATCGTCACGCATATTCACATCGATTCTAATTTTGGAAAACAATTAAATACATTTTTTAAATACCAAATTAAATAGAGTCATTTTTCCTTTACCTGAAAATGCGCCCACAGCGTCACATCTAGTATATGCGTATAGGCCTACAAGAGCTGTTGCCACTTTCTTTCCCTCTACAGAAATCAGTTTGAGTGTTTCAATAACTTTTGATGGCGATTTTTGATTAGTGTTATCGCGTTGACATACATGCACCATCACGTCAGTGTCATTATTATTATTCGCAATTTGTGAACTACTGGAATCTTGTATATGAAGCATTATGCGGGTGTCAGCTTCCTCTTGATTAGAGTCAAGTTCTGGGACATATTCTGCGCGTTAACTTAATACATTCCTTTCTATAAGTTACATACAAAGTTTGAGATGTTTGTAATAAATTCCTTTTTCCATCTGTCAACTGTAGACTTTATTAGTTTGTTCTTCGCATTGGTCTTTTTAAATAACTGTCTGTCTGACTGTAATTGCATCCCTTCGCGCTTCACTTTGGGTTTTACTTTTTTTATACCAGCAAACGTGCGAATTTTTAATTTATTTATTATTATTTTTTAATTGCATTCCTTAAAATTTCTTGGAGAGCGGACATTTTTATGTTTGATCGCGCCATTACCCACACAAAATTTTTTGACTTCGCAGTTGACAGTAACATGTTTAACGGGTCCTTTTCTGCACCGGCCATTTCTACGCTAACCCAGTTAGACTCTAGCCGATTCTACACTATCCGTTTCTACGCCTAAGTTAAAACCAACAGTAAAACAAAATCAAGTTGTAGCTTTGGCTATATTTTTGACATTAAAAAAATATAGATATAAGTAGGAAGTATAGTCAAAAATGAAAATGCTTAAATTTTTAAATTCAAAGTCACTATCAATTTATTCAATCAGCAATTTGGTTTTTGATTTTTATATAAAAGTGGGTTCTAAGAAATAGGGTTTTCTAAAGTTTCAATCTAATCTAAGTAAATTTGGCTTTTGCAGAAATATTTTGAATTCAAAAATTACCGATTTATAAAAATTTTTTAAAATTTATTTCTTGGAGGGTATTTAACCGATTGAACTCAACTTGGTTTCGTTTCATTTGTTGAAGTTTTTATTTTTGACACATTGTCGACAAATGTAAAAGCAGTTACATAAGTCGATCTATCGATTATTATAGCCAAGATAAGTGTTGGCAAAAATAACGATGTCGATATCGCGACACTTATTAATAAAATATATCGTATCGTATAAAAATATAATTATTTTCAATGTGCTGCAATTTTAACAAATCTTGAAATTATATATTCTTTTATAAATTTATTTGTTTATAGTTTGATTCAAAATTTTAGGATTGACACACAATTTTTATTATTTTATTTATTTATTTATTTATTTGTATGGTACATTTTAAACATTGTATTGTGATGTAAGTGTTATGTATGGTGAACCAAAAGATCAGTATAAACCTGTATAGTGTGGTGACAAAACCGAGATATGACCTCCCATATTTAGTTGATTTTAAAGTAATAGCAATTTTCAAATAGCTTATATATTTTTCTTTTAACTTTTACTTGAAAATTTCAGAAAAGTTGGTTAAAATGTTATCAAATAGCTCTGATAATTTCAACTTTGGAATCAAGCCAGGATACGATTTAAAATATTTCAAAGAATCCAACAATCGTCTTTATACAAACAAACCATCCATTCACTTTCATGGTATAAAACGCGCTGTGTTTATTTTGTATTATAGAATATTAAACAAGCGTTTTAAGCAGATCTCCACATCTACACAACTTTTATTTGAAGAATGTGTAAAATTACTATTTTTTAAATATTCGAAAAATTTAAATTTATTTATTTAATTATACCCAACATCTAATCAGATCTGCACTATTGTAAGTATGAAAAGTTTCATAAAAACTCTAACCGGAGGTTTTCTTGATATGTTGTTACATGTCGACGGACGGCCGACCATCAGGTAAAACTGATATACAGACCACCAACAACACTTACAAAAGTAATTCAATTTGAAGTTATCGGAGTTACCATTCATTTGTACCAATGAATGACAATAAGTTAGAAGTGAAAGTAACTTATTTCGAAAAAGAATCCAAACCAGTACAATCGAATTTATGAAAAACAATTTTGTAAAATATTAAAGCCGATTAGTACACATATTTTTTTAATATCATTATACTAATGAGAAATAAACACTAAGCGGGTTTCATGACATAAAAGTGAATGGATGGTTTGTTTGTTTAAACGATTTTTTTGAAATTCTGTAACTGGTATCCAGACTCGATTCCAATATAGAGCAAGTCCAAAGAAAAAAGTTAAAGCTATTTGAAACTAGCTATTTTTTTAAAATCAACTAATATTGAGAGGTCATTTCTCAAAGAGTAATTATAAAACAATACAAATTTGATATTATTTATAAAAGTTTGCATCAAACTAAACAAATAAATTTATAAAAAAATAGTATTTCAAAATTTGTTAAAATTGCAGAACATTGAAAATTGGTTAAGTTTTATAAAATTAAACGAACTAGTTACAATCTTCTTCTGAAGAGTGAGTACAATATAAACGTTTGTAAATTTCATTTCAAAAATAGAAACTTTAATAAATAAAACGCGACCAGGTTAAAGTTAATCGAGAAATAAATTTTGAATTTCAAAAAATTTTCCTAAAGTCAAATTTACTTCAATTAGATTGAAACTTCGGAGAACTTTATTTCTTTAGACCTACTTTCATATAAAAAATTCAGAACCAAATCAGTGACTTACGTGCGCACACTTTCGTCGCAAAGTAATGGATCTGATGTCCTTAAATAAATTTACGGTTCACAAAGACAATATCCCTTTAAATAAATAAAATGATATTAGCTGCATGTCTATGTGTATGGAAAGAAAACACCAAAACTTGCCCAAAAAACTTTGATTTGAGTGTTTTTGGTGTTTTTTTCCAACGATATCGTTTTATACACATCATCCAAGTGAAGTTGTTTAATACAAACATCGTCTTTGACTCTTACCGATTATCACTTATTTTTCTAAAGCATGAATACTTTTTGGAATTTTTTTAAGGTGCATTTATTTATTGAAACTTTTTTTAAAAAATTTCAAAATGAGCATGTATTTAGGAAGAATGTTTGTTATCATTATTAGAGTACGAGTGGGTCATTATGATAGTAACCAAGTGTTTTACGGCACATAAGTAAAAAAGCCCAATCTTTACCACAAAAAAATGAAAAAAATTTTTTTTGTTGGACCTCAGAAGTCTCAAATTCGTCTAAAATTATTAAAATTAGGTTGAAATAGATTGAGATAATTTCTAACCATTACAGTAAAAGAACTAAAATAACAATTAATGTGTTTGGTTTATGTTTTCATAATCTAAACTCTATTATGGAAATCTTAATCATGGGCTTATCTCTAGATTAATATCTGTGTGTGAATCAAAATCTTGATCATCGTTTACTACTACCAAATTAAAAAAGTGTAGGGGTTTACGTAAAAACTTAAATGTTATAATAGATCGGGAACCAGCAAGAAAATCGTCTTATGGGCAAGACTCTTAGGCAGTAATATTTCTTGAACGAAAATACAATACGGCGATCGTCAGGTGTCGTATTTCTCTTAGGGCGAAGTCAAAAAAATACATGTTTTTGGAGAATAGTGATACTTATATTATATAAATCAGCCAAAATACAGAAACATACTGCACAGCAACGCTAAATATCCACCTTACGTTTTGACAAGTATTGCAGACATTTGCCGTCGACGAATCGGTATGGCATATTTTGCTTTTCCGTACTTTGGCTATGTCCTGATTGATATAATATAAGTATCACTATTCCCAAAAATTATGTATTTTTTGATATTTAAAATAAAAATAAAATTTTACGCAATGATAACTACAAAATCGCTCTATATAATCAAAACACAATAAATTTTATACAAAATTGAAAGATAAAATTTCTAATATTGACAAACCCTTTGTTGTCTACAAAACTGACTAATAATTATATGGGATGTTACATCGGCCAGACCAAACAAAACTTGAAAAAGAACTAACAACCATAAGTATGATTGTCAAAATATTAATAAAATTCCTAATAATCCATCTATCACAGCTCTAACGGCACATCATAAAAACAGTGGCCATTCTTTTAATTTTGATAACCGCTCCACTCTAGATGTGGAATGTAATTACTATAAGAGACTCATTTCAGAAATGATCTACATTAACAAATACACTAATAATATCAACTTCAAAACTGACACACAAAATCTTAGTTCTACATACAAATTACTAATAAATGAAGTCATCAAATAATATAATCAACAACTTTTAACAACAAAAATTAAATATAAACAAGAAAATGTTTTTAATATAATAATTAATAAAAATAACGATGGAATCTAATGTTACCATAAAACTAACTTGTAGTACATATATGATTATATTTTATCTTAAAACTATGTTAATTTACTATTTAAGAAATAATTAAATCCACCCACCACCATACCATAATTAAGAACAATCAATACAATGTTTACATCGTTAGTATTCATTTGAAATATATTATTTGTTATTTGATCTAAGGTCACATTTTTGTTGTTATCGTTAACGCATTTATAGTTATTTACATGTACGCCGTTCTGAATTGTCGTTTTCGTTTCCAAATTGTACGGTATGATTGTTTGTTTGTGTTTTATTTAAATGAGTGACGAAACCAAATTATAACAAAAGAATGTGTTCTAAACTTACTTTTATTACAACAACCATCTAATCTAGCACGTAAGTTTTTTCTTTGATTTTGTATTTTTCAATTCGTTTTTCTTTCAACTATAATTAAATAATAGTAGATTATTTTAAACATTATAATGTTGAGCTTAAAAGTTTGCTCCTACATGCCAATTTTTTAAAAGGCACTGTAACTGATTTGAAAATGATTCAAAATTTGAGTTAAAAATTATGTTCATTTAAGAAGTTATCACAATAAAAATATGTCTCCAAAAATTAGCTGCACATTTTTTTTTAATTACTTTGACGAATATGTTTTTCTTGACAGTGAAAATTCACCATTTATCAACCGCCGTTCTTTTTTTATAAATGTTGGATCACAGAAACCAATTTCTGTAGCTTCCATAAAATAAAATTTATGTAATATTTCATTGTTATTAGTATCCTCTTCTTTTCAAATATTTTTCATTAAATTTTCTTTATTTCATAGATTTAAATTTTAGAATTCTAAAAAATGACTCGTTTTGTATAATTTCATAACAACATACATGCTGTTTCATTTAACAATGTATTGTGCATTTATGAATACTCTTGCTAAGAATTTAAAAACATTTCAAATGAACGCATACTGGGAATATTAAAAAAAGGTATCCATAATGTTTTTTACATGTTACAAAATCGACCATTAAAAAACTTTTTTATTTTGTCTCTTTGAATTTGGATGTACTTCAAAATTACCGAACGCTGTAAATCTGTATCTGTAAATTTGTTATTATTTATGATTAAAAGTAAGTATGCACGTTAAACCGTCTGTCTCGGTTACCATACTAACACTGTTGGTAACCTTTAAAAAATATATCACAGCCATTTCAAACCCAGTCAGCGTGGAAATGTAAGGCCAAGCTTCCTTATTATAGAGAAGCGATGCTTTAAACTTATGTTATTTGAATTAGTTCTCTAACAACAACTGATAGATTACCTATTTTACAACAAACTAAATAACTTCTTTAAAGAAAACTAATGTCTTTTTGTTTTTAATTTCAGAACATTTCCTTTCCCGTGGTACACATATCTACCAAAAACAGCAGATTTAATACCAGTGGAACGGGTAGATTGTATTTTAACGAAATATTTAGTGTATTTGGAGGCGGTACGGTAAACTCTGGATCTTCCGACGAAGATGAAGGTCTCTTTAGAAATTGTTCTTGTGGTGAGATTTTGCCAGTATTTTTTTTTGTTATTAACATATTTGAGTAGAGTGTGGGGTTACCAATCAAGAAAATCGGATAGTCGGAGGTAGACCCACTGGAGTAAATAGATATCCATGGATTGCCAGGATTGTTTATGATGGTTTATTCCATTGTGGAGGTTCTCTTATATCGGAAGATTACGTTTTGACGGCTGCTCATTGCGTTCGACGGTATCTTAAATTATTTGTAAATGTTAATTAGTACACGTTGTTTGTAGATTACAAAGAACAAAGATTCGTGTAATTTTAGGAGATCACGATCAAACTACAACAACCGATGCTCCTGCAAAAATGAGAGCCGTGTCTGCAATTATTAAAAATCGAAATTTTGATGCAGATTCTTACAATCATGATATTGCTTTATTAAAATTAAGAAAACCAGTTATTTATTCTAAAAATATCAAACCTATTTGTGTTCCTAAAGGTAATTTTATAGTTGTTTATAAGTCTGGAAATTTAATCGTAATTTCAGTGGCAGACGATCCTGCGGGTAAACTGGGAACTGTAATAGGTTGGGGTAGAACAATGGAAGGAGGAATGCTTCCAAGCATAGTCCAAGAAGTACAAGTTCCTATTTTAACATTACAACAATGTCGAGCCATGAAGTACAGAGCTTCTCGAATTACAACCTATATGTTATGCGCAGGAAAGGGTACTATGGATTCTTGCCAAGGAGATAGTGGAGGGCCATTAGTAGTGCAAGTTGGAGAAAAATATGAAATTGTCGGTAAGTATTCAGAAATTCATTTAGATTGTTATGTAAATGATTTATATTCAATTGAGATTTTTTCGTACCGTGTCATAAAAACCATAGCTCTTCCAAATGTTTCTCTGTTTCGGGTGCTACTATTTTTTTATTCTAATCCATTTTAATTCTCAATTTTTGTTTGTCTTTTCTTTGTCTTAAAATTCGTCTAATGTTCCATTATTTTATGGCTTTATAAACTTTATAATAACGAAGTTAGGCATTGTCGTAAAGATATTTATTTTTGTTTAATTTATAATATTGTGTGTAATAATAATATTAGTTTATTCTAGCTAGAAAAATAAATATTTTTACATTCGTCTACACAAGAACATAGACTTTTAAAAGGTAAAATTTAGAAAAACTAAGACAGAAAAGGCTTATTGATAATGAAATACTTTTTCTTTGCAAAATTTCTTTATCTCTGGTTTTCTTATAGTTCCCGGTAGATGTGTGTTGGGTTTTTTAAGACGAGTGTAATAGTCCGTGGGACCGTGAAACTTGTATGTCAGCGTTTTAGATCTTAGGTGTAGAATGATATGAAACGTAGATGAGGCCCAAAATCACTGCTAGATTTGGGTCCTTACAATATTGGATGCAATATACTTTTTCAAAATGTACGTCAGCTTTTTTGCAGACAGGTTTCTATGGTATGGTTTAGTTACCAAAGCCAAAAAAGCTGACGTTTTTATCTAGACCCAAACGTTCAGGCTCATACAATTCTCATTGAATTGACAATTGTATCGTCAGCTTTTTTGTAAATTGCTTTTTCTCGATGAAATATCATCGAATTTCAAAAAGCTGGCGTTTTGATTGCAGCGGTGAAAATTTAAAAGGAAAATAAATCCGGAAAACGTCCCTCGCGAAATAAGGTGCGTAGGCAATAATGGACTTCACAACTACGGTGTATATACTATTTTTTCCACTATTACTCAAATTTAAACCAAAAATAAAAAATAAACATTTTTCTTGTAAAAATCAAGTAGCACAGGAATGCAAATAAATCAAAAAGCATTAAAAACTACATACGTTGATAAACCAACTGCAACTGATTCACTAAACACTTGTGTGGCATATTTCACCTTCACTTTCTGAAAATTATTCGGAGTAATATGTAAATTAGTTGATTTAGGAGCCAATCGCAGCGGTTTAGATTTGTCTGACATGTAGAAATTTTTAATGTCTTTCCAAGATGCTTTTTGTTATTAAAGATTATATCGTATTTAATCAAGTTATTTTGCACCGATTTCAATAAATAGGGGACATCGAAGAAATAATAGATTTTCTTATCGTTTACGAAAAGGTATGGTTTTTCCGGTGATACATCTATTCTTTTAATTAGGTTTCGAAAATTTTACTACTGCCCTAACATTGGCACCGCATTGTAGTTGTAGCTTTTCTATGCAGTTTAATACTATCGACTTCAATTTGTCACCTTTACATATCGTATTTGTCAAGATGTAGCATAAGAGTTGTTTAAATTTTTTATATATAACTCTAACCATGATCACGTAGCAGTTTGAGCTGGCAAAAATTTAAAACCTACTTTAAAATTAATATTTTGGGGCTCGTAAAAATAATTTTAGTGAAAATTGTTTGTATTCCTCTATATATCTCCTGCTTCTTAGTGGTTTATTTTTTAAGTCCACTTTGGCTGTCACAATTTGTGCTCTGCTTTCGGGAAGTAATCGTTGGGAGATGTTAACTTCAATTGAAGTGCTTTCTTTTCACGTTGCAATTTAAGAATGTTCCTCCGTAATTTTCTTTACCTAAGAGTATTTGAGCTGCAAGCTTGAGTAGTTTTGGTATAGATAGAGATGTTAACGGGCATTTATTTACATCGATTCTAAAAACACTTGTATAAAACATCTAAAAATTTCATTTATTGCTTTGCCAATATACCTTGCATCATTTGAATATTGAGTTTCAGAAATTGACACTTGTAATTCATTTAGGAATGGCAAGTGTTCGCCACATACCTACTCGTTAAGTTTTTAGAGTCGACATTTTTATGCAACAGATCGGACCTTCCAGATTCTGTTAACCATTCAAAACACCTACAACAAAATGTTTGTAATTTACTTAAAATTCTTCATGTAACTTAACTCGCCTGGTTAAATCTCCTTTGGGAAACCTGAAAAATACCACAATTTAAAATAAATAAATTCAGGTTATGTATTTGCGGTTATGGGATGGGGGCGCGAATTTTAAACTAATGGCATTTTTTATTCAAATAATTTTATCGTGTTAGGTAATTTTAAGCAGCAAATAAGTTAAAGATAATCACCTGGATATACAAAATTATGTTTCACTCGTTTTTGTTAAACAACTATTCTTAGATTCTCAAAAATTTGAAATTGTCCATTATTAACCTAGGTCAACAATAGAAAAAATTATTAACCACTAATAGAGTAATTCAACTTCTCAGTTGGCTAGGAGACGCAATAATTGTCAACTTCACAGCTAGTCACTAGCCAACGGACTATAAGGTTGATACAGATTACGGTTTGATCGTGTGTTATAAGAATGAATATTTTGTACAATTTCATATTGTTTCTGATTTTGTTTCACATAAAGTATGGCGTGCAGAATATACAGGGTGTCCTACCGGGAACGCCATCGATAGATTATAGAAAAACTGTACATGGGAAATATTTGAAAATTTGGTAGTATACTAACATCGACGGGGGCAGTTCCGTTAAAATATTTTCAAGATGATGGCACTTCCGGTTATACCGGAAGTAGGTGTCAAGTTGCTTATTTTAAATAGAACATCCTATATATTATTTTATTTTTTAATTTTGCACAAAATTGTAGACACATTTTGTGTATAATGTCCTATACCTAAGTCTAACTGTTTTGGACTTATTTAAAATTTTGTCAAAAATGACGTTTTCAGGCCTAAACAAAATTATAAAATTTTCCTATACTAATGCCTCTATTATTTAATTGGAATAGGTTTTCTTGTAGCAGGGGACCTATTTTAGTGGGCTATGTCGATATTTTGATAATAAATTAATACAGGGCGATCAAAAAAAGGATTAAAATTAAATTCAAAACACGTCAAAAGTCATTTTTTTTAAATGCAAGCACCATGTTTTTATAATTTTATCTTATTTAGCATCAAAAATAAGGTTGACTTTGTACAAAGTTGTCTATTCAAAAATTCATGGTTTTCGAAATATTGGCAATTTAACATTTTTTGTTGCACAAATGCTATTGATTTCTTTTTAATATGAATGGTTATTCCTAGTTGGCCATGATGGCGTTAGAAAACAATCATCTGTCAAGGATATGTCAAACTGTGTGTATCAAACTAAGAAATGCCAACAAATTAACTGTACCGACTGTGAGTGTTAAAGTGCATATCGTTATCAAAGCGATAACTTATTATGCTTGAAACACACGTGTGTCGATAAAGCCAAGTAATTACTTGTACAGTATTACACACGCAACGAAAGAACACCTGGCTTTATCGACACACGTGTTTCAAGCTTTTAAAGTTATCGCTTTGGTAACGATATGCACTTTAACACTCACAGTCGGTACAGTTAACTGTAACACTTGTTCTTAATATAACTTTATCACATTGTCCATAAATAGTAAATAAATTTAAGTAATCTTTGTTTGTATAATTTAAGCGTCCCGGCATGATTATTTAAGATTTTAACAGTTTGACATATCCTTGACAGATGATTGTTTTCTAACGCCATCATGGCCAACTAGGAATAACCATTCATATTAAAAGAAATACAATAGCATTTGTGCAACAAAAAAAGTTAAATTGCCAATATTTCGAAAACCATGAATTTTTGAATAGACAACCTTGTACAAAGTCAACCTTATTTTGATGCTAAATAAAATAAAGCTATAAAAAAACATGGTGCTTGCATTTAAAAATAACTTTTGACGTGTTTTTGAATTTAATTTTAATCCTTTTATCGCCCTGTATTAATTTATTATCAAAATATCGACATAGCCCACTAAAATAAGCCCCTGCTACAAGGAAACCTATATCAATTAAATAAAACGTCATTTTTGACATAAAATTTAAAATAAGTCCAAAACAGTTGGACTTAGGTATAGGACATTATACACAAATGTGTCTAGAATTTTGGGCAAAATTCAAAAATAGAATAATATATAGGGTATTCCATTTAAAATAAGCAATTTGACACATACGTCCGGTATAACCGGAAGTGTCATCATCTTGAAAATATTTTAGCGGAA
The DNA here is from genome assembly GCA_030710515.1 of Abscondita cerata. Lineage (NCBI taxonomy): Eukaryota > Metazoa > Arthropoda > Insecta > Coleoptera > Lampyridae > Abscondita > Abscondita cerata. The sequence goes on from JALBCR010002195.1 coordinate 27,996, forward strand.
CTGCCCCGTCGATGTTAGTATACTACCAAATTTTCAAATTTTTCCCATGTACAGTTTTTCTATAATCTATCGATGGCGTTCCCGGTGGGACACCCTGTATACTGCAGGAAGCGTGAGTAAATTTAAACGTTTAAATAACGGTATATAAATAACGTGATATTTGGCACAGTCCAACACTCTAACTATCTTTCTTTGTATAGCAAATATACGAATTGCAGAAGTTGTGTACCCCCATAGTAAAATACCATTTGGTTCAAAGTACGCCTACATTTATTTAGGTTCTGATGGCTTCCAATATTTGTAGTTCCAAAAATTATAGTTTGCGTCTTAGACTCGTTTAAAACTAATTCATTATATTTTAACCATTTGTTTATCTGTAATTTACTATGACTTACTTTTTTCTGAAGTTGGTCTATGTCAACATCTTTATTTATTGACGGTATGCCATCGGCAAATAGAATAAATTTATCGGAAAGAACCGAGCTGCCTAAATCATTTATAAAAACTATAACAAATAAAGGTCCCAAAATTGATCGTTGGAGGACACTTCGTTTGATTGGTAGTGTAAAGGATTAACTTATTTATTTCTACATATTGTTGCCTGTTTGTAAAATAACATCTTATAAATTTCAGAGCGTTATTTTCAATTTTATACCTCTGCAGTTTTCTAGTAGAATCTTATGCGAAACGCAATCAAAGGCATTTACAGAAATGTAACACATTGCAATAATGCGTCCAAAGTGCTTTTGTTTTCTCAGAAACCAAACTGATGTATAGTAAGTAGCTGATTGTGTTCAAAGTGACACAACAATTGTGATTTTAAAATGTTTTCAAAGATTTTACTAATTATTGGGATTATAGGAATAGGTCTATAATTGACTACGCTTGACTTATCACGTTTTTTATAAATTGGTAATACCTTGGTTATTTTTAGTACAGTTGGAAAAGTGTTAGCATCGACACATTTGTTGTATAGTTTTGTAGGGGTACTAAAATGCTTTATTTTTTTTAAAATTTTAAATTTTTTAAAATAAAAGTTTTTAAAAATTTAAATTTAAAAATTTTTTAAAATATTTTAAACATAAATTTAAAAAAAAAAATAAAAAAAGGAGGGGGGGTTTGGTTTTTTATCTGTTGTTTTGAGGTAATCCTGTGAATGCATAGTCTGTGTTTTTAGAATATCATCAGTAATTGTTGAAACATAAGTATTAAAGCTTTGGGGGAAATGTTACAGTCAAATTTTTTCCTAATTTTTCTTTTCTTATTTATGACATTCTACATAGCTTTGCTAGTGTTCTGTGAAGGTTTAATATAAATGTCGGTGGATCGTACGTTACATTTTTTAATTTCTGTTTTGTACTGATATTTTAGTGTTTTTATATTATCACCTAATTGCAATGATAGATATTTTTTATTTAGGTTCTCTCGCATATGTTTTAATTTGTCTGTATACCAATTTGTTTGTTTAGTTTTTGTATCTGTCTTTGAGTTACATTTTATAGGAAATGAAGCATCAACCGCATTTTTTAAAATAGTAATAAATTTATTGAAAATAACTTCAAGATTAGTATCATCGTCAATGAAAGACCAATTTGTTGAATCTAGAATGGAATTAAAAATTACAAGCCCTCTTTCGGTAACTGGCTTATGTAACTAATGCTATTGACTGACGGACTATAAAGATCTAATGATAATAAAAATAATAAATAAATAAAGTGATGACTTAAACTAGCGCTAATTACATTCGTATTGCGATTAACGCTGTTTAGTGTAATGTTATCAACAAGAATATTATCAATACAATGGTTTTTATGGGTATTTTAAATTGTATAGCGAAATAATTAATGAGATCCTTAAATTGTGTTGTATGAGTATAATTTTTTTCATAATGTATGTTAAAATCACCCGTTGTTATTGCGAAAGAGTGTTTTACCGCAGAGAATGTCTCAGAAATATACTATAGTCACTGTTACGTACACGATAAACACATATTATATTTAGGTCTATTTCTGACATTTTTATGGCTGATAGCTCACATACATGTTGTACAGACAAGTTTTCAATTTGTTTTATGTTTAAACACATTAAACCCTTCCGCAATAAAATAACTGAACCACCTTAGGGGGTATTTCTACAATAATTTGAAGCTATGTAGTAATTACATTAATTCATGTTCAATTAAACATAATACATCAATACATGTTTCATAGTAGTTCAGAAACATTTCAATTTCAATTATTTTATTGCACAAAGATTGCACATTAAGATGAAAAACATTTAAAGAATATATAAGCTATCACTGGCTGTTTTGTGTCTTTTTGTGAACGACAAAAATTAAATCTTCTGACCGTTATGCCTGATGACCCCGGTTCAAAGTCCGCACCTACATTAAAAGCAGATGTAGCATTACTTGTTTGTATTTTTTCCTCAATGAAAGTTTTATTTTGAAACTTGTTTTCTAAATAATTTTGAACTTGTTCACTAGTAGCTTCAGGTTTGGCGAGTCCTATGTGTAAATACGCTTTTTGAGTTTGTGCACTTAAAGTTATCGTGACAGATTGTCACTGTTCTTCCTGACTAGTTGTGTTAATTCTAATACAGTTTTTATGTTATTTCCGGGTTTTTGTTTTTCTCAACACGAATTTCATCAATAAACGGTGTTTTTGGAGATAACAGAAGTTCGTACGATTGTTATACGATTGCAGGCTTTTGCATATGAAATATTGACCGGTTTTTGAATAGTTGATATTGAAGGTTCAATGTCACAAATATTTGCGGAATTGCGGATTTATTTTGAACTTTGGCACGCTTTTCAATATTCATTAAAATTATTTGATTTTATTGTATTGCTTTTACGCGATTTCTAATTCAAATTGTGACTGTGGAAACGAACCGGAGACCGTTACACATTGTGACGCTTGTTTCCCAATTCGGTTAGTTTCTGTAAATAACTAAAGCGGGCGGATCTCGGGCGCCAGATTTGATGACCAAGTTTACTCTCCGTTTGTTTGTCAGGAAGATACAGTGGAGGTTAAACATTCTAGTGTTCTGATCGTCTAATGGGAAGCAGTTCGGAGAAATCAAGAGAATACACCAAAACTCAAAACCTTTTTATTTAGCACAAAACAAGTTGCTATTAGTTTCACAGCGAAACAACATTTATTAGAGTAAAACATCAACCATACAACCCAAAAGCAGTCAGCGGATTCGACGGTTATAGGGAGTTTCGGTAATGTAAGCAGAGCGGCGGTTACTATAGGGATGAGGGTAACGGTATATAACCAAAACAACGGTCTGTTAAGTGATACGGCAGATAGTGGGAGTGACCGAGTCGACATACGAAAATGCGATATATCGCCCGGGCAACGGCTTGAGTAGTGTACTTAAGGCGCGAAAATGCGCCACCCCAAATACAACACACGGATAGGGAAAAGAAAAGTTAAGAGAACAAAAAGCGGTATCTCTGCAACATGCGAGTCTGGGAGAGAATAGCCAAAACGGCATCTTTGGCGGTTAAATTAGAAAAAGCAGACTTACTCAGTATTAACGGCTGAACCAGGCGGAACAGGTATCCGGAACCAACTATCTGTTTAGCGAAAGAGCTCACGCTTATATAAAACATAACTTAAGTGAGGCAGCTAGCTTACGGGAGCGGACTGCGTGGGCAGCAAAAGTTTAAGCGGGGTGCTATCGGATTTTGTACAACGGGCCGCTTGCTATCTACTTCTTTGGGTTTACAATTACTAATAAACAAAATTAATAAACAGTTAAAACATAACGAAATCGGCCTTATTCTAACAATTAATTACTAAAATTAATTTTTTGACGGTGCGATACTTGAAATAAAAACCCATCGTTACAACATATTGTAAAGGATTGTTAATTCACAAAGTTTGAAGGAGGGTTTGTAAACATTCATAATTTAACAGATAAAGCTATATTATAACTTACGAATCTGAAGGACATTTGAAGTTCAGTAATACTTTGTATTCTCTGTCCTGATTATCTATTTTTCCAATATATTTTTTTGCTGTTTCTTTAACCTACTTTTTTGTCATTTTCGTAACTGGCGCTTGGGCCGGTCCATTATATGTCGTCATGCAATGGCTGTGTTCTTATTTACCTTTTATAATGTTTACACACTTAATTAATATTATTACATATGAATACTAAGGTGTGTAAGGGTTGGCATGTTTAGGTTTTAGTGGTTTTCCTAAACCTTGAAGCAAATGCTTTGCCAAGACAAACCAATCCACAATTGCAAACGGTTACGTCACCATATTATACAGGTTTATACTGATCTTCTGGGGCACCATACATAACACTTACATCACAATACAGTATTTAAAATGTATCATACGAATAAATAAATAAATAAATTTAATTTTTTAGCAATTTATTTTAATTTTCTAGTAAATCATTTTTGTCCATAAGTAGTTTGTTTGAAAATTTAAATTCAGCTATTAGTCTTTAAAGGCACTAAATAAGTGACGTACGTAATCACATTTCCATATAGATAATGGGCTATTAGAAACAGGCACTGGCTATGTTGCATGAATCAACGGAATGCTACAGTAAGATTTAAACCTGTTTACACAACTATTACGGTATAAGCACCCACACACTGGACTCTGCACACCTAATTTTGCTATTGCTCCATAACTACATAAATTAGGCTGCTATGGTTGATATTTGTTTAACTTTCTTACTACGTTCAGAGTCTGTTTGTTCCCTAACTAAAAGCATTAGCATATAAAATAATCTCGAATCGCCTGCTATAAATTCCCAAGTAATTGTACAATAGCAAACAAACACTAATAATCACTCAACAGCTGTTTTGTCCTCTTGAGACTCTTCACGAGTGAAATAAATATACTGTAAGTTCACTATTGCACAATAGCAACAACAAGATGTTGTGACATTTTGTATCGCTTGTTTGAAAAATAATCTGCACGTTGCCGACAAATATGTAAGCAGTCACACAGTTGATTCTTCAATTATTTATCGCCCACTAAATGTCGCAACATCTTGTTGTTCCCATATGATGTGCCCACGGTAGGATTTTTACATATATTCAGATTTTAAAAGTAAAGAATTCTCGGTACAAAAAACTTCGTCGGTCACATAATGTTTCTGGAGTAGTGTCTAAATTTCACCAGTTTACCAAATGTTAACAAACTTTTTTTTGGCGAACGAGTACAAATCGTGCTACGTTTCGACTACAAACGAGTACCTACGCATATTGAAGCTTTTTAAGATGGCATCAAAATAGAATATTTTTTTAACTATAAATTAGAGAATCATCAACTGAATGTAATTATAGAGTGTGATTCGTAGCGACCTATTTTGTTGTGTTTTTAACGTGTAAATTCCTTTCTGCCTACCAATTAACACTCTGTCGAATTCTGTGTCCATGTGGTTGTTTTGTCCTCACATACGATAAGTATCGCTTTTAAGGGAAGGGGTATCAAATGTCGGCAACAATTCCATGCAGATGGAAGAGAATGACACGATCCTATATTATCGAATATTATTTAACGCCTACAAAATACTCGATCTTCTTTACCATTTATTTTTCTGAAGTCAATAAGAAAGTTTTTTTAAAACATTGAAAGCGTCATTGGTTTTAGAGTGATGACTGCCCATCAACCAACTTGCAGACTTCATTGAAACAAACTCTAGGCACTTTTAGCATCTGTTGTAATATTGTTATTTTTTCATTGGAAAGTAATTTATTCTTTGATTTTCGTATTGGTTGTTCTTATTTGATTTAAAAATAATCTGTTGCAGTTCCTGTTGTCCTATCTACTTGTAAGCTAAGCTGCTTGCAGCAGGTGAGAAGCCTTTTTGGTTATCTAACTGACAACTGTACCTATTGGGTAATATTTCTAAAAGGCGTAATTACTTAACAAACTACTGCTTTTGTAGCTTCAGTTTTTTTTAAGTATTCTTTATTATTATCAATGAAGAAATTCGTATTTCCATACAAGTTGACAATTTAATTATATTTAAAATTATTATCAGATATTCTATTTATATAAATGGCAAATAGATTTTCTGGTTGTCTCCAATAATCACTATTTGATAAGCTGGAACAGAGTGTAGTACAGTTAGACAAATTTAATTTGATCTCTGAGACTTAAATCCGCCTTAGTTTCACGTTACAATCTTAAAGGTACAAAGGTACATAATGTCCGTTCTTGATTCACAATTCAGTACAGGTTAATAAATAGCAGTGGGATTTTGATTTGTAAAACAGTGGAACGAAAAAAGTCCTAACCCCAAATGCCAAAACGTCTTGGCGTCAAATCGGCGGTAGCAAAGCAACTCTGTTTTAATGCAAATTAATTTTTTGACGTTGTCCGTTACCACAAGTCAATACTAGATGTCGCAACACCTATTAGTGGTACAGGGTGTTAATTGACTATGTGGTCAAACTTCAGGATGTTGTTTTTTAGTCAATTTTAAGTTAAAAATTTTATATAAACCTAGGTCCTAATCAGTTATATGAGATTTTTTCAAATCGTTTTTTGTAAATTGCTAGAAGACGCAAACTAGTATGACGTTAAAAGTAAGTGACAGTTTTTAGCGTATACAAAGGAGTATTTGAAACCATTTTACACCTAAATTGGTTGGTATCCTTTAAAAATAGCGTACACAGAGGTAACGCCCGAAGTTTAAGTTAAAAGAATTTGTAGTACACATTTTTATTCATATGTTTAGTTTAATTTTTAGTTTTAGTTTTAGGTTTTTTGTTACTTTCAAGAATAGCCTACACAGCACTCTTACTTTTTTTTGTTATTTGTCAAAGTAATAAATGATGTTATGCACTGTTCTATTTTTATATTTTCCTTTTCAGGAAGAGAAAATATAGAAAAAAATTCAAGAGATAACTTTCGTGTGATTTTAATTGTTACACCATAAATTATTATCAAATTTGAAAAAGAGAATACCATACTTTATTGGACGCTATCTTTGTGCACGTCACTGTTAAAATAATAAATATCACTTTTAGTTTAAAACATTTCTCTATATACGTTAAAAACTGTAACGAAGTTTCAACCTCTTACTAATTGAGTCTTCTAGTTATTTACGACAAGTGTTTTTTAAACAATTTTTGTAACACCCCGTATAATAAAAAATAAAACCGTTTAGGATCTATGTTTATATAAACTTTTTGCGTTAAAATTAGGTATGGAATAAATATCCTAAAGTTTGGCCACATACTTAATTAACACTCTGTGTAGCTCTGGACGGTTATTGACATTTTTTTTTATTATATTGAATATGTCGGTTATAGTTATTTGTTCTTTTGTATGTTTGTTAAATTTAACAAAATTTGTAACCTTACTGATTACTTTACATCTGATTCTCTCAACATCATTTTCATGATGATGATAGTTACAGTATCATTAATTAGGTAAATTTTTTATATTAAAACATCAATGTTGGAGATAATCACTGTAATTCGTAACTGTTTTATTTTAGCATAATATAGATTATAATACAGCAAGGTAAAGAAGAGCTTATCTCAACTGAGCTGTACAATGAGTTGAGAATATAAGAAACATTTTTTTGTCGTGGTTTATGTACTGTTAGTTATATAATCTTACTCTAAACATTACTAAAAATTTCATTGCAAAGTGCATTGTTACTCTCGACCATCATAAGTATCCATAAAAATTTCCAGTCATAAAGCATAATTAACAATAGCGATTCTTTTGATTCTAATACTTATTTTGTGAAGGGTTTTAAAATTTAAATGACTTGTACTTTGAACATTGATACCTTCGCGGTCTTAATAACAACTAACTAGATTGTTTAATTACTAATATGTGATGCAGTTTTTGATGGAATATGTATGAATTCCTGCTCTTCAATTCTATCTTCAACTTCAACTATTTATTACCAAAACCATGACTCATCAAAACCAAAAAAAAAACATCACTCGATACTAACAAAACTGCTTTTCTTCTTTAAGACAAATTGGTTGTAATTTTGAAAGTCAAATTGTATTTATCACTGAAATAACAATTATTGCTTAAATTGTAATCCAGTTTTGTTATTTAAACACTTGTTGTCGTAAGACCTTGATATCTTTATCCTTTGTCTTATCAATATTTTTGATCAAATACGTGTGATCGGTTAATAAATTTGCTCTGTTATATTTCGAACTATAGAGTTGACAGCATCAACAACGATCCCATTTTGCTCTAAAATTGAATAGAAGGATTTTTTTCTAAAAGCCACCAAACCATATATATTATGTAAATCATAAAAAAAAACAAAGAAAGAAATAATCTGAAGAATCAGATAGTAAGAAACTGAAGTTGGTACACTTAACTGTAACTCTAGTTATACATTATCAAAGTAATGTATACTTGAAATGAAATAAATTGAGCCCTACGTTATATCTATGTAATTACTTATATAAACTCAATTATTAAGAAAAATATCAATATGTATGTCTTTCTTATGATCCAATTTTGAAACTATTTTTAGTTGCCCATTTTTAGTCGTGCTTTGTACAATTATAATTAGGTTCGATATATTAAAGCTCAATCTATTTAATTTTTATTATAACTGGCACTATCTTCTCTTATGTTATAAAGATGTTTGCTTGTAAATTCTTCAATATATGATATCAATCGAGAGGAGTTTTTCGTTAGATACAGATTTTTTATTTTGTTGCTCTTATCAGCTTAATCCCATGTTGTTAAGTTTGATCAGGCTAAAATTAATTAACTTTATAGGCGCCGCTCGAGAGATACTCTGCTGCGTGTGTTTTGGGGCAATTTCAATTTTTTTCTAGAATTTTGCATTTATGTTAGTATCCATTTTGAGAATCAAATAAATTCATTTTAAAGTTCTTATATGTTTTAATAAATTTCTTGTCATTTATAATGTAGTAAGGGGTATAAATTATAGAAATAAACTGTAAAAATTTAGAAAAAGTTTTACACGTTTTAGAAAACAGAAATAAAAAAACGCGAAATAACCAAATTAACTTTTACTGTTTTTTGTTAATTAATATGTATAACTAATTACTTTTTTGAATTAGGGATAGTATCGTGGGGAGTTGGCTGTGCCCGACCAGGATATCCCGGAGTGTACACAAGAGTTGGTAAATACATCAGCTGGATAAGAAGTAACGTTCAAGATTCATGTTTGTGTAGTTAATAACTTTACTTACATAATTTATTAAATCTATTTAATTTTTAAAATATGTCTAGAGGTATAAATTAATTTAATACCTTAATTTATAATAACAGTAATAATAGGCAGTAAATTAAAAACCAAGGGTTTGATTTATAATTATAGACAATAAACTATTTGTATGAAGCTCTCGTGTTCAATCAACTATTGAATTTAGAAATGGCTACAAATAAATCTGAAAACCGATTGGAGAATTAAACTGTTTTCAACAATTTGTTTTTGTATTGCGTGGTACTTAATTAATTTATTAAAGTTGCCTATACAGTATAACCTCTATAATCCGGACACACTTAAATTCGGACATCCAGTACTCCGGACACTAAATTACAAAAGTCATAATCGGACGCATTTCTTTAATCCGGACAGTCGCTGCGCGCGCAATATTTTGCGTGTTTAAGCCTGTCAGAGCGTCTTTGGCAGTTGGGTTTTACGCTGTATTATATCATTTAAATTCGCGACAAGTGCACAGGAAGGTGTTTATTGTTACAAAATGTCAAAGAGAACATACAACGTTAAATTTACAACAAAAACGTGAAATAATTAGATCGGTGGATTCAGGAGAAAGTGTCAGATCAGTTGCTGTTAAATATAGTATTGGAAAATCTACAGTTTCGGATATCTGTAAAAATAAAGCCAACATAATGGATTATGTAGCGGAGGATCATAATTTAGATAAAAGGAAGACCCTAAGGTTAAGTGCATATCCAGCCATGGAAAAAGCTTTGTACACTTGGTTTGTTCAGGAAAGGGCTAGAGGTAAGTAAAAAAAATGCCATTTAGGCAATTTTGTTTTATTTATAAATTGTGGTTTTTTTATTTTTGTATGTGCATAAACATGCAATTAAAAAAGTTCTAATTTCATTTAATTTTGTCAAATGCGTCGTCTAGAGAAAAATTAAAAGAAAAACATTTGAAAGTCCACATATGTATTCAACAAAAATCATTTTTCTTTTGTTATAGGAACCCCATTATCAGGGGAACTTATATCTGAGAAGGCAAAGTTTTATTATCAGCAACTAAACTTAAGTGGCGATTTCAAAGCAAGCAGCGGTTGGTTGCAAAAATTTAAAGAGAGATATGGCATAAGGCAGTTGACTATTACAGGTGAAATTCTGTCAAGCAATGTTGATGCAGTGGAGCCATTTAAAGAAAAGCTACTTTCAAAAATCAGAGAAATGGGCCTTCAACACGATCAGATTTATAATGCCGACGAAAGCGGGCTATTTTGGCGAGTCTTGCCAAACAAAACTCTAGCCCATGGTAATGAAAGGTCAGCGCCAGGGCGAAAAATTAGTAAAGATAGAATAACCTTCATGCCGTGTGCTAATGCATCTGGGTCCCATAAGTTACGATTGTTTGTTATTGGAAAATCAGCAAAACCAAGAGCTTTTGGAAATTCCTTTGTTCCTGTATCTTATAAAGGACAAAAAAAGGTTGGGTAACAAAGGACTTATTTCGTGAATGGTTCCATACTGAATTCGTGCCGGCAGTAAGAAAAATTAAAAGAATTGAATTTACCTCCAAAAGCTCTGTTATTATTAGACAATGCCCCAGGGCACCCAGTTGATCTCAAAGGCGATGACAATCAAATCTGTGTTATGTACCTACCACCCAACTGTACACCATTAATACAGCCCATGGATCAACATGTCATCCAAGCCGTAAAACTCTATTACAGAAAGGACTTGCTTAAAAATTGTAGCATCTGAGACTGATATTCCTACAATGTTGAAGAGCATTAATCTTAAAACGTAGTGTTTTCGTTACACGAAGCATGGTACCAAGTGCATCCAGACCTAATCAAAAAAGTCTTGGAAGCCATTGTTGTCTACCCAGGAGGTGGTTTCAGATGACGAGGATGAAGAAGAAAACATTCCTTTGGCAACTTTAACAAGGAAAATTATGAAATCGAAAGAACTCAAAATGAATTAAATGAGGTAAAAGCTCTTGGTGAACAAATATTAGGCGCCGATATTTCAAATGAAGATGTAGAAGCGTGGATTACGGGAAGTGGCTCTGAGACTGACATTTTCCTAACAAACAACGATATTCTTGCTGAAACAAATGATGTACAGAACAATTCTTCTAGCGATGATGATGTTCAAATTGTGGCAAAAGTTAAACACCAAGATGCCGTAAGGTCCTTTAACAACTGCATCCAATGGGCATCAGAAAACAATATACCAGACAATCAAATTGAGTTACTTTTCAAACTAAAGAATATTGCTGTAAAAAAGATGTCGAGTCAAAAACAGAAAAATATTACTGATTTTTTTAAGGTAGTTCCAACGTAACTAACATTTGTTTGTTTAAACTTTTAATTACAGTACATACATATAGTACAGAATATATGTACAATATTGTTTACATTTTTCTATTTAAAATTTTTAAATATCTTTGGCATACCTACCTATTTTATTTTTTATGAAAGATTACGTTTGTGGTAAATAATAAATGTTTTATAAATTATTCTGGATTTATTTGTATCGTAACATTATGCTTTGGCTCATACTCAGTAATCGGACAAATCACTTATCCGGACACCCCTTTACAATCTATTGTCCGGATTATAGAGGTTGTACTGTACTATTTTTTAGGATGCAACGGTGTGTGTTGGTTTGCCACAGCAGGCTTAAGTGGTCAACTTTATCGCCAGATTTACTGTTTCGAATTTGTTACATATGTTTTTTATACAAACACGATCCTTCTCCGATGATGCAGACCTCCGAAGAAGCTGACTACTCGCGTTAGAAAGAAATTCCAATAAACGACAGCTTTTTGGCCCGAATCTGGACAACATTAGTTCACCAACAGGCCACTAAAGCTTAAACCCTTAGTGATGTAGTATAAAATGATCATTTCCTAAGTTGTAAAAACACTACTTTAGTTATTTTCGCTGTGACCTTAGAAAAATCAGTCGGTTTGATACCGTCTCTGTTTGTTTTTCTGACTTAATATACACATTATTGCATTCACACTGTAAAACGGTATACATGTACCTTTTGTTCATCTCTTAAGTACCATTCCTCTAGTTATTTTTAGCAATGCAAATATATCTTGTTAATGCATTTGTTTGAGACTGGTTCATTAACCTTTTAACTGGCCAAGACGGATATTTCGTCAACCCCAACTACGGTTCTTGGTGACCAAGACGTATATATACGCATCAGTATTTTCTGTGCTACATTTAATGACTGCGTTCGAATATAGTCGCAAGCTATGATTCAACTGCATTGGGATACTTGTCGAAACTTGTTTCCCAGCATATCCGTTGAAATTATTTTTAGTGTGATTTTTCTAGTGTTCTTTCTTGGACATAACGTTCTTCGAAATTTTCTGGAGATAATAATTGTTAATTTTATTTAAATTGACGACAAAGGTAAAGTATTTATTTTGATTTACATATGTATAATTCTCTAACGTTTTTAATTACGTAGAAATGGCAAAAAGAAAATCCTCCGTAGCCAATGTTTTTTACGAAGATGGCGATTTTGATGCGTCAGACTCTGAAAGCGAAATCGAGTGGGATTCTTCAGAAGGCGAGTTCGTATGAAGATGAATCAGATGAGAGTGATGATAGACTTAGATGAAGATCCACCAAACATATCTCCTACAGTTGCTGACCCGGTGGACATACCTTGGGTAAGCAACGGTATCAGATACACCAGGTGTACAATTACTTCTTAATTTATCAAAAAACAACATTCTTGAAATTTTTGATAGTTTTTTTACTGCCTATCTTATAGAGATGATGGTTAGGGAGACTAATCGTTATGCCCAACAATTTATGAACGCAAATAGAAATAAGCTGAAAAAAGTTCAAGAGCCAAATCGTGGACAGATACTAATCCCAGAGAAATTAGAACATTTCGGGTCTTCTTAATACTTCAAGGAATTTGTCCAAAGCCGGAAACTTCAATGTATTTTTCCAAACGAGAAAGCATCGAAACACCGTTTTATTCACGAATAACGTCTGAGCGACGTTTTCGGCTCATAAAAAAATTTCTTCATTTGCCAACAATGAAGAATTTGACTGAGACAATCTGCATCACGGAAACTTTTAAAATAAATCAATCTTGTCTTATTTGAAAGAAAAATTTATGTCTGTTTATGTTCCAGAGCAGCAAATAAGTGTAGATGAATCTCTCATTGGTTGGAAAGGAAGATTGGGGTGGAAACAATACATTCCTTCCAAAAGGAAGAGGATTCGGTATGAAAATGTTTGCCCTATGCGAAAGTTCTTCGGGTTATATGTACAATTTTATATTGTACACCGGTTGCTATACTATTTATGGCATTCACAGTATCCAAATGAACCCATTTCAAGCAGAATCGTTTTGGAATTAACACATTCTTTTTTGGAAAAAGGTTATTGTTTATACCTTGATAATTATTACAATAATGTATCATTTGAGCGATAGTTTAGCCCAGAAACGAACGGATTGTATAGAACGATGAGGATGAACAGGAAATATATACCGAGGAGATCAAAACAAAAAGTTAAAAAAGGAGAACATATTGCGATGTTTAGAAAAAGCAAATGCTGCTAAAATGGAAAGATAGAAAAGATATCCTGGTGATAAGTTCTATACACATGATGATGAGAAAGAGTTCGCTAATGGAAGAGGTGGAATGCCAGTCGAAAAACCAATTGTTGTACTAAACTATAACGCCAATATGGGTGGAGTTGATCTAACCTGACAATTACCTACATTTCTACAGATCCACAAGGGACAGACTAAAAAATATTATAAAAGATATTTCGCCATTTCTTAGATCTGTCCAGGTCTGAATGTCATTCCATGTATACAAAAATTGGGTGGGAAGAAAAGTAGACTATCGTTTCTTTAGAACTAGGAGAGAAAAATCATCGAAAAAATGCTGTAAAAGGAATATAAAAGAAACGAAGTCTAAAACTCCTAAACCTTCACGCTTTTTGGAACGTCATTTCCCCATCGATAATTCCTCCAACCACAAAAAGCAAGCCTACCAAGCGATGTATTCTAAGTTACGAAAGGAGGTTCGAAAAGAACTCATGAGATATTGGTGTGTTGAGTGTCACGCAGGGCTTTGTCCAGCGCCATGTTTTGGAATTTACCACACCAAAGAATAAGATTTCATTTGTTTATTTTTCATTTTGTTTTCATAATTAAGTAGATTTTCTGGATTTTTGAATAAAATTTTTGTATTAACCTGCATTTGTAATTTAAGCTACACAATGAATGACATTCTATTGCATTAAAATAGGGAATTAATTAGGTTAAAAAATTTTCTGGATTTTAAAATACTATGACCATGACGTATATGCGCGAGCGGTGAAAGCTGCTGTCACCACAGAAGGTGACGTCGCAAACTTGTCGTGCCAGTTAAGAGGTTAATAACTTTTCTGCAATTCTAATATATAATTTTATTTCTCAGAGCACTATATTATTTAGAACTTATTATTCGCAACGTACGGAACAGGCAAAAAGTGAACCGAAAACGATTATTCAGTCGCGTACACTTTGCGACTGCGCAAAGTAATTTCCTTTCCAACTTTGCATACCGGCCGCTTTGAAATCACTTAGTTATCAAAACAAAACAAATAATAATTGTTTACAAAAAAAAGGGAAGTAAACAACAGTACCTAGGTATAGCATGAAAACAAAAAAAAAAAACAAAAAGTATTGATTTTTTAATATGCAAAAATGAACATGCGCTAATCAAGTATAGATTGATAGTAACGCAAAAATATATAATACAAAAAAAACAATTGTTTTTAACATAACAGTCCGCACCCAATCGAGCGTTGGAGAGAGGCCGAGGAATGGGAACCACTTCCTTTAAGTCGGCAGCACGCACAGCTGATGCCACGGATCGTTTTAAGATATGCCCGATTAGTAGTCGTAGGTGACGAGATCCTGTTACATTATCAAGAGACGAATGTGTGTGCACTACTCGACCCAACTGCCACTGGAGAGGAGGTGAGTTCAACGTTCTTGATTAACACCCAAGCGAATTCATTTTTTATTAGGTTTGGTAATTGCTGAAACCATTTGACCCCCTATTTTGAAGTTCGGTACAAATTCCATGCACTCCATCGCCTCCAGAACACTCGAACTTTGCTTTTGTGTATGTGCTTGCGCTAAATCAAGATGTCCGAGATTTCTTTCTAAGTTTGGTCCAGGAATTTCACACAAAGATTTTCCACCTGAAATGAGCGGGGTGTCAATGGGTTAAAATCAGGGATCATCTGATAATGGTGACAAAGATTCAGGTTTTAAAATTTGCCTCTAGAACCCCAGTATAAATTGGTAGCAAAATCTTCGTAATTCGAGGCTGAATATTATTTAAATTTTTAGATAAAATGTGTTTTCACCAACTTTACTGCGCTTCTCCCAAAATACCTCCCTGATGAGGATTTTGGGATTAAATTATACCCACATCGGATGCCTTGAATTTAGTTGAATAATTTAAAACTCTTTTAGTATTCAATTGCCTTGAAGATAAAAATTCATAAAGTTCCTTCAATTTGACGAGAAGCGCCTACTTACAATTCGTTCCCTTGTCCGAAGAAATAGAAAGTGGTTTGCCTCTGCGACTAATAAAATGCCTTAATACGGCAATGAAAGCTTCAGTGGAGAGAGAAGTAACTAATTCTAAGTGTAAAGCTTTTTGTGACTCAAACATATAAAAAAACGAAAATGTAAGATTTGATAAGTTTTGCTTCGTAATTTTTTATCTTTACATTAAATTGGACCGCATGAGCCTCACCTACATGTGAAAAGGCGGGGTTCTTCAAAATCTAACCGTTTTTTAGGTAAATCACTTTACAAGAGGGGGGTTATATGACACGGGTTTTGCGCGAAAACATTTAATGCATTTGTGCAAAGTATTTTTTAGCCAGAATATGCCCTGAAATTGGCCAATAATAATTTCGAATCTCTGCTAATAATTGCTGAGGTCCCACATGAATGTAGCAAATTAAGGTGATACGATTGAAAAACTAAAGAAGTAAGCATGTGTTTTAGGTAATAGAAATTGTGAATTTTTATTAAATGAAAAATCCGTGGCTTTTTATTCTTTCCGGCTACCCTAATAATGCCCTTATTATCAATAAAGGGATTTAGTCGTAGAATGTTAGATTGGATTTTTAAAAGTGCATTGCCTTTTAATACTTTAATTTCATAATTAAAAACTTCAGCTTCATATAATTTTATGTAAAATTTATAAAAATTATTTGTCAAAATGTATACTTTATAAATTATTGAAGACTATTATCTTCTATACTTTTGTTGTTTTAAAATATTTTTTATTTCAAATATTCTCTTTACATTAGAGTAAATTACTCATGGGTGTAGATTGTCCTAACACCGAACAGTTCCCAGTACCAGACTGTTAAGTTATACGCCTTCTGATTGTATTTGAAGTCAATCTCCTCGATACAGTAGCTCAAAACTGACGACTATATTTTGTCAGGAAAATACTTAGAGCAGCAATTATGCTCAAAAACTCACTGGGAGCCTGTGTGTCTTCTCTGCGGAAAGGAAAATCAATTACAAATTGCACTAACAATGAGCAGATTTAAAAATACTTTCCGAGATGACTTAAACACTACATTTTTAAAACATCTTAGTTATTTAAGAAATTGTTTTTTACCAGTAAACAAAAAGAGTTTTTTTAATGTCGAGCAGGACAATGAAGACAATGATTTGTTAGGAGAATACTTAGACTAACAATAGTACCCAAAAGCTCACTGGGTATCTGTAACAGTGACATATTAGAAAGAAAAATACTGTAGTACTACACAAAAATATCAGGTGACGAGTGTAAGTGGGAGATATAAGGCATTTCAACGCTCTTGCCAAAATGGCGTCTGTGGGGCAAACAAACCTTTGTTTTCATTCGAATGTGTGTAATTTCTGTTGATTTTTTGTACTTTTAGTGGTTGTCTTAATCAAGTTAATTATAGAATTTGTGAAAGAGTATTTTAACTCAATTTATGTTTAAAACTACAAATAACAGGGATTCTAAAAAACTTAACACTGTCACGATTTTCTTTACTGCCACAGTTCACTATACAATCAACTACTATGGTACATTACAAATCAATTAAACATATTAAGTATATTAAAATCATATAATTTAATGATAAAATTCATCTAATTATACGTAAGTGTGCCCTACAGTAGTCATTTTAGGTTAACCGTAACATCTGACATGTATTTTTGGTTAACGGTGACATGCTAGAAAGAAAACACTAAAGGACAAAACTAAAATATTGGTGACAGAGTGGAACTACAAAAGAGACCAAGATATAAAAGCGTTGCGTAACCGGGCAACACTAGGTATTATTTCTGGTATTACAATATTACTTTAAAGCAACGTCACAAGGCCCAATAGTTATTCCATTCTTGTTTATTTTAACAAGAATTCAAGTGGATAGACAACAGTGGCAAGATTTTTAAATGGTTAAAAATTTTTGTAGAACGAGTACACCTATTAAAAAATCAAGTTTTTTCAATTTTAGGCGGATGTACCACCCATAAAGATTTAGAAGTTATTTTGTTTGTAAAGAAACCCATGTTCACATGCTTAACTTATCTCCATATACGACTTATAAACTTATACGATAACTTGTGTTGGAGACAAGTAGTGGGCATTCACAGAATTAGCGACGTCCCACAAGAAATTGCTAAATTTAAAGTTGGAAAACGCAAACGAATATACTGGGCATTGTTTCCGCCAAACACGTGCTACACATCCTGGTTGATTCTGGGGTGACATAATCAGCCAACAGCCCGTCAGACAAAAAGGAAGATGTAGCAATGAAAATTTTGAGACTGGATGAACAGGGCACTAGTGTAGCAAAGGATACATCAGGGTTCAAGGAAGATGTACCAAGAGAAATTTTGACACTCATGACGAGTACATTGCAAGGGAAGCAAAGCAAAGCTGAGTGAATGCAAAATTTACAAGTAGGTTAGGTGTGTCTCGGACTAATAGGAACAATTTTTTTTTACAAATTGAGACACCACGCCTCTTATTATGTTCCATTTGACCTTAATAACTACACAATAATAAATATTATGGAAATCGGATAGTGATAACCCGTGCCGACTTGATTTCAAACTTTGAATATAAAACCATAAGAGAATATTTTAACTTAATATTTATTATATTATATATTATTTATTATATTTTACGAATATTATAAAATAAAACTGCCAGCACTTGTCAATTAGAGGGAAGTTTAGAACCTATAATTTGATGTTTTTAATATTTCCTTTTCAGAACTGCGTATTTTTTTAATTATATTTTGAGTTTTTTAACGTGTAAAACATGATTGTAATAAAAATGGTTGGGGGGTTAAACTAAAATAATTGATAACAATTACAACGTTTCGCATACAGCTTTATCAAGTTGTAGTTGTAGTTCACAAATAATAATAAAAGAAAGCGACGGCTCTAGCGATACAACCCAGAGAGAAGAACAGTACTATTTGGCTTGACGTAGCCCACTAAATTTGTGGAGGATCCAGTATTTGTAGTAGTTAGCACAACAGTGTCCGTCTTAGTCAATGAGTTGGGGAGGTCCTTGAAGAACTGTAAAGAAATAGACTGCTACCTAACGAGGCGCCACCTGCTGGCTAATAGAAAGAAATAAAACCGACCAACAGGAATTCAATAAGTTTTACTAAAGGTCTAATACTCTAAAACGACCACAAATCACAGAGACAAATAGACAATTAAATGTAGCAAATAAAACTTACAGTACTAGGAGAATATGTGAGAAGTAAGAGAGACTGTCGCATAAGATTTACGGGCGTTAGCAACAACAATTTAATTAAAGCTCGCAATTAATGTGTTGAAATTCAGTTAAGCTTTTGTTTGTTACACCTCAAATTAAAGTTAGCGTTCCAATTGAAGATTGGTTACTAAGGAAACTTGACGTACACACATTACTTACACACGGTGACTTAAAACTAACTTAAACTCGGAATAGCACGGTAAGTAGCTTCCGCTAACCCAAAAGGCCTTTTGTTTTAGCTTTACCCCCTTTTTACTCTAAAGCACCTAAGCTCTTATGGAGCTAGTTAAAAACAAAACCGAACGTCGGTGGTGGAGTCTACCCCGAATAAAAATTTACTTATATGCTAAGGATTCAAACCGTTTAATGTCACCTGTACGTGAGCTTTATACGCATGAATAGTGAATAGGTTGCTTAAACAGTAAACTTAGCTGTATTCTGTAGTATGCAGTTCCAAGAAGGTAGGTTCTTGCTAGCGACAATATTTGACAGCTTCAGAAGATAGGTAGCCTCAGGATTTCCCTTAGGAAAAATATACGACAAAGAACGAAAGGCAGAGATATTTCCTCAAAGCAGCAAGTATGCAACGTGAACGACCCCTCAGCCTGTTAAGTTTATCGGCCATTGGCAGCTTAAATATAGGCAAAACCGTGGTAATCGTCAAGTTATATAGCAAAGGATTCTTAAATAGCCATTCCAGCACCCCCAGAAATTATCCAGATTGTAATACACGAGTAGAGTATGAGGTCAAGACACGTTGTCGAATTCGGTCGGATTTACATTTACACACCAATTTAACTTGGAACTATTGAAGCACACATTAATAATTTTCGTGTACAATTTTAGCTTCACGAAGCACGCCGAAAACACCCAATAGAAGGAAGTAGCAAAATGTTCGCTCGTAATCTTCGAAACTTTTCGTGAATTAAACAATCCACCAATGCAAAAATTGCAACATGTGTCGTAAAGTGCTACACACGACACACGTTTCTAAGAAGGCTTCTGACATACGTCTTACTTTTGCTAATAAACCCGTAACAATTTACTTCTGGAAAGTGTAGTTTGTGCATGAACCGAAATTGATGAAATTTGCAAAATGGTGGTGAAAGTCAATGCAATTTAAACTAACTGTTAGTGCCATAAACTAACTACAAAATCGCCTTCTAAAACGTGCATGTGTAAGAAAAATATTTTCACATGTGCATGCAAAAGCGAATACATTTGGAGTTTCTTTTGTCGAAATAAGGGTAGATATAACATGAGTTTTTTATTTCGAATCAGTGTCGTACACTTTTGTTCGAATTCCGCTCGTGCAACCTAATTTGTAGAAAACCCTAATTTTAGTGCGAAAACGAAATACTATTGTAAGTACTGCGTTATAATTTTTCGGTACCTACTACAAGCATAATAGTCGAACATAAATTAGGACAATTTATGTCTCGTAATCATTCGTACGTATTGAGGAATATAAATAAAAATAATTGCGTTAAAATGACAGATCAAACCGTAACAATGAGCAATAAACAATTTCAAGTGCTGCTGCAGAGCTTTTCGTACCGCTCCACCTTCGGTTGTGAAAGAAGGTAACTTTTCGAAGTGCTCCTCTCGTTTCAACGGCAATAATAACTCAGACGTCTCGCCTTTCATCGATGCTATTGTAATTTACAAAAACTGTGCTAACGTATCGGATGCCAATGCACTTCGAGGTCTTTCCATGCTTCTGGATGAATTTGCTGCATCGTGGTGACAAGGAGTAAAAGACAGCGAAGCCGCAAATACTTGGTCAAGTGTTTTAGATTTATTACGGGTAACTTTCGATCTAAAGAAACCGCCACACCGAGTTTACAGGGAACTTTTTTTTGCAAGCGCAAGATTGAAAAACACCTACTGATGTCTTCGTGTGTAAATGTCGACAGATTTTCTCTCATTTGCTTATAAATACGCTTAGTGTAACAATCCAACTTGATATGGTGTACTGTTTGTTAAATATCCGAGTACGCGACAAAGTGTCAAGAAAGGAAATAAAATCATTCAACGAACTTCTTGATAAATCCAGATCCGTGGAAGATAATCTACGAGATAGTTCAATGAGAAGCGCCCGTTAGAAGAAAAAAAATCAATGGAATCAAAACAAGAAAAGATTAGGCCTCGGTGCGTATATTGCAAATTTGGCTAGGAAGTCAACGGAATCTAGTGCAGCAACTAAAGCCGTACCTGCCTCTCGGGAAAGTCCATCCATATCGAGCTGCGAATCAGCTTTGTCAAATGTTCCTTGTTTTGGATGCGGCACTCCGGATTATATTCGATCAAGATGTCCAAAGTGTTCCAAACCGGAAAGTGCATTTGTGAGCTTTAGCGAATTTAGCGTTAATGGAATAACACCTCGATCTAGGCCAATATTATATTTTTATGTGTATGATGTTCATGGTTTCGCCATTCTAGACACTCGAGCTAAGCATGGCGGTGTTAGCCAGTCTTTGTATAACATAATAGTCAGGAACAACGAAGAATTTCAACGCGATCGAGTGATGGTAAGGCTAACTGATAGAAGTAATACGCTACGAGATGTACTGTTGGTAACTGTGGATTTCATTTTACAAGAACGTACTGTCCGTACAAGGTTTATTGTGTTACCCAACTCCGAAGTAACTTTAACCTTACTAAGTATTGATTTCATGCAAGATGCTAGAATGGTTCTTGATATATATAGAGGTACATGGCACTTTGCTTCTACTCCAGAAGAAAATTTTGAACTAAAACTTGAAGATGCAGATCCACCCATAATGCCCTTATCTGTCAATTTGCTAGATATTTTACTTCCTGATGAAGCAAAAAGGGTAAACGAGACAGAAAAAGAACAGTTAAATCGTTTACTGTGTTCTCACGAGGATATGTTTAGACAAGAGGGATGCACTACTGACCATATAATTGAAACAAAGGATTACCCTCCTGTATCATCACCACCGTATTAACTTACACCAACGAAAAAAGAAATTTTACGTGTAGAAGTCGAAAAAATGCTGGAGAATGGTGTTATTGAAGAGTGCGAATCACCGTGGGCCTCAACTGTAGCTCTTGTTCCAAAAAAGAACAACGAAATGCGTGTTTGCGTAGATTACAGAAAATTAAATGAGATCACCCAACCCGATTCGTACCCTCTACCTAGAATAGACGATTTGTTACACTCTACTGGTTACCGCTAATTGATCCTCGCGCGAGGCGTTGCAGAAATCAAAGGTGAAGGATGTAACGTGACGAATTCTACTAAGGACGTAGAGTCTCGTTTGTTTTAGTTTTGGTTTGACAATTATTAATTTTGATACTCGAATATCGTTTAATGAAACAAGTTGATTATATTCTTGTGTTTTCATTTACTTTTATAATCATCTGAGCAAATTAAATTGTTATAAACTTCATTTAAACCAATTCTAAATATATTTTTTTATTTCAAAAACTTTACTATAGTTTCGACTGCAAGTCATCATCAGAAGTAAGTTTTATTACAGAATGACAAATGCTATAACATTAAAATATATCATTAACATTATATGAATATAATTATAAATTCTTTTGAAAATCTGTGTTAAATATTTCTACGTGCAAACTGAAATTTAACAAATATTTATAATATTTACACGAATTGTGAAATAAATACTTATGTATAATATTTAAAAATATTTATCCCACAGCATTTAAGAAATATTATATTTTTATTTAAAATGTTGAAAAAGTATTCAGTAAATATATATATATATATAAAAGTTTGTAAAATATATAAAAAAAATAATTGATGAATATTAAGTATATTCAGTAAAACCTCTATTTTCAGCCACTTCTTAAAACCGGCCACCTCTAAAACCTGCCAAGTTTTCCAAGTCAAAAACCAATTATACGGAAATATCCATATTAATAACCCACCTAATAGTGACCACCTCAGGATAACGGCCACGGCCACTTAGTTGTAAACTTTATTGGAAAAATACATGTAATTCTAACTCCCATTTCCAGCCATTCTTAAGTAAGGTCATTAGTAGACAACAGCTTAGCGTTCAAGTTGTGCATAAAATATAATTGTTTCATTGTGTGAGGTTTAAGTAATTACTGGTATTTAAGAACGGATTTAAAGAATTTGTTCGATTTACAATAGACGGTCCTTACACAGAAAGACAATTAAAAGGCTCATTAAGCTCACCCCAAAAATCTTTTTTTGCGTACATAGTTTGAGTTAGTATGTTCAACAGTGCTGTTACATATAGACGTACAGAAAAATTACAATGTCGCTAAAACGAAAACGTTTATCTCTTAAAGAAAAAATTCATATAGTTTGGATATCAGTAGCCTGAAGAAACCGAAAGCCCCAATTTAAGTATTCAAGATAAGTTAGACTATAGTGAAGGCTGTGATTCGAACAATGAAAGTGGTGCAGAAAAATCTAAAGTTTTTACGTTAAACATTAAAGATATGGATGAAGTGGATGAAAAACTAAGAGATGTGAGTTTTCTATTTTCTAATGATAAGAGTGAGCTAGCGGTAGAAGTACCTCAAATTTTATCAAAATATGAATCTTTTGTATTACAATAAAAATATTTCACAAAAATGTAATTTAATAGTATGTATATGTATGTAATTAATTATTATAATAGGTATAACGAGTAATTAGAAAATAGGTACATATTAAGTAAATGTATGTATTATGTATTCAATTTGTATAACTCTTCCATTATTATATCATCTAATTATTTAATATTGCATCAGCACATTTATAGTCACTTTCTAATGCAGATATATAGTACCCTTTAGCAAACCGTATTATGTTCCATACTTAAGATTTTAATAAACAACGCATAAAAATAAATTTTATTCCTCCTATAACGGCCACCTCCATATACCGGTCAGTATTGCAGCAAATCTTAGTGACCGCTATTTAGAGGTTTTACTGTATATTATTCTTTGGTAATTTCAGCAAAAGGGCATGCAGAAAAAAATCCAGCAGATGTAATCACAACAACACAACCAATAATAGGTATGCTGTTCTTAAAATATTGAATTATTTTTAATTGCTATTGCCATATTGTATTAGGTTTGTTTATACAATTGAATTTTAAATTAATAGCGAAAACTAGAACGTGATGGTTGTTTCTATCGGTGGTCTTATAAAAATATTTAAAATAAGTGATTTTTGGTGTATTTAAATCTTTCTTTTGGGTGATTAATCAATTGAAATGCAAGTTGATCATAACGCATAATATTTACTACAAAGTTAAATGCTATAAACGATTAATAAGGACATTTATAGTTGTTACATTTAACAATAGTTATAAATCTTATCAGTTTATACGTATTCCGACCTTGTATTGCATATTTACTTACGTAGAAAAGATGCCTTCAAACTGCAATCATTGTGGAAATTCTGTTACGCGTAATGATAGTGGCACAATTAAATGTTGTGTTTGTGAGATGATTTTCCATGATAAATGTGGCAATTACACTACTGGTAACAGAAACGAATGGAAGTGTAAAATCTGTTCTAGAGATAGCGAAAAGCGATTTTGAGTGAAATTTTGACGGAATTACGCTTATTAAGATCTGAGCAGGTCGAAATTAAAACTTCCCTTAACTTATGCCATGAAAAAATAGAGGACTGCAACGAAATATTAAAAAATCAAGAACAAACTCTTCTGGACCATTTAAACCGCATTGAGCAGCTTGAAACAAATAATTTAAAATTACAAGATGAGAACCAAACTCTAAATAGACAATTGAATGATTTGGAACAGTATACGCGACTAAATAGTTTAGAAATTATTGGTGTTCCAGAAGTAAGGAATGAAAATGTATTTGTCACCGTTCAGCAAATTGGTGCTACGCTAGGATTTAAAGTTGAATCACAAATGATTGACGTTTGTCACAGGATGAAAACTAACCCTACTAAACTCAATCAACCTAGATCTATAATAGTCAAATTCGTAAGACGCTGGGATAAAGAAGAATTTCTGAAGTGTAGAAAAGTTAAACGTAATTTTAGTACTACGCAGCTTCCCAACTACTTTGGTGAAAAGACTGCTTCAAACAACAATCCTATATATGTTAATGAATCGTTAACGGCTGTAAATAGACACTTGTTGGCACATGCCAAGAAGTTTCAGAAGGAACATAAGTTACAATTTGTATGGACTAAAAATGGTAAGATATTTATAAGAGCCAAAGAAAACAGCAAAGTATTCCGCATCTCCAAAGTTACTGACTTAAATAATGTTTTGCAATGAGTTTTGCGCATGAATCTCTTTTTATTTCTGTTATCAGTATCTTGCTTTTTGTTTTATCCAATACATTATTATGTTTAGTTTATCTTATACTTATTTATGATTATTATTATCGTTTATGTTATAATGATGAGTAGTACTATTAGAATTGCACACTTTAATTCCAGGTCTTTAATAAACAATTTTTTTGATAAAAAGAATACATTCAATCAAATAATTTTGATATCATAGGCGTTAGTGAAACATGGCTATCAAATAAAGTCGATATCGCTTTGGTGGATATCCCCGGATATAATTTTTCTCATACGGATCGAGTAACTTTAACATGGGGTGGAGGAGTAGGTATTTATATAAATAGTAATTTCAAATTTACTATCTTATCTGTACCATTTAAAAGTAATTTAATGGAAGACATTTGGATTAAACTCACATTTGCCTCCAAAATAATCATTATAGGCACCATTTATAGAAAACCCAATTCGTCTCTAATTGATTTCTTAAATATTTTTGAAGACATCGTTTCTTTTATTATTCCATTATGTGATCAATTTATTTGTATGGGAGATTTCAACATCAATATACTTGATATACATTGTTCCGCTACTATACAATTATTGTCAATGCTAGATGGGTTTGGTCTAAAACAAATTATACAGGAACCAACTCGTATTGTCGCTAATAGTTCTACACTCATTGATCTTCTTATCGTAAATTCAGATAAGATTATTAAAAATGTAGGAGTATTTAATTTACATGAAATGTCTGATCATGAGCTAATTTATTGTGAATATGAAGTTGGTGAGAAAATTGATAAAAAATTAGTATTTTATACCTACCGTGATTTCAAAAATTTGATTACAATAACTTTTATAATGACTTACTGCGCGTGTCTTGGGATAATCTTTTAAAATTCATAATGTTGATGACAAAATAAATTTTTTAATATCACCCTTTTGACACTTTTTAATAATCACTCTCAAATAAAGACTGTTAGAATCACAAAACCTAAAAACCTTGGTTAACAGATAATATTAAAATAATGATTGCTGCTAGGGATAAAATGTTACAAAAATTTAAAAAGTCAAAAATCCTCTTCATTGGAGTGAATATAAAAACTACGTAACAACGTAAGTTCTGCCATAAGACAAGGAAAAAGAATTATTTAACTTATTCGGTAAACACTTTTGGAACCAAAAGTTGTGGAAGGAATTGAAACATACTGGTGTACATTTTAACTCAAAAACTAATATTCCTGATGAGTTAAATGATCCTAACAACATAAATTATTTTTTTCTTGAACTTGATAGGTCTTTGAAGTCAGATAACAATAAATACACAAGTTTTTATAATAACAATAAGTTTGATATAAATCAAGAATGCTTCAGTTTTACACTAACAGATAACGACGAGGTTCTAGACATTGTTAATAATATTAAAAGTAATGCTGTAGGATCTGATGGTATAAGTATTAACATGTTACAACTATGTTGTCCTTATTTAATTCCAATTTTAGTTCACATTATTAATTCGTGCCTGCTCGAATCTGTGTTTCCTAATTGTTGGAAAGTGGCACATATTATACCTATTCCTAAAACTACAAATCCTAAAAGCTATTCTGATTTAAGACCAATTAGTATCCTTCCAGCGTTTTCAAAAATTTTTGAGAAAATATTAGCTGTACAAATAGACAAATATATCACAAACCATAAAATTTTACCTAAAACGCAGTCTGGTTTTAGGAAGGGTATAGTTGTGCTACATCTCTGCTAAACCTCACTGACGACATCTTTTCTGCAACTGACAGTGAAAAGTTGTCATTAATGGTTACTTTAGATTATTCCAAAGCTTTCGACACTCTTGACAGACAAATTCTATTAGCAATTCTAAACTATATTGGTTTCAATTTGAAATCAATTAATATGATAAAGAGTTTTTTGACAGATCGCTATCAAGCTGTTGTGTGTAACCAGTCTAAATCACATCAATTACAAATAAAATTTGGAGTGCCACAGGGTTCTATTCTTGGGCCACTTCTATATAATATATATACATTTAAGTTAATAAAATCTTTAAAATACTGTAAGCCCTACATATACGCTGACGACTTACAGTTATGTTATAGCTTTAACGTTAAAGAAATAGATGACGCTTTATCAAAAATAAATGCAGATTTAAATAACATTACTCAGTGTTCTGAAGAGCACGGACTTAAAATAAATCTTAGTAAAAGTTATACTATTTTATTTGGAAAACCTAAAATAAGAAACAATTATAGGAATTTTGTTATTAATATTAAGGGTCACGTTTTACAAATAAAACCGTATGTCAAAATTCTTGGAGTTATAATAGATCAAAATCTTAGATTTAGAGAACACGTATCAAGTATGATGAAAAAAGCATATTTAAATTTAAAAATAATCTTTAATAGTCGTTTTAGTTTATCATCCAAGATTAAATCGGTACTTTGTAATTCTTTAGTACTATCCCAGTTTAATCATTGTGATAGTGTTTATGGACCTTGCCTTGATAGCATTGACAAAAGAAGAATTCAATGTATGCAAAATTCATGCTTAAGACTGATCTACGGAATAAGAAAATTTGAAAAGATTTCTTATACCTTGAAAAATATTGAATGGCTAAATATGGAAAACAGACGTTTATTGCATAGTGCTACCCTTTTTCATAACATTATAGTCACAAAAACACCAAGCTACTTATTCGAAAAAGTTCAATTAAGATACAAATCTCATTCAATCAATATTCGCTATAAAAATTATATTACCCCTCCTGTACATCGTACTACTTTCTATCAACGATCATATTCTTACACTATTTCTAAACTTTATAACTCTTTACCCACTTATTTAAAAACTCTGGAATCACGTGCATTCAAACTGCAACTACGCAAAAATCTTTTAGAAAAATCATTAGTTTAGGTAATCCCATCATAATTTTCTATTATTTCTCATATTAAATGATCAATTTCGTATTATTCTGTAGTATATCCTATTATTTACTCATTTATTAAATATATTTTTTTCTCTTACTTTAATTTTAATCTTAGGACCGTCTCCATCGCTTTTTAATTTATCGGTTCACTAAAGTTTAATATAAGAATATAATGGGTTAAGTGTAAGAGCAGAGGTTTTTTGTTTAAAATTCTTGTTAATGGTACTTAGTGTTAGTGTAATACGTGAGACGAATATCCGTTAGTCATAAATATTTTGTTATATTGATGTTGTTTACAATATATTGGTTATTATTTTTTTTTTTTAAATAACTATCTGAACTTCGCCCTGTTGAAGCAAACTAATAGCACTACACTGAAGTTATGTATTATATATATATATATATATATTTATAAATTTATGCAAATGTGCTCAGTGCTCACTATGTTTAATTATCTGAATTATATTGTTTTTTCTATTTTGCTTCAATAAAAGACATTATTATTATTATTATTATTATTATTATTAATATTAATTTGGTTTCTATGTTTTGCATCTGAAAGGCAAAATTTATGTTCAAATTAGAATCCAGTTTTAAATATGATAAAAAATACATCGGCTTTGACAAGGACTTGACTCGGTCTTATTAATTTTAATTTTTAGATAGTTTAGTGTGGCCTTATAATTAAAAAATTAATACAGTTTAATTACAAGATTGATTTAATTGGAAAGGAAATCTAAATTACGATCATAATTTAATAGTTAGTTTGCAGTGCTTAATGTTATAATATGTTACATTTAAATGTTTAATTAACATTATTTACTAATATTTATATATCATTTTGTGCTGCTTGGGAAGTCAAATCTATAGTAAAGTTTCTGAAATAAAAAATATACTTAGTATTAGTTTGACTAAAGTTATAATTTATTTATTAAAAGTTACCAAAACATCAATGAATCCATCATTATTTAGTTTAATTTTGTTTAACAATTAGTTCAACAAAATGTATATACCAACAACTAATGCTATTAGATACTCTGGTCCTACGACACGTTTAAGGTCAAAATCTCATAGTAACAAAAACTAATGTTTATTATTTGCTTGATAAAGCTGCATGTTAGCGGTGCGAAATTTTGTAATTGTTATCAATTATTACACGTGTTTAAACCCCAAAACATTTTATTTTGAATTATGTGAACTTATATGTATTTTTTTAAAATTAAGTTTTTACTAATTGACTTGTATTTACACCTACAAAACAAAAATCTATCCTTCTATCTTGACAATCATTAGAAGTAAACTTGCTTTACAGAAGAACAACGTACCATAATGAGGTACCAGAAATAATCCTATTCAAAGTGGTTATTGAACATGGCACCCCGTCACTCCTAACACAGTTCCGGAACATACACAATATCTAGATGTTAATGCAATTTTTTTCTTAAAGGTAAATTAGATTTTGACGCTTTAAAAAAATGGCATTAAATAAATAAATGTTATTCTATATATCCAGTTTGAGGGTTTTTAATTACCTTGTGCAGTTATTATAGTTAACAAATGTTTATCTAACTGTTTCATAACAGTCATACACTTACTACAACTGAATGGTCCTGACATTGATTAATTTTCGAGATTTTACGATAACAAATAAAAGTGTAATATTTAATGAATCATAAAACCAATAAAGTTTTTTATGTTTTTTATTGTTGTTTTAATAAAATAAATTAAGAATAATTAAGTTTATATTCTGCGCACCGAAGTTATTTGTTTGTTATTTTGTTTGGCTTATTATTAGTCATTTTATGTTAATACGACGAAATGTAAACAAGTTCATTTACAATAATGTGTACGTATTTTAGAATTAAGACCAATGATGAAACAATTTATTTTGAAAAACTATTTGTTTAATCGTTTGTGTAAGTGATCCATAGTTCATTTAATAAAATATTAACTTAGGTAAAGGTTTATTAAACATAATGAGAAATATATGTATATGAGACAACCGGTACTAAAATTAACCACAATTATGCTAATTGGAATCTTGTAGACGTGGTGAACAGGTTTAAGTGTCAACGACCACCAAAAAGCATTTTTTTAATTTATTATTTATAAGTACACAATGATTAACTGACAATGTTGCAGTGTTTGGTTAACATTCGAAAATATTAAAGTGCAACAAATTATAATTTATTGCTTACTCACATATTAAGAAACTAAACTAAATTTGAAACTATATTAAATACCTATAAAACCAAACTGCATATTTTACCTAAATTAAACAAGTTCAGAATTTTAAGTATCTAATAACTTTATCGTGTAACAATTAAGTCTTTGAACTGTTTGACATTGTTGAGTTCATCCAGTTCCAATGTTGTCCTGACAGTTGTCTAGAAGAAGCTGTCCGTGCAACAGTAAATTTGAGTATCAAAGTAAATAAAATAATTTACGTTGCTCCATTAATTTTTAATAACTAATTATAATAAGATTATATTTTATAATAGCATGGCACTCTAAACAAATATTTATTGTTAACTGCGGTTACATTGTGCTTGTGTACTCAGCAGACAATGGTAAGTTTTTTTGTTAAATTTATTATGATTTGCAAAAGAAAATTAAGCCAAATTGATTGTTTAAAGAAATAATTAGTTCAAACAACATTCCGAAGCATATCTTTTTGTTTAAAATTCTTGTTAATGGTACTTAGTGTTAGTGTAATACGTGAGACGAATATCCGTTAGTCATAAATATTTTGTTATATTGATGTTGTTTACAATATATTGTTTTATTGTACAATTTAGTCTTGTTATTAAAGCATTGCAAACACATCAGTGTAAAATGCATGCATGCTCCGGTGCATTAAGCCCATGACCTATGTACCCTGCATTTTGATTTAGGTTCAAAATAATCCGGTTGTTAAATGCAAAATTAATAAACATTATAAAAACAAAAAAATAGGAATAATTATTATAGTTTGACAGTTCTACGGGCGTATTTAATTTTCAATAATAACTTTTGTGTTCATACCTACTAATTAATAAAAAAATATTCGCACTTCAATTCTGGGGTTTCAATTTTTTTCAAATTTCAAAACTACAGTTATAGTCTCTTGTATGTAACCGTTATATTGCGAATTTTATAGTGTATTTTCAATTTACATGTATGATTAGAGCAAATTAATAGTGCTGATTTTTTATGGAAATTTATTAAAATATTTTATGGTTGTCTTAAGTGTTTATGCATAAAATAAACATGAAAACTTAAAAAAAAAAATAAAGAATCCCAAGAATTTGTGAATGTGAAAATAAGGTTTCGAATGCGATCACTAGCAAAGACGAATTTGGATGTGCAATGCTAGATTTTTGAAAAAGATTTGTAAAATAAAAGCAGAACACCTTTTTTTAATTATTCGATTACAGAAACGATTAATCGACGTCGGAATTTTTTCGTTGGCACAGTACCTATTTTCTTTTAATTTTTGGTAAATTTTCTAGTTATTTAGATTAATTTTTAGACAGTGGTTCAATTTTCAAAAATAATTAAAACACTAAAATTGCCCTAGGAAGCTGAAATTTTGCACTCCGGCTCAAAATTGCATTCAAAACAACTTTTCTTATAACTTTTTCGATATTCGAGAAATAACCCCACTTTTGTAATTTTTTGAAAATAATTTGACAGATAGTGAAATCACGTGTCTATATTTTTTTGTAATTTTAATTTCAATTGATGCAGAAACTGATGCCAAAAATCTAATTTAAAAAAAACTTTTAATAAAATAAATTCCCGTATGATGCGGACTCTATTGGTCAAATTCTAAATATAAAATAATTTTTATTTTTCTTCCATAAAATATTGTTATTAATTAACGTTAAATACATGGAAAGTGTTAGCACTAGAAACGTATACGTCTAATATTAACGTACTCCAAAATATTAAGGAGGAAAGAAACTTCCACAAAATATTTTAATTGAGTTTTAGGGAGAGTTATAAACCATAAGAAATGAATTTTAAGTAAGTGCGACCAGTAAGAAGCTTGATTTCCCAGAATTTGACTTTACTTAAAAATTGAAATTGGCACAAAAGTGGTTAAGTAATTCGCATAATCTGCAATAATTTTAAATTTTGTGTCAATAACAATATGCATCTGTTACATTTCTAATATTAATCTGTTTAGTTGCTTTACTAACTCAGGTCTATATATTGGTCATACATATAAACGATTGTAATGGCAAACTTTGTTTTGTCCAACATAGCTTTTTGACTAAATTAATTTCAAGCATTCACGATTCACCAAAAAATTGTAAATGGTAAACTAATTACGTTAAAACCACTTTTATGCAAGACAATTTAAGTAGATTTTCAGAACGTAAAAAATCGTTTTACTACGTTAACTGACGCGCAAACGCACGTATGACATTTCAGTCAATTTAATTACGCGTGTATGTAGGAGACGTGCGTTCATGCATAAATGCTCCTATTTGTTTCAATAGAACTAAGAAGGCGGCGCGTCCGTTGCAGGACAAAAACGCCTAAAGCATAAAACCGGCTTAAAAATCAATAAATAATAAAAAAATGCCACCAGTTGAGAATTCCATGACTTTTGTTACGTAGCAATTGCAAACGTACCCAAAGAAGGAAGTAGGTACGTATCTGCCGACAAAGTTACAAATTACTTTTTGGACGTGTTACGTTTAGTACGAGCGGCACTAGATGTTGCAACATTTTGTTGTTTTCATATGATACGCCCATCGGTTTTAAGTCGACAGCAGTTCATATTGTACAATAATGTAGCAAAGACTTATGATCAAGTGATATAATTCTTCTACCACAACCATTTGCCATTCGGGAGGCTTGGCTTGGATCCCCGCAAAAGTAGTCTTCTTGGTCGTGAGTTTTTCAGAGGTTTCCTCGCCGCATTAGAAGTATCCACTAAGTAAGTATTAAGTCAGTCAGTAACTTCCTATGTTCTATATCCAGGCCTTAATTTCTCCATCCTTCAGGCACACTTCCGGTACATGTACACACGTCATATGTACATGCATATATACACGTACATCCCTGACCGGCTGAAGTAGCTACCAAATGCTAGAGCAGCTTTGCCCCTCGAGAAGAAGAAAAATAATGCCTGTTACTCCTCTCTGCGATAGAAATGAAACACGCATGCTTTATGCAATAGAAAACTTACACTAAAGTTCTCTCGCTCCTGAAGAACCCCAAAAGAACAAAACAGGTATCGAGTGTTTCTCAGTGTCTTGTTATTGTACAATCTCTTGCGAATTTACAATAGGCGATTCCAGAAATGTTTTATGCCACTGCTGTTGGCATT
This sequence comes from Abscondita cerata, assembly GCA_030710515.1. Lineage (NCBI taxonomy): Eukaryota > Metazoa > Arthropoda > Insecta > Coleoptera > Lampyridae > Abscondita > Abscondita cerata. The sequence continues at coordinate 61,536 of JALBCR010002195.1, forward strand.
ACTTTTCGAACTTGTTAAGGTAGTACCACCGGTACTAGATGTAGCAACATCTTGTTGTTTGCATTACATAACAGTGTTTGCTAGGAAGCACCTCATTATTTCTAAGTTTTCATGTCTTCTTCGTCATCTAAAGTTGGCACAATTTGTGGAACTACGGTTCTTTTGGTTTCTTTGTTTTTATCAGCTAAACTATTTCTTCTATTAAATTTTTTTGTTTCATTATTTTCATTCATAGTTTCTGTTTGATTAATATTACATTAATTTCGAATTTTGAAATCTATTTAATTATATTTCATTGTTTTGTGACCATTTTAGGGCTTATTAATTTATGATAACCGAAACTCTTAAGTTAAGAATCAAACTATCACTGTCTCACTTTCTAAACGATTAAAATTTTTCCATCTCTTGTTTTTACTTACAATGGGATAACTTTTTCTATTTATCTACTCAACCATTTGTTCGCACTTTCCAATTCAATGTAAATTGATCCTTAAATAAAAAAAATTATCTCATTAAAAAACAATGCTTGTGATGTCACTATTGACAAACTAATAATAACTATAAATAACAATAAAAAAAAACTTAAAATGAGGTCAAACGACGAAAATCCAGATGTAAAGTTTAGCATGTTGCAAGAAGGATTTTTTGCATTAAATTCGATTTATTCAAATTATCGTAAACATTAAAAGACTAATTTGAAAATAGCAAGAATAACGGAAGATCAAAAAATGTACATGGAAAGAAAAATCTTTTGTGCATTTTATGAGGCCAAAAGGGTTGCCTCTTGAGTTGAAATATGATCAAGAACAAATGACTCTATAGTTAAAAGTAATGTGTGCGTTTACGTAATTCGCTATCTAAAGCACGCTTCAATGCCCTAAACGCCAGTGTCGATAAGCCTAAACTTGTACAGAAGCTTACACGCAACGAAAGACCCTGATGCTGCATTTCGCTCTTATTATGAGCTCATCAGGGTGTATACTTAAGTGCGGTATACAACTTACAAGACGGCGGTTGGTCTTTAAACTCTCGTGGAGTAATGAATAAAGCAAAATGTGTCTGACGACATCTCGTGTAAAAACATTGACACGTATGATTAGTATAAACTAAGAAAATGCCAACAGTTAAAGTAAGGACATGTGTGCGTTTACGTGCATTTCGCTATCTAACAACAGCTTCATGCCTAAACGCACGAGTGTCGATAAAGCCAAGTAAAAAACTTGTACAAGCTTACACGCAACGAAAGAACAGGCATTGAAGCTGTTGTTTAGATAGCGAAATGCCGTAAACGCACACATGTCCTTACTTTTAACTGTTGGCATTTTCTTAGTTTATACTAATCATACGTGTCAATGTTTTCACGAGATGTCGTCAAACACATTTTGCTGACTCCTTATAGTTAAACATTAGGCGAGATAGCATGCACATAATTTGCTACATAAGAACGTCAACCACCCACCACAAAATGAGTTCAGTATAATTATTACATTTTCCGGTTAATTCTCTCTTTTCATTACAATTTGTAATGTTGATGTAAACGTACCTACTTGCCAAGCAGCACTGCGAATGTTCCCAAACAGTCAAGAACTGATTATTAATTGCTTTTTTTAATTGTTGGGCATTTTCAAATAAAATAAACATTAAGTGTAAATTCAGATTTTGCTAAATTATTCCATTCTAATTTTTTTAATTTCCATATCTAATGGTTTGGTGCAATGTCATGTTAGAAATTGCATGCCACAGCTTCTTACAACGAAAAGCAAGAAATTGAAATAAGGTCCTAATTTTTAATTAGTTTTGTAGAAATTGAAATATACTACTTTTTAAAAGCTTTTAAGAAATTTTAACATGTTGAAAATTATTTATCAAAACCTTATTTTTAGAGTAAAGCAGTTAGTACGGAATTACGGCAAGCATTGTTCAGCAATTTCAATTCAAATAATCCACCACCTAGACACGATACGCCAGCTTCGCCTTGTAGTTGCTGTAAGTACCTATCAACTTTTTAGAAATACATTTGTTTTATACTTAACATTTTAAGTAGACACTCTTATTTTTTAATGGTTAATCTACTTTATATTCAATAAAAATGACGCCATTTTTCTGAGAATTTGATAAACACGATTATGATTATAATTTAAGAATTATAGATTAGGATAGTTTTGGCAGTTAATCGGAAAATATTTGTCGGTTCTTCATAAAAAAAGTTGTTTGTTGATGATTCATTTGCTATTAAGTGGAATTTTGTTTATTATACAAATTATTTTTAGCGTGTGGTGTAAGGAATGATGCGACCCGGATTGTGGGTGGACAAACAACAGCTCAAAATGAATTCCCGTGGATGGCACGTTTATCTTACTTTAATCGTTTCTATTGTGGAGGAATGTTGATTAATGATCGATACGTATTAACAGCAGCACATTGCGTTAAAGGGTACCAACTTACATATTGACTATATTATTTGAATTTGTTGTAATTTTTAGCTTTATGTGGTTCATGATTAAAGTTACATTCGGAGAACATGATCGTTGCAATGATGCAAAAAGACCTGAATCCAGATATGTGATGAGAGCTATCACAGGGGCTTTCAGTTTTCTTCATTTCGATAATGATATTGCCGTGTTACGATTGAATGATAGGGTACCGATTACCGACGCAATTAGTCCTATTTGTTTACCTAAAAAGAAAGGTTGAAAATTTGTTTGTTCCTGAAACGAAAAGTTAATATTTCGTTCTAGATGATCTGTATATAGGAAGATTGGCGATAGCTGCGGGTTGGGGAACAATTCAAGAAGATGGAAAACCGAATTGTCTTCTTCAAGAAGTAGAAGTACCTATTATTAGTAATGAGGTTTGTAGAAGTACAAACTATTCGGAAAAAATGATAACCGATAATATGATGTGCGCTGGTTACCCTGAAACTGGTGGAAAGGATTCATGTCAAGTAGGTACTTGGAAAGAAATTGTTGTTAATACATTTAGTGGTTATAGGGTGACAGTGGTGGACCATTTATAGCCATTAGACCTGATAAAAGTACGAATTAGTCGGTAAGTACTTGGGTTTATTTGAAAAACAGCATCTAAACACAAAGCCGTCAATAACCTTTACAAACTGTTGAGCTTAAAAACTTTTACCGTATTATGAATGTTTACAGCGCTATCCAAATTTTTTGATATAATTACTGTTGTTTTTAAGACATAATTCACAGTTCTTATTTATCTAAAAAAAATGTAGTTGCCTGAATTGTTTTATGTACAAAAAAATGTTTAATAACGTCTACATTATTTGGTTTTTCATGCAAACTTTTATCATCAACATTTTGCATTTGTTCATAATATTTTTTTTTCGATTTACCAAAGAAGAAATAAATTTTACCAACTCTATTCAATAAAATAAGAGATAATAGATGAAATTCATTAAAATCAATTTCTGCAAATTAGAAATAATATTGGGACGCAAATCTCCAAATAAACATAACGTGAAATAAAATTTGAAAAAATTAAATTAAATAATCACTTGTATTATAATCTAAAAACATAAAGTCACCCCCCCCACCTTGAATAGTTATAGTTTTTGCATTGAATGTTAACGTAAGAGTTAAATACGATTTCCTTAAAATGACCGACGAAGGTGTTAAAATGACAGCATACGCATTCATGTGGGTGGCAAATTTTCGTTCCCAGTCTAAGACTTTTTTATACAGAAACAGTTGTTATCAAGCAAAGTTCCGATTGATTTTGACGGAATGCATGACAACTGAGCACCGAATTTAGGAACACAACCAGCGTTGTATCTTGTCTTGTCAATGTTAGAGTCGAGACTAATCAACTTTTAATTATTTTTACGTTGATAGAATCCCAATTCTTTTGCAACTGCATGATATTTGAGGTCACATTTTGGGTCAACTTTTTCCAGATATCTAAAGCATCGGAGTAAAAAGGCACTTCAATCACATCTGAGATAGTTTGGTACATCGAGGTCTTGTGTACGGAAGCTTAAAAAAACAAGTAAGCACAACTCGTTCACTTTTCGGATTTTAATTCCACCTTCACGAACAGGCAGTAAAGCAATGGTTCATATGTGGTTATCAAGAACGGTATTTGTCAAACACTCTAATGTGGATCTAATAGATTGGTCAAAATAATATCCATAAACTTTCACAATGGATTCGTCCGCAACAACAAAACAAAGAGTTTTTTAATAAAAAATATGCCACGTGAAACTTCAAAAGTTTTAATTGTTCAAAAAGTGTATTCAGTTCTTTCAGCTTCGAATCCAAAACCCCTGGTGTGGCTTCGTGTGTGATTAGAGAACCAAGTAGTTATAGACCTTCTTCTTTCACAATTCCAGGAGAAATGGCATTAAAATTTTTTAGAATCTCATACTTTATTTCCGAACAAAAATGGATTTCACATTTTGATATGTTAATTTGGAGATGAAATGATTTTCACTTATCAACTAAAGTTTGAAAATCTTTAATCACAACATCTGGATCCCCACCATGCGTCCCATCGTTCAGATACTATACATTAAATTCAAAAGCAAAACATTTTACTACTGGTATATTCCTAAAGAGAAGCCATGGGTCTCGCTGAGTCCTCTTGTGTGCATTGTCATAAAATAGGGGAATATAGCTGGAATCTAAGTCCCAATTACATCCAATTATTCAATTGACATCCAAACTGAATGTATATAGTACCTAGTTGACAACACTTTGGGAAAGACACAGAGCTTATACTCAAAGGTTTCATTGAAATAATTACAAAATCCCAATCAAAGGGCCTCAAAATAGGTACAAGCAAATGCAAGATTAATTTTTGGGAAAATGTTAACGAAGAAGTGGTGGGTCTATTCCAACACTTCACCAATCATCAAAAATTATTCATGAAAATGTGACATTGTTGGGATATCCATTGAACGATGAAGGTATGTCGCACAACGCCTACATGCCATTGATGCGAAAATAAGAGGCTTCCTTTTAGATTCAGTGGTTTCCGTATCCAAAAAAAAATTGGCAATTCCAGCTTTTCTTTCATCAGTATCCAGTGACATTTTTCTCTTCAACTCGATGTTTCCGATCAAAGATGAAAAATCCATCTCTTGTTATTCAGATCGACTGAAATCTTAGAAAAATATTAGCTAATATTTCCCGGCGAATCTAAATGATCAACAAAATTGGGATGGGATACCTGTAGGTCTACAATCTTTGGCAGTAGGGTTTAATTCCTCTTGTGGTCGGTTAAGCTACCTTGCTTCTTTATGTAAATAAATAATATTTATTGCCACAAACTATATACAACAACAACATGTATAACCTGAAGGTTTTTTTAGAATCACGGTTGTGATATGTGCGCAATTCATACTGGCCAACGTTGGTCTTCTGTAGACAAGTAGTAAACTTGCGGTTTACCTTTCGTGAAAAGTTCTAGAAGAATATACCTGTATTTCCATTAAAATAACCTAATTGAAAGAGCATTACAGATTGAACAACTACCTGTAGTACTAAAACCGTCTAGAGTTTCAAGAGAGAACATGACATTGGTTCTTTGGATGAACGGAAGAATATTAATTTGGGAAGTTACCTGCACTGATACGCTAAAAACATCGTACCTTGAGACATTTTTATAATTAGCTGGTCAAGTAGCAACAACACTGCAGCAAAGCGGAAAAAAACCAAACCCAAAAATCTAATTATGAGTTTATTCAATTGCTGTGGAAACACTTATACTTTGGGGAAACGAGGCATATTCTTGACTCAAAATTACATTCAGTTAGCGATGATATTTGAATGCAATTTTGTTATTATAATTTTTAAAAACAATAGAATGCCTTTAGATTATGATTACAATACAATATTAAATTATAATATTGTACTTGAAACAAAAATGTCATTTAGCATTTTACCAAAAAAATAATTTGTAAGCGACCAAACGGATCGTAACTGCTGAAGCAAAATGTTACAAATAGCAAAACTGAAAAAGTTTGACTTTGGGACAAGTACTCAAAGTAAACCATACCGTAATAATCCAAATGCCCCCTTCATCAACGGTCTTTATATTATTTTTGTTAACAGAAATTCAAATCTTTAAGAACAAATCGCACAACAACACATCTGATGCTGGAAACATTCATGACCATATATTCCATATTAAATTATTAAAATATTGTGTAGTATTTCGATTCATACAACAAACATGTTTATACAAACTTCATCTTACTTAAGTGACCTTATTTTCATATGATTCAGATTCTAGAAACAAACACTTAAAGAAATAGAAAACATACTAAGATCTTTAATAATGAGTTTCGATAGCAATCCCTATATTAACAATCCTCTCCTTTGAAACCAAACAGAGAGCCAAGGGTTTTTAATTATATTTTGATCTTCTATTTCTTTATTTTTGACTTTTATTTTGATACGTTGCTTAAAATTAGTCAAGGTTATCACAGGACAACGTATTTTGTTACTTTCTTCTCAATGAACCAACAAAATTCAGTAAACTATCTTTATAAGTCTTTAAACTACAAAATTAAAAAAAATTATCTACAACAAAGTATTAAGGAAATTCATAGCCTTGGCTAACAGAAACATAATCGAGTAGATTAATAGTAATTTCTTTTTTGCTAACACTTTAAATTGATTTTTAAAAAAGTTTTTGAGAAAATGTAGTTATGTTTTGAGGAGGAATAAAATATAAACATTTTGACGCTACCAACACGTTCACTGATGATCTGTCTACATCGATGATCCATCATATGGTGAAACATGGGTTTGGATGTGACTTACAATTATCACTGACTACTCTAATGTTGATTGTGTTTAATTTGAACATTAACTTAATAAAACAAAACAATTAGTTTTAAGTATAGTGTAATTGATAGCCTTCCGTAATAAAATTAAAGATTTTTGCCAGAGATGTATTAAGAACCCTGGACCCCTTTGGGAAAGTGTGGTTAGTTCCGAAAGAAAACCAGATAAACAACTCGCTTAATCTGGTCACTGGTCTTGAAGAAGCACCTACTTTAAGCTGCAAAACGTCGCCTCAACCATTAACTTTAGTTTTCTTTCGAAACATTTGCAACTTCCAAAATGGGTCCAGTGTGTTTAATACGTCCCTGGCAAAAATGTATAACAATTAGTTTTATATATTATATTATTTTATGTTTAGGAGTCGTCTCGTGGGGAAATGGTTGTGCACGGCCAGGATATCCAGGCGTCTACACACGAATAACCCGATACTTGGATTGGATTTTGGAAAATTCGGCTGATGGTTGTTTCTGCGAAGATTAAAGTCATACTTTACATGTGTTAAGTTTCTAATTGCAATTAGATGTTATTTATTTTTGTTTGTAGCGTTATAGACTTAGACGTAAATAGTAAATAAATTGTTCTATAGGAGAAGCACGAGACTTCTTACATAACATATTTAAAATAAGTTGGTATTAGAAATAGGAGTAACATTTTAAAGATGGCAAAGTAAAAATACAATCTGAACACTTGACTATTTTAACATGTATTTAATTTTACTATCTTCACTATTTATATTATTATTAATAAATAAAATAATTAATAGTATTTCCAGTATGTACTCTGAATAATGTATTCTTAATATGACGTACACTCCTACTGCAGTGATACGTTACTTTGACTTGAATTCTTATAGAGAATGTATAATACACATGATGTCTTAGGTAAACGTCTTGACAAAAGTTAGGGACAACACGTTCAGTGTCATATTAATCAAAAGCAAAAGAACAGTTCTCAAAGTTTGACGACTGTTGATATTTTCTTGTTGCAATAATTATTTCCTTAATTTGATTAACTAATACCATTGTTAATCAAAAGTAACAACTTTACTGTTCCATGTAAATTATAAAGTTTTACGGAGTCTCTTTATTGAATAAGAATATAAAAGATTTCTTTGTAAAATATTCCACCCCGTTCCATGACTGACTGTCATGTGACGGGCTATTTCTCTCGAAGGAAGAAACTTCTTGCAGAATTTGTTTTCCACATCCAAGTATTGTGGGCTCCGGCTTTACTACCCCTCGGTAAAATACAAAGCCCGTTTCCCGTAGTTATTGATCCACGGCCACAAATGGAGCTCTGCTTGGTCACTTATTTTTCTATGGCTTTGTAGTCTTTATTGCGGAAATCATTCAACCTACCTGCTTTTGCCATCTCCATCGTTACACACACACACATTCTTCATTCATTAAGTACTGGTCTGCATATTCTGCCTGTATAAATTAAAGCAATTTCCTGCTGATATTGCTATATCTAAGAATTATAAATGACAAATGATTTTATATTGTTACAATAATTTAAAGAAAAGCAGCACCTTGGAGATTTAAACACAATTTACCAAACTTTTCGTTATCTAATCGCGAATAAAATATCCTGCGGTTCTCAAACTTTGGGTTTTCATTTTATTACGGAACAAAAGTGTCACCTGATTTAAAAAATACAAAGAAAATTTTGATTGCATTTTTCATGAATATGATGTGTTTTAAATGTTTAAAATTTACCTAACACCCTGTATATAGTGTATTTTTATTTTAATTAATGATTGAAAGTCTTCCAAGTTTTACAGCAATTTATTTTTTATTTTTTAAAAGAAATTATTGAACTTTGGTGCTTTAAACCCTACTTCACCTAATGATTTAACCAAAATTACCGTCATCAAGTTTTGTTAACGCCATAAAATCCACCAACAAATTTGCGCTAACCAAAACTTTTTTTAAACACAAGGTACAAGTCAAATTCAATCTTATTTTGAAATAATTTCGTGACATGAATTTTATGTTTCGTTTCTATACCTGAGTTTAACCTAGGTGATAATTGTCAAGCACAGTTTATATCATTTTGTTTCATTAAATTTGTGATGATTTTTAACCGTTTCATTTTAAACAAAACTGTTGTGCTTATTTTGTTTCAATATTGTTTTGATTCCTAAATTTCGGTTTTGTTTCGTTACATCGCTGATATTTGTAACCGTTTCTTTTTAAATAAAACTGTAGTGTTTATGTTGTTTCAGTTTTGTTTTGATTGTTTATTAATGAAAAAACTTCGGTTTGACTACTATGATTTACTTTCCAATCAGAATATTTGATTATGTTTCAAAACATATTCAGTTTACATTTATTACACACAAAGCAACAAAATTATAGAATTATACAATTACATGCCAATAATAATAATTATAACTAACTGATAACAAATAAAATAACACAAAATGTCAAACGGTTTAACATGCTTTTACGATATTGTAGGCGTCTTCACGTTATCTTGCCTCTGGCTCTATGCTAAAAAATTTCTTTCCCACGGAAAACAAAGTAAGCTATCAAAGTAGTAATAAAAACCGTATAAAACCGTTTTTAAAGAAACAAAATTGTTTCAATTTTTGAAAATTCAATCAGAATTAAATACAAGAAATTGAAACAAAAACAAACTGTATAGGACTGATTTTGAAGAAACGAAATTGTTTCAATTTTTGTAAATTCAAACTAAACTAAATACACAAAATTGAAACAAAAACAAATCGTAAAAAACTGTTTTTAAAGAATCAAAACAGTTTCGATTTCCACCATATTAAACGTTACCTTTGTTTCATTTATGTTACTGTAACAGTTTCGATTGGTGTTTACTGGGAATGATCTAGTGTCCTTGACATTATAGAAATCAGAAGATCTCCTAAATATATTTTTAAAGCACCGGTAGTCTATACTAGAGTAGTATTCATAGTAGTGGCAATTGTTAAGGAGAACAACTTCTTGTAGAGCTAGTGTCAAATTGACAAATAATGCTCAGCGTAATTTATGAGAATGGTGTATCAAAAAACAATTATCGATGAAACAAACTTTAGTACAGGTGAAAACTGTTAAGATTGAGTATTGGCATTAACAACAATGAAATTGAATTGAGATGAATCGTAAAACTCAGCTTCCTGGGTACAGGAACTCCTGCATATCATACTTATGGAAATATAACCCTACTTTTGTCGCAAAGTTGCGTTTTTATTTTTTTTTAAATGTGGATGCATTAAATATAAATCTTTCAATAAGGTCTTCCCCAGAAATCTGTTCATGCACCAATCCTTATTTATTAATATACTTCTGGCCCTTCTTTGTTGTAGGCTTTTTTATTACTCAATTCTAAACAGGCAAACTTTTCTTGTTTTACTTTAAATAGTAAAAAACAATGTAAAAAGCTACGTTTGATAATACGCAACTAAAACATAATTTTAGCATTTATGAAATATTGACACACAGGTTGACTCGGGAGAAAATAGAAACATGCCCAGGAAGCTAAAATAAGTAAAATAAGCTCATATGTTCAAATCCAATTTTTAGTAGTAATAGTAATTTATGAAATTAAAGTTAAATGTATAACTAAATTTACAAACAAAAAAATAGCATTAATTAACGTTAAATTTTTTGAAAACTCCACCATTCATTTGGATTCACTTATTTGCGCGTTTATAAATGGACTTGGTAACCAGTTTCAGTGACGCGCAATCTTTGTGTTCACTGTATACTATAAACTAACGACTTCATACCATATCTGCATATTCTCTATGTTTAAAAATACTGGGTGGGTCAACGCCGACAAAACAGAGTCTATTGCAGCCACATCAATAATTGAAAAAAATTAGACTTGTCAATTTTATTTCTGAGGGCATCTTTTCAACCTGTCGGCATTCCAGTATTACCTCTGGTTTTAACGGAAATGACGTCACATCAAACTTTTTAAATGGCAATCTACAGTTTTTTGTGCAAAATCTGATAGACGACAAAAAATGCTTTTGAAAAACCCCACACGTTGCTAGTTTTCTTTGGCCGGTTGGCTAGAACAACCGTAGAAAAACCGTTAGTGGGCTCTTATATGATTTCGTAGATTTGCAAATAATAAGTAAATTTTGGACAAGAATAATAGTAGGATACCGCCTGCTCCATGTAATTGTAAATAGTATAAAGTACCTTATATTAATGTTTTATACCGAAACATTTATATGCAAAGAAACGTGTTTTTTCTCAACTTTTATTTTCCTGAGTGAAAAATAATAAAGCAATGTTAATAGTGTAAAAAAAAAACTTATAGAAGAAAAAAATACGAATAAAATGAGCACCAATTCGACTCGATCAGGTAATAACTTTTCGAGAAAAATTGGAAAAAGTAAAATATTTTAGTTTTTCTTTTAAAATTCGGAAATCCGTCATTTTTGGAGATGTAGGACAAATTGTTACGGTTCAAAATATTCGAAATCGAACGTAGGTCGCCAGCATTCTGAGTAACGGTTGTCGTGACTTGCACGTTACGACGAAAATAGAATTTACCGCGCACGCTACGATTTTTCCTATTGGTAGATCGATTATTCAAAAAATTTATCGAGACGACGAGTGGACATCTTCTGTTTTTTTTTCTTTTGGGTGTTTTTGTCGTGCTTCACAAAGCCAAAAGTTTACACGTAAAATATTAATGTGGTTTTAATAATTCCAAGTTAATTTGGTGTGTAAATATAAATCCGACCGCTTTCACCGTAAGTGACTTCTTTTGCTATTTCTTTTGTTGGTCTCGTGGTTGTATTAATTCTAATTACAACGTATGCTTTAGCTCGTGTTTTGACCTTATACTCTACTCGTATATTACTATCTGGATCATTCCTGGGGGTGCTGGAACGATTAACTAAGAATCCTTTGTTATAAAAACGTGACGACTACCATGGGGTCGCCTACATCGAAACTGCCAACGGCCGATAAACTCACCGGCTGAGGGTCGCTTACACTGTATGCCGGCTACTTCCAGGGAACATAGCTGCTTTCCGAGCTTTGTCGTCTAGTCCTCCTAAGATAAATTCTGTGGGTACCAATTTTCTAATAGCTGTCAACTGCTGTCGTTAGCTAAAATCCTTCTTAAGGAACCTATTCACTTTGCATGCGTTTGGAGCTCACGTACATGTGACATTAAACGGTTTAAATCCCTAGTGTATAAGCATTTTTATTGGGGTAGACTCTATCCGCCGACGTTTGGTTTTGTTTTTACTAGTTCCATCAGAGCTGGGGCGCTTGAGATAAAGTGGGTAAAGTTAAAACAAAAGGCCTTTTGAGTTGGCGGGAGCTACTTACCGTACTAGTCTGAGTTTAATTCTAGTTTTTAAGTCACCGTGTGTAAGTGACGTGTGTACATCGAGTTTCCTTAATCACCAATCTTAAATTGGTACGCTAACTTTAATTTGGGGTGTAACAAACAAAAGCTTAACTGAATTTAGACATATTTGATTGCGAACTCTAATTAATTTGTTGTTGTTAACGCCTGTAAGTTTCATGCGACAGAATCTCTACTTCTCACAGATTCTCCTAGTATTTTAAGTTGTATTTGCTATATTTACATGTCTATTTGTCTCTCTGATTTGTGTTCGTTTTAGCGTAGTAGACCTTAAGTAAAACCTATTGAATTCCTGTTGGTCGGTTTTATTTCTCTCTATTACCCAGCAGGTGGCGCCTTGTTACGTAGCAGTTTATTTCTTTCAGTTTTCTCAAGGACCTTCCCAACTCACCTACTAAGCCGGACACTGTTGTGTTAACTCTTACAAATACGGGATCTTCCACGAATTTAGTGCGCTATTTTGAGCCGAATAGTAGTGTTTCTTTCTTTTCCAGGTTGTAGCGCTAGGGCCGTCACTTTCATTTTATTTTTATTATTTGTGAACTACAACTGTTACAAAATCTTTCCGGAAATAGGAGGTAATGATACGTACTTAATGTGTGCAAAACCCTGCAATTGTCTGGCAATTAGTGTATGAACAATTGCGATTTAATTTTTTAAAGCAATATATTCAATCAAGACTGAATGCTCGTGTGGAAGTCCGATCGTCAGAAATTAAAAAAAAAATGTGAAACTGAAATAGAAAGGAACAAAACGCATATTTACATTTTTCCATAAAATGATATTTAACACGCAAAAAATGCATGCAAAAATTACGCCCGGTAGCGCCGTTTGAGGAGATTGCAATTTATATAAGCGTGCTGTGGACGGATACTCCCACTACTTCTCCGTTTTCTTTCATTCGGTTGTTATCAGTCATCTTGACCGTGGATTTGTTGGGTGTTAAATATCATTTTATCAAAGAATCAGGATATACGTTTTGTTCCTTTCTATTTCAACCTCACAATTTTTTTTATTTCTGATAATCGGACAACCACACAAGCATTCAGCTTCGATTAAATATATTGCTTTAAAAAATTTAAATCTCAATTGTGCATAAACTAATTGCCCGACAATTGCAAGGTTTGGCACACACTAAGTACTGAAAGATTTATCCAACATCTCAAAAAATGACGGATCTACGAATTTCAAAAAAAAAATCTAAATATTTTACTTTTTCTGATTTTCCTCGGAAAGTTATTATTTGATCAAGTCGAATTAGTGCTCATTTTATTCGTATTATTATTTTCTATAACTTTTCTTTTTACACTATTAACATTGGTTAATTACTTTTCACTCAGGAAAAAAAAGTTTTTGCATTTAAATGTTAATTATATATATAATGACAATTCATTTTCGGTATAAAACATGAATACAAGATACTTTTGTACTGCTTACAATTATATGACGTAGGTGGGGTATCCTACTATTGTTTTTGTCAAAAGTATATCTCTATTTACTGTACTATTATACTAAAAACGTTATTATCCCTAAAACAAACAAAAATCAGCTTTGAAGATCTGAGCTTATTTTGCTTATTTTAGCTCTCTGTTCACGTTTTTAGAATATTTACATTTTCTCCCGAATCACCCTATACCGTGTGTATAATTAGTTCAAAATAAAATCTATACTTCTTCATTGCCTTCTGCTCTGTCATGTCACTCCAAAGTACAGCTAGTACAGTGAAAAAAAGAAAGAGATAAATTCAATTTAAACAACTTAAAATATTTAAATCTCAAAGTCTTGTTGGGTTTGCAAGAACAAATCAAGGTATCGTTATCTAAAAAGAGGAAAACTATAGTCTGGTGTAAATTTTTTCAAAGAAAACTAAGTTGCAGATTCCACTGTAGAGGTGATTTGAAGTTCAAAAATGTTTTATTGTTATGACTGTTTATTTATTATTATGTAGACTGTCTATTTAAATCCACTAATTTTTGTGTTGTATACACTCAATTATTATAACCAGTTTACAAATAGAGAGTTAGGGTTGGCATATTGCAGGTTTTTGGTGGCTTTTCTAAACCTTCATTAAACATTATACACATTTATGTTAATAAGTTGGTCACCGTACATTACACTTACAACACTAAATAACCATAAATGAGTATATTTTTTAAAAAATAGAAAATAATTTAGTTTATTATTCAAGAATTCAAAAAATTTTAACTAATTTAAAAGATAGGAATAGGTAAAATAGGTAATAAAGCCAAAAAAATACACTGTTTCCTTTGTATGTAATTACAATATTTTGATTTTAATTTTTTTTGCAAATATGACACAACAGTAAAAGCAGGTCATTGAATCCATAAATTTTCTTTAATTAACTATGATGATTATGTGATGAAAAATATATACGGGCACAATATGAGTGTATTACGTATATACCACACATTTATCAAGAGATAATTATAAATGTACTACAATAATTGTAATCTACAATCCGTAAAGACCGGTTCAACGAGTTTTGCAAAATTTGTAATTGAACTAAGAAAAGTGTACGTACAAGAATTGCACAATGATTTTATTTCAGCTAAAAATTTTTGTTCCGATTGGGTTTTTCTACATTCCAAGTGTAAGTGGTGTATATTTACTTGTTTTTAATTTAAGTACGTGTTTTAGATTTTAGGTAGTGGTGTGTTCCAAAGCAACGCCAAACTAAGTTTTTTTGAATTTTTCTTCAGTTCTTGCAACTGCAGTAAGCATGTTTATAAAGTTGCATACTTTAACAATAATAATATTATCTAAGGATGTGGATTACCTAACCGTCAATCTCGACCTTCGAATGGTGAATATTTAAAAAACTACGAATTTCCTTGGTTAGCTGTTATACAGATAAAAAAAGAACATCCGGCTCTTGGGGCTTTGATAAACAATAAGTATGTTATTACTACAGCCACGTTGTTGATGGGGTAAGGGAACAATCATTTATTGCTAATTTAGTCATGAAGCCAATTACGTCACAAAAATGCGAAAATATTATTGCCATTATTGCAAAACTGTTTTTAATATGCATGTTTGGTTTAAAAGCTGAAGGACTTCCTAGTAGTCATAAGTAATTAAACTTTTAATAAAGTTCATTAAATTCAACTCTTATTAGAAATGTTTTCATTAAGTTTCCCATCAGAGAATAAAATTATTTATTCATTTTTAAGGTCAACAGACTAGACTATGTTTATCGTTTAAATTAGAATAAAAACTAAATTGGTAATTTAAAGATGGCAAACAAATGTTTATTTATTTATTTTTTGTTATCGTACGAAAATATTTTAGGTTGTAGACATTTTGAATATGTTCAAACACACGTTTAAACAAATAATTTCTTTGTAATCTCTTTCGATTCAGCAATTTCCAAAAAAAATTTTTATGTCCGACGGCAGGCCGTCCGTCCTTATGTAAACAAAGTATAGAGAAAACCACCAATCCGATTTTTATAAAATTTTGTACAAAGACCTTGTTTATAATTCCAAAGATCTGATTATTTTGGGCATAATCTGTGTAAGCTAAAAGGGCCGTTAACCTAGACATGTTTTCGAATTTATGAAATATTTAGAAAAGTATTCATTTTACCCATTTTTGTTTCAAATAAAAGTTGTTTATAATTTAATTATAGATATTTTTTGTTTAAACTATTTTTTAGTCTGATAAGGAATTACTGAGATATAACAATCACGTGACCAATATCAATTTTACAAAAAAAATTGAGGGCTAAAAGTTGTTTTCTTTGAAAAATTTTATTCTAAAACGCAATTTTACTTTCGCTTATTAGGCGATGTGGAGTTCTACGGTAAACGCTTGTTTTTAAATTGTAATCTAATCTATCAGGAATGTGAGTGTATAACTGATTCTTGAATAAAGTTTAATTTTCATTGAATACACGATGTTACAATGAGTCTATTTTTTTTAATTCGGAACGTTCTTTTAAATTATACGAGGATGTATTAATATCTAGTTAGCCTAGACCAGTTCCTTGCATAAACAAAATATTGCGTTACCATAGCAACGAACAATAACTTATTAGAAGTGTCAGTGTAAAGTTTGACGTCAAAAAAGTAAACCAGAGTCACGCAACAAATTAAATGAAAAAAGATGTCCACCGAAATTGTGAAAATCGACAAATTGGAGTATCGAGCCATCATCAAGTACCTGTATTTAAAAGGGTTAAGAGGTAAGCAGATTTACGAAGATATGCTTAATACCTTTGGTGATCAATGTCCTTCGTATGCGACTGTCAAAAATTGGAATGCAAGCTTCAAAAGAGGTAAATTATCCATTGAAGATGATGACCGATCGAGAAGGCCAGTTTCTGTGTCAGTCCCCGAAAATATCGATGCAGTTCATGACATAATTTTATCAGACCGTCGAATTGGGCTAAAACAGATATCTAAAACACTAAATATTTCATTCGAATGCGTTCATATGGTTCATGTCAATTTGGACATGAGAAAAATTGCTGCAAAATGGATCCTCAAATGTTTGAATGTTAACCAAAAGCGTGCAAGGGTAGAAGCATTGCGTTCGATCTGTGCTCGATTTGAAAACGATGTAGACTTCTGAAACCGAATTGTTACTATGGATGAGACTTGGGTACATTTCTACGATCCAGAAACAAAGCAACAATCGATGGAATGGCGACACTCTGGTTCTCCAAGACCTAAGAAGTTTCGTGTCCAAAAATCTGCTGGAAAATTTCTTGCCAGTTTTTTGGGATTGCTATGGAGTAATCATGATTGATTTTTTGGATAAGGGTAGAACAATAACTGGAGATTACTATTCGACATTACTGACCACTCTACGGGAAAATATTAAAGAGAAAAGACGCGGAAAGCTATCCAAAGGTGTTTTGTTTTTGCAGGACAACGCCCGTGCACACAAATCTCATGTTGCCATGCAAAAAATTCGTGATTTAGGGTTGAAATTACTAGAACACCCCCCTTATTCACCCGATTTGGCTCCGTCCGACTATCACCTCTTTCCTCAACTGAAAAAAAGTTTAAAAGGTCGTAAATTTTCTTCCAACAAGGAGGTAATAGAAGCTGTGGAGGTCTGGTTTGCAGAGCAAGAAGAAACATTTTTTTTAAAGGTCTAGAAACGTTGCAGGTTCGCTGTAATAAATGTATCCAATTAAGAGAAGAATATGTTGAGTAATCAAATATTTTGGCATTGAAATTTTGTTTGGTTCTATAGTAAACTAAGAATTTTTCAATATATCCTCGTATTAGTAGTAGCAGCTAATTAGAAAAAAGGAATAATTATAGCCCCGTCTGTTTTTAAAATTTCTTTTTTTTTTCTTACTTTCCTATCTCTGCTATTAGAGGATATATGCAGTTTTAAAGCGCGACATGAATGAAAAGCGATCCACTTCAATACTATCTTGAACCCCATAGAACACGTTTGCGATTTTCTTGGTCAAAGAGTCAGACGTCAACAACCCCAACAGGAGACGTTAAATACCGCTGCAAGAGGAATGGAACCAAATGCCACAAGCGTATATTGCTTCGACTATTCAAAGCATTCAACATCGTTTGCAAGACATTAGAGCTCGTGGTGGTAACACCCGCGATTAATTTATCGTTTATGTATTATTGTCAGTGTTATTGTTTATATCGTGTAGTTTATTTCTTCTTGTTTTTCTTGTGTTACTAACCCTGTGTTTAAAAATTAAATCGTTTTTTTTTTCATGCCACACTTTAAAACTGCATATCACCTCTAATAGGAGAGATAGGAAGATAAGCAAAAAGAAAGAAAATGTTAAAAACAGATGAGGTTGTAATTATCCCTTAATTCTAATTAGCTGCTACTGCTGGTATACTCCATAGGGTGTTCGGAATTTTTGAAAAAAACACATACTCATTTTAACACCCTGTTTTTAATGATAATTTAACTTTATTCAAGAATCAGTTACACACTCACATTCCTGATTGGTCAGACTACAATTTAAAAAAAATCATCCAAATCAAACCAATGGTTCAGAAGATAATAATCCTCAAACACAAGATAATTTTTGGTGCCCAGGATTATTGTCCGGCAGTATAAAATTATTGATAGTTCGAAATCTCTTGGCGGTTGCCATTCCATGCGCAGAAAACTTAAATCTACTATACATGATCGGACAAATTGCTACTGTTCAACTCTTAAATGTAATCATTTAGTTTATTTGTTATCCGTTGTCATTACGGCTGAACCAGTTGCAAATTGATTGACTGACAGATTGACTAGCTATTCCTGATGTTTCTTTATCTTCGTTTAAAGTGAATTTGAAGCTATTTAATGGATATCAAAGCCTTTTGCATTTACATCATCTATCCCTGGGATACATTTGTATCCCAAGCGAAATTTTTACCATACCCCAAACAATTAACCCACAGTTTAAGAAATACATTCCCTCTTTATTAAAGAATATATTTAGCAGCTATTTTTAATGTATTCTTTATTCTGACAATTAATGCAGCATATTGGCATTCTATCTGATGTTCCTTGCATGTCCAGTTCTCACATTAATTGCAGAAATTTCTAGTTCCTTAGTCCCTGTCTCTGGGACATATATAGCATCGACCGTTTCCAGTTTTTTTTTTTGGTTTTGTGGCGTCGTCAGCTTCACTGGAATTTGCAGGTTCATTGATACCCACGTTTCCCCTTTAGTTGTCTTGGTATATTTTAAATGTGCAGTCTTTTTTGAATTTGAGGTTTGATTAAATCTAGCGCTATATTACGTAAAAAGTCATCCCTAATAACATTCAATTTTGGATTTTTTTTAATAGACTATTAGTGCATTTATTACTACTTTGTTCATCACATCAAATAAAATGGTGAAAGGCCATCATCTGCTGTTTCTAGCAACGTTATAAGAACACACATTTGATCTACCACATCAACTCCATACTTAGTGTTATTGTAGTTTACTATCATGGTTGTTTACTGGTACTGTCGTCGATGCCGTCATCTAAATGACTGGTAGAAATAAGTAGCACATTCTTCTTTTCTTAGGTACAAACGAAACTAACGTGTATTCTTCATGAAAAACAAATTGACTGATATTTTCTGATCTACCCGCAGTGTTTATCAGTTCAGAAGGTATTTTTCTTTTGTTTTGTTTTTCATCGTGCTTAGCATTGTGAGCTAATATTCACTTTTAGGTTCCATTGTCAGTGGAAAACTAGAAAACCAGTTGTCCGTAGTTACGATACGGAATGTTCCCTTTACCACTTCTGCAAGTCGTTTGACAACATTCGTTGGACTATTAGAGAGAAAAAATGGTCCCCTGTGGCTGAGTTCCAACATATACTTTCATATTCAAAGTGTACATGCTACTTGAGTGTAGTAAAGCAAATATTTTTATACCATATCGTGCTGGCTTCGTAAGTATGTATTGTCGAAAAGAATATCGACCTCTAAAAACATCTGAAAAATGTCTTTTATCGCCACTAGTTTATCGATACTTCTTGTTTCTCCACGACTTATCATTGAACCTTAGGCAGCGTAACAGAAAACAAAATCTGTTGTACGACATTGTGCAATAAATGGCGTCCACGCCGGTACCGTCTGTTCTCCATAAGTTTGTTATAATTTGCCTTCCAGGTCTGTTAACCCCTAGAAGATACAACATTCTAAGCAGATTATTTCAGAAGTATCAGTTAATTTTACATCCCTTTCCCTCCGATACTTTGTTCTTAGGGTTTCTATATGAATATTCATTCATTTTGTGACTATTTCACTCAAAAAAATTAGAAGACACTACAAACTGGATTTAACATTTGTTGTCTCATTTATGGTACCTGGTCTTCCTGTGAAATAATTATGCGCCTTTGTTCTTGTTTTTGGTGTACAAATTTTTTTCACATAATACCGAACATTAGTATCAGTGTCATTACCATCCCTCTGCTAGTAATCTTCGATATCATGTTGTTCTTCGCCGTCTTGTTCCGGATCAATCATAATTACTTTTTATGCAATCATCTCCATCGTCCTTATTAGGATCACCAAGAACTCCCTCTTCAGCTTCTAGCTCTTTCAGGCATTGCATCCACTTTTTTGAATCTTTACTTGCCATTTTTAGATAAATAAGACTTAAAGTAAGTAAAGATAGCAATAAAAATCAAAAACACTTATAATAAAAAAATGAAGAAAAAGCCAACTTCAGCTGTCGCATGGGGTACGCGCGTATCCCAAGAAACAGACAAATATCAGAAAAACACAACCACACTTCTTCACTGCCAAATACAGTGTGTCGACTAAGAATACATAGACGCTTAGAATTTGTAGTTTTCTGTGTTGGTAGACTCAACATTGCAGAGCAAGCGCATTTTATATGTGATTGGGGTATCCCTCGCGAACACTTAAAGGTTAAAAAGAATTAGACAATTGATGGTATACTAATGGTGACCTATAGTTTAATTGGACAGTGTTTGACAATAGTATCAGTAATTCAACAAATTAATTCATAGCGAAAATAACGCGTTTCGTATAAAGGGAAATTATAAAACCATACTTACCAAAGAAGAATAGAGGCGTTTGGTGCGCTGGAAATTAGCCGGCTTTGTTCAAATGTCCCTGAAAGAAAATTGCATTAGAATAAAAAACAAAGAAAATATCAATCGCTTACCTGATTAGGAATTATTATAAGTTAGTTTAATAATAACTTTGTGTTGCGTATCGTGGATTGTTGTAAACACATGCTACGTTTGCGTGTAGCCTCCGTTGTGGATTGAAAGGTAGATTATAGTCAAACGCAGTGTGCGCGGCAGTTTTATTTTTGTTAAATTACATATACGAATTAAATTAAACCTTTTAGTCACCGGTTTGCATATAATAAGGAGTGTAATTAATAAAAGAAAATACGTGTTTAAGATCAACTATGAATAAAACAATCTTTAAACGTTAGATCAAGTTTAAAGATTATATGTTAAATTTTTGCATATATTTATGGTACTAACCATCAATTAAGCAAGATTATCGCAATGCACTACATCTTTTTCTGATTTAACTTATTTTTTTTTGTTACAGCTCAACTCCATTTGACGTTAAAGTGACATTGGGTCAAAGCGACCGATGCTTACCGGACATTTCTTCATTGCATATCAGTGTGGAGCAAATAATTCTGCACAAGGAATATAATCCAACCGACAAAGTTCACGACATTGCACTTTTAAAACTATCCACTGCTGTTAATTTTGAAAAAAGAATTGCTCCAATATGCCTCTCATCTCCACGTATGAACCAAAATAGTAAAATATTAAAACCCTCTCATCGCATTTTTCAGCAAATACGTACGTAGGACAAGTTGCTTCATTTGTCGGTTGGTCTGAATCAATCAACGACAATGAAACATTAAAAAGGTGTCGTTTTCATAAAGTAGGATTGCCAGTTTTAGATGTAAGAGATTGTCATACGTTTTTCATTGATCCTCGATTTGCAATCTCGGATAAACATTGCGCCGGTGTTATTGGGAGTAAAAATGTAATTTGCAAAGTGAGTAAAAATCACTTATTCAATATAACAAAAAATCACTAAAGAACCAAATAGGTAGAGTTGTGACGGTGAATTATGAACTTGAACAGAATGAAATGTATAAAACCTTTGGAATTTGACATTTTTAAATTTAAATTAAAACTCCATTTATTCTTACAGCGTTTGAAAGAAACAATTATTAACTTTCGCTTTTTGTTGTTCCAAACATTAAATTTTTTCATCAAATAAAACATTTAAAAATTTCATAAGAGAGTTTACTTTTAAAATTTCACCTCAAAAATACATTCTGTGAATGTGGTAAAGTTCTAATTTGAAGCAACTTTTTTTACAGGCCACCCTAATTGGTTTTTTGTTGATCTGTCGTTATTTGGTAAACAGAGTAGAAAATTTAAGAGAAATTCATTAAATAGTTACAAAAGATGGTAATAAAATACACCGAGGATTAAATCAAACTAACCATTTGTCAATTTTGGCCAATGACCAAATTGCTTTCTTCCATAGGTACACAATAAACTGGCCGTGATGTTTTTTCTTTCAAATTCCTGGAGGTGTTGATGATCGAGGTCTTCTTTGTTTGTTTTCTTTATACACCCCCTCGATTAATTATTACACAATTTACGCTGTCTATAAATTTGAGAAAGTTTATGGTAAGTTTTTTTTTCTTGCAATTCCAAAACCTACTATTAGCAGCTCGCTGCCATTCTAGAAAATTTATGGAAACTTTTATATACCAACACTTGCTTTTTCTCCTGAGAGGTACAACTCCAACAACTGATCTAAAAAATTTACACCACCCACATTTACATTACATAACAATACGCAATATGGTCTGCCTATCTTGGTCAAGGTTTTATTTTCTTGGTTCACTGTTTATCAGTAGGTACCTTAGGGTTCTTTTCTGGTTGATTTAGGATTATTATCATACCGTTTCGTTTTATTTATTTATTTATTCGTATGGTACATTTTAAATATTGTATTGTGGTGTAAGTGTTATGTATGGCACCCCAGAAGATCAGTATAAACCTGTATAGTGTGGTGACAAAACCGTGTCCAATAGTGGATTGGTTCGTCATGGCAGTTGCAACTGACGTGCTGTCCCTACTTTGACGTTTTAGAACTTTGTCTGACTGAAAAAGGGAGTTTACATTTTGCAAGCAATTTAATCTCTACGTTTCAGTTCCACAAATTGCTTTTTATTTTTTAATGCCATTGAATCCGGTTTTTGGCTGTTCAATAACATAAGAGTCCTGCATGTCTTTTAATATATCTGCCCAGCGCTTAAATGGTTTCACTCTATTTTTGTGCTCACCCCATAGTTTCCATTTTATCATTTTGCTGCACCATCCTTCTCTTTTTCTTACAGCATGCACATTATGTGAAGACAATGTGATTTTTAATCATTATTGCGATTATTTCAAAAAGTTGACGAGTTAGTTATACCATTACGCTATATCAACTCGATGGCATTTTAATTGTATAACAGAATTTTAAGTAATATACAGTATGTTCTACTTAAAAAAATAAAGTTTTGTCCTTTTTTGTATGTCACGTTAAAATCATTAATTTTAAACCGCCCTGTATAAAATAAAATAAATTTATTTAAGTAGCTGTTAAATTCAAGGCTTTTGCAAACTGCATCTAAAATTTCAGCTTTATATGGGTTCAAATAGCAGCTAAATTTACATTTTGGTGAGATCATATTTTGAAAAAAATAACCTAAAATAATTATTATCTCAAAAACCGGTGTAGATAGGTATAGGGAACTATTCAGAAAAAATTATCAGTAAGAAATTGCAATTCTAAAAATTGAATAATATATAGTGTTTTATTTAAAATTAACAAGTTGTCACAACTTTTGAGTAGAAGCGGCAACAGCGCTAAAATGAAAATATTTTAGAAAGATAGATCGTGTCTATTTATGGAAATTGCCAAGTTTTCAAATTGCCCTTATGCCCCGTTTTCCATAAACGTCTAACCTATCATCGACCATCAATGACTCTGTATACCACGATAAAAGAAAATGAAACTTTTACTAAAAATTCTGTATTTTAAAATGTAGATATAACAAATAGAATCTCTTCTATGTTTTTACGTTTCTTAAGAAATTTAATTGGCTTTTTTTAGTGGGACCAAGGAGGACCTGTTATGTATCGTTCGTACGGAGGAGTGTACGAAATTATAGGTAGGTACTATAATATAACTTAGCATAAATTTATATAATCAAGCAATTTTTTTAAGGTTTAGTTAATGCCTTAAACGATTGCAGTGACACACCCGCCGCAGCTGTGTACACTACAATTAATGAACATTTCCAATGGATTACAGATAACACCAAAGATGCATGTTACTGTTTTAAAACACTTTAAAATACTTTGTTCTTTGTTTTCTCTTAAGAATTTTCTTGATTGACAGTCGTTTAAATTTGGTTCGTACCGGATAATTTTTAAAAGTATAGAATAGTAACTTTTCGCCCTCCATGGACGGCACCTAAATAAATAAAGAAAATTATATTACTTAAACCTACAAGAAAATGACACAATATTTTAAATACCTACTTATAATAATGAGCTCAATGAGATAGTAAATTATCATAAAAGTTTAGAATTAAGATATAACATTTGTTTATTCAAAATTTGTTACACTGTAATAAGTTAGTGCATTTATTTATAATGTGTGATGTTGTAGGCACATATGAAATTATTTTTAATAGGACATTGATGTTTTAAATAAAAAATTTGTAAAGTTAATTAAATATACCTGCAGGAAAATAATTAATAATTGAATTTATAAGCACACAAAAAGTCTATTTTTGCAAAATGTTGGATGGTCGTTTGCCGTCACCTCTGGATTGTGCTAAAGTACATTTATAATGTACATACGAGTAGAAAACTAAGTTAAAGACCAAAGCATACAAATTGCAAGATTTTTGTGGCTGGCTGAACCACAGGCAACAAATATAATATACAATACATTGTATACAATTGACGGTATAGTTCTTGGGTAATGCGGTATTCTGCTACACTACCGCGATTCTGAGCAAAATTAAACGTCCGCCATTTTAACGGAGGCAGACAATCAATTGATCTCACTAAGCATTTTGTGATTATTTTTGTTTATTTAATTGGGATACCTAGTTAAAAAGGGTATTATAATGGTGAATTGTGTAGCCTTTGGTTCTAAGAATCGACGGAAAAAAAGATTGACGTGGATTATGTTTACTTCTTCAAGTTTTAGACTTTGATTGTAATATTAAAAATTATATTATACCAGATAAAGTTACTATTCATTCGTAATTTACTTTTTGATCGTAGAGCTGTTTTAAGAATAGACAAAAGAAATTAGACGACACCGATGAAATGATCATAGTTATTACCCGAACAACACAAATTGGTCTAAATCGCATTTAAAAGATGTCAGAAAACATCTAAACTCGTCTATGGAAAAAAATTAAATATAAAAGATGTAAATTAAATGATGTTATTTAGATTTGGGTAAGATAGATATAATAAAGATGTATGTTAGACACAGGAAATATGATGTTCGGTATTAGATTTAATATAGATGTATGTTATACATCAAAAATGTGATGTATTGTATACATAATGATTTACCTACAAGAAAATGGTCTAATTGATTTATAATTTAGATGTAATTTGAATTTTAGTCAAAATAAGGTTAAAATAAGGTTTAGATAGTAACAATTTTGCAAACAATAAACATTTTAGAAACAAAGTTGATTGTATGTTGCCTTACACTTTTATTTATGTTTTCTGTTTCAATTATATTTAGAAAACTTCAATTTACATACGGCTAATTGTAAAATGAAATAAAAGGCTGTAATTGTTTAAAGGATTATAAAAAAAATTTGCCGTGTCTTTGAAAGTTTGGAGGTAACCCAAATGATTCCTTTAGTAAAGTACACGTGAACGCAGTAATTAAAAATATTAACAAATATTAACTGCGATAACTTGCTTGTTTTGCAAACGTGTGAAGAAATCCTACGCAAATTAGTTGAGTCGCCTGTGTTTGTTTTGTCTATATACGTGCTTTTTAATTTAGAATCTTGTTGAATCATTCAACGGTTTACTGTGGTCATTGATTGAGTGTGCTGTTTGTGTCTTTGTTTTAAAGGTAAGTTTTTTGTATTAATTTTCCAAACTCATTAAAAATTACTTGCACAACTACTTGCGCTTTCGATGGATTTTTGTTTTTGGTTGGCGATTTATGATTATGAAGCATAAACTCATCTAACATCTAAATCTGGTCACAAAAACCGCGTTCTTATTTAGAATTGCATAGATATTAATCATTTTTTGAGCTTAGGTAGGTAACCTTATTACCAAGCTAAGAACGGCTTTGTAAATCAACTAAATTTCGGAGATTTTGTTCAGGCACGTGAGGTAAGGTATTTATAGTTACATCAATGCGTTATCAAAATGACATCACACGTAACAGCTCTAGAGCGAATTATTTGTTTTTAACCTTGTTTAGTGCATTCCTAACATTTGCTTGAAAAAATGCTTAATGCTAATAAGTTTGATAGGTCAAATAATTGTTTTTAATTATAGCTGCAGTGTTTACTACAAACCAGACGATCTAAACATGCTTAATATTAGAAAAGCACTCCGGATTGGTTCCGCCTTTCTAATCAGAGATACAATTATGGTAAAAAAAGAAGAGAAGAAAATAAATAGTTAAAAATACAATGTAATTCAATAATGTACGTAATATATTTTTTTTATTTGTCTTATGAATGGTATATTAATGTTTAGTTTCATTTCTGTTATGTTGTTACTAACGTTTGTTTAAGTTGCTTTAAATTTTACACTTGTTTTGTACTTTAATGTAATAAATGATATTTTTGTGTAATATTTGATTTTAGTTTGTTCTGTAAATCATTTAACTTAAGTCCGTATAACTTTTGTTTAATAACATGCATATTAACTTATTAAATACATTGATGTCTAAATGTAATCTACATAGATCAAATTGAAATATATTTCTTATGTTTTATAGAGTCAAAAAATTATTAACTTATGACTTCTATTAAAAGTGATCACAAATTGATTTTTTTATACTTTATAAGTGTATACAGATATAGACGTCTATTTGTAATCTAATCAAGCAGGTAAAACTGTAATCGAAATTAGACGTTTTATTCAGGTAAAAAATGAATGTGTTTTAGACGTCTACTAAAGTATATTTTAATTTTATCTAAATCGGATGCAATATAGACGTTAATCACGGGGACATTGCGATGTTGAAATGACATCGCACAATCAGGCAATTGTGACCATCTATAGACGATCATAGTGACATTAATTATATATTTTTAGACGTATACGTGTTCTTCGGGTACTCGGTTATTACAAATGTTTAATGTAATTAATATTTCACATTTTCACTTTCACATTTTATTTACATGAAACTACAAGATATGTGAGTTTGCTTTATTAAATGCGAGTCAATTACAGTAAATAGAATTATTCAATAAAGATTCAACGCATGACTAAATAGATTCCGAGTCAAGTCACTACTGGTAATTTTTTCTTAACTTTCACCAGTAGGTACTACTCATTGTAAATATATCATCAACTTCATCGATTAAATATTCTTTCACTTTTTGTCTATGTTTGCATACAAGTGGCCTACAGTTTCTCATTCTACACAACGAATTGATTTAAATTTATTTACCATCAATTTCCAGACATTATAATTTAAAGGTAATATTATGATTTACTATACAACGTTTTTAACTTCAACCCCAATTAATTCGATTGAATTCATGTCCGTATGATAGGGTGGCAATGATTGTGTTCATCCATTAATTTATAAATAAAATTATTTGTCTGGGCCGGTCGATTAACTTTTATTTTGTTAAAGAGTTTTGGTTTTGATTCACTTTTTTCAAATATGTATAATAATAAATAATCCCATCGAATTTAACTACGTTTGCAAACCAGCTTTCTTCCAGGCACATGTTGAATTAGACTCGGTAAGAATCTTATGCTATGAAGCTAGCACGGAATTAAGCTAAACATTTGGAATTAATTTTTCAGTTAACCATTTATTCATATCCTTGTGATAATCGTCTTACTTCGACCTAGATTTAGGCATGATAACAATGCGTTTGTCTTATTTAAACAAGAGTTTTTGCTCCCTTGCTATTGTCATCGTACCATTCAATGCAAATTGAATTAAATATTCAACATTGTAAATAATGATCCTGCCTTCTTACGATTTCTTCATCACACTTGTCGATGGTGGATTTAGGATGCTGGCTTGTCTTCCAAGGTAAGCTAAACTTACTTTCTTCAGGTTTTGATGCATTTTCCTTAGCAATCCCTTGAATTGTTCTGATGAAAGGACCCGTTGCTTCCGCTATTCTTTCAAACAAATAATTTCACAATCTTGACTGCGAACAACAACCCCGCTCGTGTTTAAACTACCGAACCCGAAGAATTGATAAATTGTGTGTTCAAAAAGGAAAAGTAAATGACTACAAATTTATAAGTTGAATAGTAGGGTTTATTCCGAATATGTACCTGTAGAACAGGGTGTATACATAGTGTACATTTGTGAAATAAATTTAGTACATATACAAATATAAAATTATAGTTTGAATTATTATTATTTTATCTGTACTTGAAATTGACTTAAAACTACTTGCGTATGATTTCGAGTCACCCTTTTTTATTTGTAAGAATGATTTGCTTTCTTGAGACGATGGCAAATAATCTTCCGCCACTGGAATATTCGCAAATATATAGTTATCTATGAAATGGAGACCTCGGTAACAAAAAAATGCGCACGATTATGAGTTCCCCCTCATTCCTGGTCTAAAGTACAGTTGATAGAATTTTCTGTGATAGAATGCTAGATAACAATAAAATTGTATCTGAAAATATCACATATGCGGCGATGCAAGGCAAATTGAGCAACATGTAGTTCATGTGGATGAAGAAAACATTTTAACCAAATCTGTAAACAAAAGGAAGTAGAAGAAATAAATGGGCATCAATTAAGCAATAACAACAACAACATTCAAGCAGAAAGCAATCCTTAGAATAAAACAGAAAAAAATGCAAGTACCTATTAAGAGTAAACGGTGGATGAAGGAGTATACTGTAGCCAATCAATCAATCTAGGCAACGGCTTCCCTATATTTGATTATAGGTACATAACAATAATAAAGTTAAAATTTAGTACCAATAGGTATTGCGACATCTAGTTTCATCTCGTGCTATAGTAACACGTCCGAAAATGCAATTTATGATACAGTTGTTATCCTTGAATGTCTTGAGTAGGTGAAAGAAAAATTGCAATTTAGGTAAATTTGTTATTATCGATGATACACTTTAACCGTTATTGAGTTTGAAAACGGCATTAATTTTAATATGATAAAACGAACAAACACGCAGTTAGTGGCTAAACCAGCTTATACCGGCCATAGTGATGAACTACACAAATTGAACTTTCTGCAGAAATTTTTTCAGCCACAACTACTATCGATTTCAAAAAGCAAGACATCTGAGTTTAGAATGTTATGTCATTTATAAATAAATCTTCATTATTTTTAACTTAAAATATAAGAAATTTTAACAATAATGCATCCATCCTAGATGAACGGGTTAGCAATTACAAATCTTCCAAAAATTTGCAAATTTTTATGAGAATCAACTTTTATCAGTACCTGCTAACTTTTTTTAAAATGGAAATTTTTCTGTTTCAACTAAACCAAATTGTAGATATGAATTGATAGTAAATAATCATTAACAAATTATACCCATTAATTACATAACGAAGTTAGGTAATACGTTTATAGTTTTGGAAATTTTGTAATTACTAATCCGTTCATCTAGGACAGATGCATTATTGTTTAAAATTTAAAACTTCAAGGTTCGAGGTTCGGCTATGTTAGTTCACGCGGTTGAACTCATTGTTACAGACATTTTCACGGGTCTGCAATACAACACAACACAACATAAAATGGTTCACAAACTAGTTTTTCAGGGGCAGTGTAGTGAATACTTTCTTTATTTGAATTGCTGATTATTTGCAACCTTCGTTGCTATTCTGGTTTTAGATTCGTCTAAATATGTTTGCTTTCGCATAAAGTTCTCGCTTTCGTTTGTTAAATTGTGCTAAATAGTTATTTTTAGACGGCTTGTCACGGAAGTGACACATATCAAAGTAGCAACCTAAGATCGAAACTTCAAAATATCACTGACCAGTGTGAAAATAATTCATATCATTCACGGTTGGCCAATGGATGGAATCCTATTCCGATCGTCAATTTTCTAGTTTTATAGTTTATACACAAATTCGGATTATTAGGATTTAAATAATTGTGCACAATTATTATTTGAATGAAATCTTTATTAATAGAACTAGAAAGTTACATTATTAAATGTGCAGTTATCGAAATGTATTTTTGAATTTTCAAACATTTTTGCCAAATTTGATGATTTGACAATTGTTGAAGAAGTTGTCATGATGGATGATTCTGCTTCATTGTTCAAGTTATCAGTAATTGGATTAGTTTCTGAGGAGGTTTCTGACGAGGTTTCTGACGAAGTTTCTGACGAATTTTTAACGGCCGAAGTGATTGTTTTAGCAACTTTCATTTTGTGCCCAATAGACTCTGCTATGTAACCTTCCGCCACTGATGAAGAATCCCATCCACCGTGGCGTTTCAGATCTTCAATCGTAGCACCAGCATCTACAAAAATGGTAGAAGATGATCGCCTCATACAGTGGCTCGTGTAAGATGCGGATTGCCGTATGTGGTTCTCCACATTTAGCATTTAGCGGGTTGGTCACGGGTTTTGGTGCATTCGTGGGATGGGTGGGGTTTGCTGCATTTAACACAGCGGAAAGGAGCGGTGCATTTACTTGGGAAATGTTCATGGAGTTGGCATCTATAACATTGGTGAGATTTGCGTTCGGATTGTAGAGGTTCAACACGGATTGCTACTCTGCAGCAATGGGTTAGATTGTAAATTGATTTTTGTTCTCTCGGAGTCAGAACCAGGAATAGCGGCATCGGGGATCTGGTTCGCTTAAAGAGCTGGATAACTTTGAATGGGGTGTAATTTCGGGATTCTAGTTCTGTTTTAATCTGGTCGGTAGGAGTGGTTTCGGGAATTCCTCGGAAAACTACTTTAAGGAGAGTTTCGCTAGGTAAAAAATAGATGTGTTTGGGTAATTGATATTTGTCCATGAGGGAAATCATGTCGCGGTAATCGGGAATGGTGGTGGGTGTTATTTTAATGCCTTCCGGGACGGTGACGGCATTAGTGAAACCGATTTTGTTTGAATCAAAGAGGGAATCGGTGGTTGGCCATTTGGATTCGTCTCGAAGGACAATGGCCGGGATGCGTTCGTTTGTGGACTTGGGATCAGGTTGAGGCAGGTCATCGTTACTTAAGGCTTGGGAGGTTTGTGGTGGTGGGTTTCGGATAAGGTCATCGTTACTTAAGACTTGGGAAGGGGGCTTGGGGTGATCGTCTTCGAATTCTTCGTTTGAGGTGGTAGCATCGACGTCCATGTAGGCGGTAGCATCGGTCTTTGGCTTTTTTCCCTGAGTTCTTTTCTTTTTCCTTGCCGGTTGGAATTCCTCGTTGGCGTTGTCTTCGATCGGTGGTGGCTAGTGCAGTTTCACTGGAAGTACTGCGGGCAGATTATTAGATTTGTCGTCATTAATAATTCTTTTTAATAACCTCTACAACCTTTCGATTGCAGAGGCGAGTTCGCTTGGCGTCATAGACGAGCAAACGTTGTACAATATTTTCGCCGATCGGATATTGATATTACCGGTATCGAGTTTGTTTTTATAAAAACAATTGAAGTTTCGATCGCAAGTGGGTGGTGTTACGTGAAGACTGGTGTGTAAGCACCTCCTGACTCCTAACACAATTCAAGTAATACCTACATATATACAGAGTACCGTAACGTTATTGCAACTTTGAACCGTAAAGACGAATTAGATTTTGCATTTTTAATAAGAATGTGACCCTAAAAGGTTTTTCTTCGGTTTTTGATTGTAATGAAAAATTTCGTTTTAGAATCTCTATTTTGACTTGTTTAAATTAACTTCCGTATTACGGCTAAAGAAATGAGGACTGACACGGTAACGTTTACTCAAAATGTTTTTGGCCCTTTCACAACTAAAATTCTACACCCCTTATTAAATTTTTAGTTGTGCCACTTACATTCGACACATACATGAGAGTTTTTCATTATTATATCATTATTTTATAATTTTTGCAATCAGCGAGAAACTACTACTTGTTTAATAGATTAAAACCGATAAATTAATTACTGTTTTTAATTATTAATGCAAAACTTCTAAACGACGCAGTTTAAAACATGTTTAAATTATAAATAATGTTACGTCATTTAACGATAAGATGCGCGAATTTGTTAATTATGGGTTACCTATTAGAACCGGTTGCAAAATCATAAAATATATTTTTCCATAATTTCAAAATTTAATAACGTTGCAAACGTATTTCCCGTTTTTGAGAATTATAATACGTTATTTAATAGTGTTATGTACACATGAATAGTGTTCATAAAGTAAATATTTTTTCTGTAATTTCTACGTGTCGATATGTAGAAATTTAAACATTTTTTAATTATTTTTTTGTAAAACTTATTATTTCTTTTACATTTTAAATTCTGACAAATTTTTTATAAATATTCCCGATACAATTGATCAAGAATTTTGTTTTTAAAAAATTATTAAGATATTTCTTACAGGATTTCTAATAACAGACGTACGTCTGACCCAAAAATGTTTAAATCCATAACATCTACTGAATATGAAGTCAGTTTGTGTTTTCACGCTGATCACTAATATCCAATCAATTTTCTGTAGGTTAAATACTTTTAAAAGTAATTGCTTGTGAAAATTAGAAATGGTTTCTTAACCTATCATTATTTGACATGATAGTTAATATATGATTGCTACTGAAATTAAAACGCGGAATTTGTTATGACAATCTAATTTGCTTTTAAAAGATTTTGTAGTATTGTAATTAGTTACCTAATCATTAATGGACAAATACACTACTAATTAGAAATGTTGCTTTGAACTTTATATAGTTTTTGTAGAATGCGTTTTGCTGTAGTTAAAAAAACTAGAGCACACTATAGCTCAATGTCAAAGAATTAGAATTTTATAGGTTCGTCAACAGTACCTACTACTTCCTACCGATGCAAATTATAACAATCCTATAAACATGCAATTATGACTCACATTTATTTGCCAAAGCATTTCATTCATTTAGCAATAAATGAACTGTATCGAAACTATGCCGAGTGATTCAGTTTGGTGTTAGCTGCTTTTAATTTTTTTTTTTATTTTAAAGGAAAAGTACTATAGGAATCATACATATTTGTAATTAGCATGTTAAGTCATTGGATAACTATACAGGGAGAGTTTTAAGACGGGATAGCTTGATTACTCCTATGTTTTAAAGTATCAATTTTAGTATAGCATATGTATTATAAAAAAGTTGTAAAATGAAATGGTGCATACGATTTAATAATAATATACAGGGCGTGCAATTTAAATTTTTAAAGTTATGGAGGTTTGAAATGTAACAAAATTAAAACATTACAGCAGCGTAATCTTTTCACATAAATGGGTGTTTTTATTATAACAACAAACTTTTAAGTATTGTCTAATAATGTACCAAAATCTCAATTTGATATAATAAAATACAAGTTTTTTATGACTTTTTAAAGAAGTTCCTGCAAAGCCTATTATGAAGAAAAAATAAAATAACTTTTAAACGGCTTAAACATATTTGGAAAGCTTAGATTATTATTTTCTAAATATGTAAAAATATATACTTATTTCCAAAAAAAAATTAGTCTAGAACCACCCTGTATAAACGATACACCTTGTATATAACAAAAATATTTTTAAAAACTGCGCTCAGATGTACCATTTACAACGCCGTTTAGATAATTTTGATATCTTTAAAAACATAGAAGTAATCAAGCCATCCCGTCTTAAAAACTCACCCTCAAACTTATAATGACGTATACCAAAGTTACGATAGTCAACTTTTTTTTCAAATGAAACTCTGTATATTTTTTCATGAATTGATGTAAAAGGTGCCCAAACACGATCAGTGTTCCATACAATAATTTCCGGAGAGGCCAAATCCAACTGGTCAGTTTCGGCTACACACGTTCAGTTAAACAACAGGCCGTCGCCGTCAGAGAATTGCAGGGTAAACAACGACAAATCAGCCCACTGTTATTATCGATTTTATAGAAGTTTATCGTAAACATAAGTGTCTATATGGAAGGTAAAAGACGAATAAAAATTAATTCCATGTGGAACAAATTATAAGGTTTTTTTTAACAATTTCTTGTCTACGCTCTTTGACTTTTTTTATTGTCCCGTGTGATAATGACCACAATTGATGCACATTGTTTTTCAGATATTATTATTAATATTTAATCTACACTCTGGT
Source organism: Abscondita cerata (assembly GCA_030710515.1). Lineage (NCBI taxonomy): Eukaryota > Metazoa > Arthropoda > Insecta > Coleoptera > Lampyridae > Abscondita > Abscondita cerata. The sequence goes on from JALBCR010002195.1 coordinate 95,701, forward strand.
TTTAAACTATGCCTGTCGATCATGGACTGAATGTGTATATTGTTAAAACGTCACGAAATTATCTCATCCGGCCAAAAAGTGTCGGCTAAAATCGATTAGTTTAAACTGTACGTGAATGTTGATAAACGATAACGACCGACCGGCCTGCACTGACAGTCCACCGACAGCCGGCCGGCTGATCGTAAATAATCACAATTTAGAAACCCAGAAGAACAAGTCGCCAGATGGATTAATCGATTGCAAGAATATGTTGATGGATTATGACACAGAATACCGTGCTGCAACAAGCCACCGCAACGCAGACGTCTTATCCAGGAGACCTTGTCCGATGAACTGTACTCATTGTTCTAAATTGGAAGAAAAAGTCAACGACCTTAGAACAACAACTATGGTCAATAACTGTTGCGAACCCGAGAAGTTGAAGCAAGTACAGAAACAAGACTCCAAATTGTGACTGCTTCTGGAATGGAAGACCTCACGTCATTGAAGGCCAACCTAGGAAGAAGTGAGTGCTTTGAGTAGTAACGTAAAAGCGTACGGGCCCAATGGCACTCTTTTGTAAGACGGTCTTCTAAAACAAACCCTGCAAAAGTGTCGATGGTACCGAAAGAAGACAACAATTAGTAGTGCCTAGGAGCCGAGAGTCATAAGTATTGCAACTCCTGCATGATGGGACTTCTGGAGAACACTTTGGTGTGAAGAAGACACTTGAGAAAATAAGAAAACAGTTTCATTAAAGAAGTAATGGCCTAGTAGAGAAGAGGCACTTACAAGGCAGTACAATGTCGACAACCCATTTGAAAAGGTAGCGATCGACATAGCAGTTCCGTTTTCTGAAACCGATGATTGAAAGTTTCCTTGGAATTACAGCGCAGATTGTGCCCGAAGCTGCAACACTAATGGGAAGGTTCGTATAATATTATGGCCAGAGTTAATGACGTCATTTACCATATCCAAAAACCACCGAGGGAAACACCAATAGTAGTACTTTGTGATCGGCTAACCTCATTTGCTGGTAATAACAATAGGATCACCAATTCCATTCGGACAAAAGCAATAACGAGTAAGGCACGAAACCAAGGATGGGAAGAAGACTTTCATAAATTTATGGCAAAATACGGAGGTATGACCAAGGCAAGGTTTGGTGTCACGACTGAGATTTAAAAAGACTTTTTTGATAAACCGAAAAAGTAAGTATGTAAGTCCTTAATTCAGTATGTGATTAGCGGCATCCTAGACGAGAACGCTAATAAAGTTATGCTTTATGAAGCTACAAATATTTCTGAATTTAAAATAAAACTAAGACTTTGTCGAATATTTAAAAAGGCATATGGTGATATTTGTAATCACACAAACAGCAGAACAGCGACAGCTCTTTATGTGACTCGTGACGTCACACATTACAAATTTGTTTTAAGGGAAAAATTTTTTTTTTAATTTCTAAGAGAAATTTCTCGAAGACAAGCATCCAGGTTTTTTTCCAATTTTAACAGTGTTGATTGATAGTCTTAAACTTCAATTTATTAATTTTAAAAAAAAGGTTACAATCAATCACAATAACTCTTTTACATAAGTCAGTTGTTTATCAAAATCCTGCCACACTACATATTTACACCAATGGTTCAAAAACTGCAGGTGGCTGTGCTTTCTTAGATCTCCATAATAATACTTTTAAATCATTTAAATTTTCTAAAGTTAAACAGCTTAAACGGCTTTTTCTAAAGTTAAACAGTAGAAAAAGTTATGGTCTGGAGTTGATGTTTTCAATAAACATCTCATTAATAATCCAACAATAAAAATTCTTCTATAATGTTTAACAGTGGATGTGTCAGGTTTATTTAGACATTCTTGGTCTTTATTGTGCCGACGTTTCAACCAACTGTGCTGGTCTTTATCAAGGTTCTTTATTAAAAAATAAGTAATTAATTTGATTGATACATTTTTAAGCCAAAAATTATTTTGTATGTATATTATAAACAATTATTAACTCCGCTGTACAGTTCGGAAGAAGTAAGGAAGAAGAAGGGATCAAGAAGTAACACCTCGCTAAAAAAACCTGGAAAGAAGTATTAGTTACTCCAAACCGGTCCATTCGGTGGAGGTGGTTACCCAGATTTTAGAGATAACATAAGATAAATTCAAGTTCTCACAGAGGAGATGCACTCCAGCATGGCAAACTTGGTGGAAGAGGCACTTTAGCTAGATAGTTTACCAGACCTAACTCAGGGAAATGGGCGAAGACCTCAACGGTCACATGAGCTGAAGAGTACATCAGGAGGGTAGACGTTTAGCCTAAAGGTGGCAACCCCACCAGACGTCTTACTCTGCAGTATGCCAGTAACATGCCCAGAGAACATTTTAACCTACTAAAATGCCTTCTGAAAGTCGGATAGATCATAATATGACAAACACAGCAAAAAAGACGAAATAAGAGATTAGGACTAACAGGAATAATCAAAATAGAAGAACTCGAGCATAAAGAACTAGATCGCAAAGACTGTAATAATTATAGAGGAATCAGCCTACTTAATACATGCTAAAATTATATACCAGTATTTTGACAAGACGATTGAACACAGTAACAGAAACAATTCAGGTAAATATTTCTCCAAAATTAATTTATTAAATAAATATGGTCTTGTAAGAGCCCTTCTTTGTTTAGATATGAAGGAGAACTCATATTTGTGAAAGCCTTGAAAAAACCCTTAGAATAAGGGGCGAAACGTCGGCAATCGCAGCCCATTAAGTTGTTTGTCCTTCCTACCTCCACAAACAAAAGGTCCTACAAGACAATATATATTTAACAGAAACAATCTTATCGGAAACACAACACGAATTCAGGAAAGGTAGATCATTCTCGGATTGCATATTCACTGTTACACAAATGATTGAAAAAAAGAAGAGAATTTAACCAACTACCTATATAGCGTTCATACATTACAAAAAGGCCTTTGATAAAGTTAATAGAAACCAACTCTGGAAAATTATGTTCAATAGAGGCATACCCCAACATCTTATTAAAGTAATTCAATACATACAGGGTGGTCCAATCTATACGACACGGTCTCTCAAATGAGAACGCATCAATATGTTGCGGCGATTTTTTGTACATGTATGCAGAGTCTTTTTGGGCATGATTTAAAAAATATTTTTTAATATACAGGGTTTGTCAAAAAAAAGTTAAATGCCAAAGTTGCCATTTTTAAATGGAACACTCTGTATTTGAGAACGAATTTGGATTGTAGAGCTGAAATAAAGGTAAGTTGATGTTACATGCCCTATACCTATCTCAAATAATTTTTGAGATATTTAAAAATTATAAAATTACAACATAAATTTGAAAAAATTATTAAACTAAAGTGCTTTTATGTGACGTATGAATCTTTATGCCTTATCATAGTAGTAGTGCCTTCGGTAATAAATGAAAACAATAACGTGCTAAAAAAGTTATACAGGGTAGTAAAAAAATTGAATTAAATTATAGTCAAATTGAAAGGTGATAAACTCTTTTATTTTAAATGGAACACCCTATATCTGACATCACGAAACAATAGGCTTTTCGAATACCTATCGAACAGTATTAGGGTGTCCCATACCTAACTCAAATAGTTTCTGAGTTATTCGAGTTTATGTTGAAAGTTAATGTTAATTCCATTTAACAAGATTTAATTTTAGTGAAGGTGGCTGTGGCTGATGAATAAAAGGCATAGCGATTGTTTATTAACTACAAAAGATAAGATGTAACGTAAAAATGTAACAAAGCAAAATATTAACGTAAAAACAAAGCGAACTAAACAATATTGAAAAAATTACTTAACATTAAATTAAATGTTCAAAACAGCGACCATTTGTCTCAATACCTAACTGAACACGTTTTTTGAATAATTCTTTAACATTCTCCAGTATTTGCGGTGTAATGCTCGCAAAAGCACCGCGGATTCTTTCTTCCATATCATTTGGTGTTGTAGGTGGATTATTGTAGACAATGTTCTTGACATATCCCCACAAAAAAAAATCGGCACATGTCAAGTCAGGATATCTGGCCGGCCAATTTTGGGGTCCTCCTCTTCCAATCCATCTATCCGGAAACATTTGGTTTAAATTGAACCGCACGTTATGATGAAAATGTGCTGGAGCACCATCTAGTTGAAACCACATACGTTGTAAAATATTTAGTGGAACATCTAGCAAAAGGTCGAGTAAATTTTCTGTGAGAAATCTGTTAAATTTTTGTCCATCTAAATGGCCTTCAAAAAAGAATGGTCCCACCATACGCCCTCCGAGGATTCCTCCCCATACATTAAGAGACCATCTATGCTGGTGGTTAAGTGTTCTTAAAAAATGGGGATTTTGATCACAATAGTAGTGAAAATTATGCCTGTTGACGAAGCCGTTGTTCTGAGAACAAAACGTAATCAAAGAAATTTTCATCTTCCCCTGCTTTATCTAGCGCCCACAAACAAAAATCAACTCTTCGACCAAAATCTATTTCCAAAAGCTCTTGATGCAGCTGCACGTGGTATGGATGCAAGTTATGGTTCTTTAAAATGCGCTGTACGCTGGTTTTACTGATTCCGGTTTCTGAATGAATTTTTCGCTGGCTCGTGTGTATTTTCAATTACGGATCCAATTACTGAGAACTGATTTTCTTCGTTGCCAGTTACGTACTTTGTGCCTTTTACTTTTTTATAACTTACGGATCCATCCTGTAGAAAAACTTCTAACAGTCTTTGGAAAACATTTTGGTTAGGATGATTACGTGTCGGATATTTTTGAGCGTAAACTCTCGAGGCTAATAAACAATTCCGGTCACACTCCCCGAGGACAAAAATCATGTCAATTCTTTCTTGTTTACTATAAGTTTTCATTTTAAATTCAATACTTCTTAATAAACGAGGATTTTAAAATACTTTGACAGATTAATGGTAGTTAATAAACAACAAATTGGCCCGCCAGATCTCCTGACTTGACATGTGCCGATTTTTTTTTGTGGGGATATGTCAAGAACATTGTCTACAATAATCCACCTACAACACCAAATGATATGGAAGAAAGAATCCGGGGTGCTTTTGCGAGCATTACACCGCAAATGCTGGAGAATGTTAAAGAATCATTCAAAAAACGTGTTCAGTTAGGTATTGAGACAAATGGTCGCTGTTTTGAACATTTAATTTAATGTTAAGTAATTTTTTCAATATTGTTTAGTTCGCTTTGTTTTACGTTAATATTTTGCTTTGTTACATTTTTACGTTACATCTTATCTTTTGTAGTTAATAAACAATCGCTATGCCTTTTATTCATCAGCCACAGCCACCTTCACTAAAATTAAATCTTGTTAAATGGAATTAACATTAACTTTCAACATAAACTCGAATAACTCAGAAACTATTTGAGTTAGGTATGGGACACCCTAATACTGTTCGATAGGTATTCGAAAAGCCTATTGTTTCGTGATGTCAGATATAGGGTGTTCCATTTAAAATAAAAGAGTTTATCACCCTTCAATTTGACTATAATTTAATTCAATTTTTTTACTACCCTGTATAACTTTTTTAGCACGTTATTGTTTTCATTTATTACCGAAGGCACTACTACTATGATAAGGCATAAAGATTCATACGTCACATAAAGCACTTTAGTTTAATAATTTTTTCAAATTTATGTTGTAATTTTATAATTTTTTAAATATCTCAAAAATTATTTGAGATAGGTATAGGGCATGTAACATCAACTTACCTTTATTTCAGCTCTACAATCCAAATTCGTTCTCAAATACAGGGTGTTCCATTTAAAAAATGGCAACTTTGGCATTTAACTTTTTTTTGACAAACCCTGTATATTAAAAAATATTTTTAAATCATGCCCAAAAAGACTCTGCATACATGTACAAAAAATCGCCGCAACATATAGATGCGTTCTCATTTGAGAGACCGTGTCGTATAGATTGGACCACCCTGTATATGACGAAAATAAAATTACTATCAACATAACAAATGGAAACAAAGATAAGAAAACAGAAATAATTAGTTGCGGAGTAAAACAAGGATATTTCTATTCTCGCTGCTATTTAATGGGTGGTATGAATAAAAACGAAGTACATGCTAATACTAGAAGTATTAGCATTTTCTATAAAGTAGGTACTTCAAAACTAAGATGAAACTACATTTTAAAGTAGATACTTTTAATTTTTCCGGAAGTTACTATACTAAGTAGCACTCTCGTGATTGACTTACTGCAATTTGAAGTGGCGACTTCTTACAGCAGATACTTCGATTTCAAGAAGAAATTGTAGTATTTGCTTAACGTTAACAAAGTTGGTATAATAGCAGTTTCTTGAGAATTCTACGGTTAGTTTTGTTTGAAAATGGATGAAATACGCAGAAGAAAAAATATACAGTGCAAGACGACACGTTAATGATGATATTTTGTATCATAAAATGTTCCGGTAACAGAAAATAAGGTATAACTTGTTAATTGTTTTTTATTTCTGTTTTTCTTGTAGGTTCAATAGGGAAAACGTATTTTACCTAGCTAATACATTTCTGACAGAAGTAAACAAGACTAGAGGTTGTGCGCTTACACACATTCAGCAAATGGAAGTGTTTTTAAGAAGCTTAGGTATGTTTAAATAGAAAAACAGGAAAAATAAAAGAAAGTACACCAAATATATAATAAAAGACTTAAAAGACTAATTTAACATGTTTCAGCGAATCCTGGATTTCAGCAAGGTGTTAGTGTTGATGTTGGAATTCATTTAAAATTTTACACAGTAATAGCTGTCCCAGTACTCCTATACGGATCAGAAAATTGGACCCTCACGCAAAAGAAGTAAAGCAATTAAATCTACTCAAATTAAAATGTGTTGCTGGATATACACTACTGGATCATACAAGGAATGAAGAAAGACGTTAAGAACTAAAGATATTTAACTTATTAACAAAAATTGTCCAACACAGATATTACTGAAAGGAACATATATTAAGAATGGATAATCACAAAGCTACTCCTGCATTACCAACCAAGAGGAAAAAGGAGAGTAGGACGACCAAGAAAGAGATGGAGTAAACAATTCACGTGAGACTGGAACTAACCACATTGATTTAAACCTGGAAGTTGATGCTGATGAAACAATATATAAAGGTAAAATAATGTAAACTTACCTAAAGAATGTGGAATGAAAAAACGAATAATACTAAACTTGGTTTTTGTTCTTCACTCAACCGGTCCCTGAGTCAGGGATCAATATTATTTACATTCCGACCGCTGTAGTTGCTGACAAATCACTCATTTTGTAAAGTATTATGTGTTTTTTTTATAAAAACAAACACTAACTCAACACCTTACCTCTTTAATAATTTCTTCTGAGCACAATAGAATGACCACGATTTAATTATATCATCCAGTGGCGTAGCAGTTAGTAGTATTTAGTATACACCGTGTTCCAAGTAAGGCGTTTATTAGACTTTTATGGAGATTAAATCAGTTTGATTTTTTGCAAAGTTGTAGATTTAAGTAAAAAACTATGCTCTTTCAAATAAAAATATAATGGTCATTGGACATTAACTTTTGGTTATACCGGAAGTAGACATTAACTTCCTTATTTTAAACGGAACACCCTATATATTATTTAAATTTTATATTTAGCATACAATTCCGTAAACGATTATACCATGTTTGCCTATTCCAAGTCTTAACGGTTTTTGAGTCATTCAATTTCTTCTAAATGTTTAGTTGCCTATAGACAATTTCTTAGAATCGCCTATCTCAGGTACTATTTTAATCAGATACTTGAAATTTTTAATGAGGTACTCTTATAAGTTTTCTTTAAATAATTTGTTCTGAGGCCTGAAGAAGTACACATTCGTTGCACGAAACATTGCCTAAATAAACCACTTAGTGGTTTTTTGGTGCCCCTCCTTAAAGAAGAACAAATGATTTTTAAAAAAATACAGGGTGTTTTGTTTAAAATAACAAAGTTATTGTCCACTTCCGGCATGACCGGAAGTTGGCAGATGACCATTGTATTTTCATTGGAAAGAGCATAAAAAAATTTGCAAAAAAATTAAATTGATTTAATCTCCATAAAGGTCTAATGGCCGTGAGGCACGGTGTATATGTATAATAGTCCAGTGCATTTAGGAAATTTTTATAGGGGTAACCCACCATTTTGGTATACATTTTTTCTCTTACCCCTCCTCGTTTGATAGAGTCTTTCTCGGTGAGTTTAATCTTAAGTTAAAACCAACCCTTTTGCCGCTATCTTGGATTTGGTGTTTTTTTGGAAATTTTATATCTCACGTTCTAAGTATTGCACAGTCATAAACTTGGTGTCTTTAGATTCTTTTTGGGTTATATTTTTAACAATGTTATATGACAAAAAACTGCATTTAACTGGAAAATAATTGTTGCGCTTGAAAGTCGACTGAACGACAAAAAAGTTTTTTTTCTTTTCGGCTCCTATTTTTTTCAGTTTACTTTTTTGTAAAAAAAACTTTATTAAAAAAAAGTAATTTCAGCATTTACAAAAAAAGTTATCCCGATACGACCATTTCTTGTCCGTCAAACATGCGAGGGCTTTCAAACACGCTGAATAGCGCTCGCGCTCTGCGCTGCATTTCGTCGTAATACGACTTGTCCCTTGTTGATTTGTTAAAATAAACCATTGTTATGCATTATACATTGTTTAAATATATCTATTTATTCAATCAAAATTTTGTTAGAGTGGATTTTTATTTAAAAAATGTACATTCCAATGAGTTTAATGATGACTTTATTCTTTTCAAATATTATTTAATTGCACTATTACTATTTGTTAATAATTAATTGGAACAGTAAGAAATTTCTTTTTTTTGAATGTAGAACTGTGTTTATATTGAAACAATTCATATTTCCACGGGTTTTACGTTTATAAACATATTTTTTTCTGCTTTTTCCAAACTCACGGCGCTTTTTTTTTCATGTGGCTTTCCCGATATGTATACTCCACAGTTTTCACTTTTTGTTAGTGAATTTCTTACTTTGTTATGATATTCGTAGTCATCGTCATCTTCATTCTTACTTATCACAGGTGAGTGACTTGCTTTTCTATTTAATGAAGCAGTTGATTTGGATAAAGGTACCATTGTTGGAAGTTCGTTATCAACGTCGTCGTCCTATACAACTTCTTTTGCGTTCGTAGAGGTTTCGCTACAACAAATCTTGTACAAAACATTTTAAACCTGCTTTTCGACATCCACAAGCCCTGCTAAGGTTGATTGTACATTCACAGGATACAATTTCCAGAAAAAAAAAAAAATTTTTTTTTTTTTTTTTAAAAAATTAAAGTATGCGTGCTATCGGTTTCTGATCGGTTGTCAATGGCTCTAAAACTCCGTTTCGTTTTTCGATCCACTTTTGCACTTGATGAATGTTGTCTCGCTGTTGAGCTTGTTTTCGCGAGCTGGCCGAAAAAATCGATACAGAAGAAAATGCACTTGATTGGGAATGGAAAAAAGAAACGGAGTTTTGGAATCCATAAACAACCGAGCAGGAACCCATACCAGACATACTTCTGGACATTGTATCCTGTAGATGTACAACCAACTACTTTAGCAGGGCTTGTGGAGAAAATGAGCTTTTAAATGTTCTGTTTCTCCACGAATGCAAAAAAGATGTAGAGGATTCGGATGAAGAAGAAGACGAAGTTGGTGACGAACTTTTAATGATGGTACCTTTATCCAGATCAACCGCTCTATTAAAAAGAAAAGCAAGCCAATCGCCTGTGATAAGTAAGAGTGAAGATGACGATGGCTATAAATATAATGAGTGAGAAATTCACTATCGGAGAAACCACATGATGGTGATGCGGAATTGAGTTCCAAAAAAGCAAAAAAAATATGTTTATTAAGGTAAAACCCGTGGAAATATTAATTGTTTCAATATAAACAATATTTAAAAAAAGAATTTTTTACTGTACCAATATATTAAATAACAAAAGTGTAATTGAATAATATTTGGAAAAAATAAAGTCATCATTAAACCCATCGATAATCAATAATGATCAATTTTTTTAAATAAAAACCACTCCAACAAAATTGTTATTGAACAGATAGGCATATTTAAACAATGTATAATGCATAAAAATTGTTTATTTTATTAAATAAACGAGGAACAAATCCTACTACGATAAAATGGAGCGTGGAACGCGAACGCTATTCAACGTATTTTGGAAACCCGCCCGGATCATAGCAACTTTGCGGGTGGATTGACGAGCGAAAAATGGTCCTATCGAGATCATTTTTTTAAATGCATGAAATTGCTTTATCTTTCATGAAGTTATGTTACGAGAAAGCGTCAGGTAGACTGGAAAAAAAGGAGCCGAAAAGGAAAAAAAATTCTAAGTCGTTCTGTCTGCTTTGAAGAAAATAACTTGTTTACCGTTAAAACACAGTTTTTTTATCATTTAATATTGTTAAAAATATAACTCAAAACAAATCCAAAGACACCAAGTTTATGACTGTGCGATAATTAGAACGCGAGATATGAAATCCAAGATGGCACCAAAGGGTTGGTTTTAGGGTGCGCAAACTTTTTTCTTCACCGAAGGAAACCTTTTTGAACAAGAGAAAAAACAAAATGTTGAGTCCCATTTCCTAAATGTACTGGACTATAAAAATGTATTCGAACCAACTCTTCTTTCAATTTATTTTTAATACATATTTTAAAGATCTTTGACTATCTCGTCAGTTATTATTTTTAAAAACTTTAATTTTCAATAACCTTCTATTGGTGAATAATTACAGTTGAGAAATATTTTTTACAATACCGGGTGTGTGCTTATATTTTCCCCTATTTTAACTGCCTATAACTTCTAAACGGTTTAGGATAGGAGCATGCGGTTTTCAGGTAACATTTTAGTATAAGTTTTCTTTGAATACATTTACGTAAACCGTACAAATTGACGTTCTGTTGTACGATTTTTGATTTGTATCTCTCATTAATTAATTACTCGGTTATTCGCTAACTGATTTCGAAAAACTTTGCATGTTACATTAAAAAAAGTTAACAAAATAATTGTCAAAAATCTGCCATTTTTGTTATGACGTTCTTGAAGTCGATAGAAAAAATTCAATGTATTCAAAGAAAACTTATACTAAAATGTAACCGTTTAGAAGTTACAGGCAGGCAGTTAAAATAGGGGAAAAATATAAGTAGACACCCGGTATTATAAAAAAGTATCTCTTTAAGTATACAAATTACTGTGATTTTTAACAAGAGAAAATTTTCCATTACTACTTTCTTTATAAAATCTAAGCTACTAAAGTATTTTAACGAGCTAATCTATAAGTATACATTGTGAACATAGTACGTATATTTGAAAAGAAGTACATTACAAAATAAAAAACAATAATTGTCTCGCAAAGTAAAAAATTAATGAAGAAATTAGCAGTTATTCTTTAATTAGAAAAAACGGATACGTGTGGTTAGAACTATACTTAAAATTGTAATTAGGTATAAAAGTAATAATAAATATAGTACTTAGTTTATTTAGAAGTAATTTAGTTTATGTTCTTTGACAAAATAGTTTTTTGTAGGTCATATCATAACTTTTAGTTATTTGATTAGTTTTGTTTATTTAAATATAAAAAATCTAGATATAGGCGCAGTTTGATTCATTGAGAAATCGTAATTTTGAAAATTGTAATCGATATATGTTAAAATTTATGTATAATATTTACGCGAAATTCATTTTTAATTCAGGAATCAGACAAATATGTTTTGAATATCTTATATTTGGGCAAAATAAAATAACGACTCCGCCTCTTAATTACAATCAACTACAAAATATTGAGTATTATCAAAGAATTTTAATGTACTGAATACGTGAAGATGCCTTTGCAATTAGGTAGTTTCATACTTCAAAAGTTGATCATCTAACATTATTATTAGTCAAATTTTAGCAGGAAGCTTATAGACCAATGAGATTTTCTTTACTCATTTATCGTAAAATTCAAAATCGCCAATGAATTTGTAGCTTCAAAATGGCCCATTGTCCTTCAAAAATAGTTTACGTTCTATTTGCAAAATTGACTCGGTGTCGCTCCTTTCCAGTAGTTAAGATTCTTTGGTATTATGTCAACTAACAATTTTTAGGTTAAAAGATCAATTGTTTCAAAATATATTAGATCTAAAGAGAAACGGGTGAATTTTGAAGTTGCGTGAAGAAAAACATTATATTCATATACTATTCGTTATAGAATGAAGTTCATGGAAAATATTTTGAAACTGTTGACCATACGAGGCAAGAAGTATAAAGGTTGTTTACGAAACATTGACTTTATTTTTAAGGGGTGATTAACCACCTTAAAAAAGTTAATTTAACCCAAAACACCTTAATTAAAATTGCATAATAAGCGAGATATGGCTTTTTAAAATTTTATTTTTTTTATTGAATAGTTATCTCGGCTAAACAATTTATTTTTAAAGCATTGTCCAAATACTGCCTAATTTTTTCAATACGTCAGTTTCTCTAACATTGAAACAATCTAGTGAGAACAAACTAAAACAAATGTTTGACAAATGTCATTAATTTTTCAATATGCCAAACATTTGTTTCATTTTGTTGTCATTAGATTGTTTAGGTGTGTGTTCATTAAATTTAAGTAAGTGAATATGTTGATATGATATTGGTGTATAGGGAAGACACAATTCTGTGAAGTCGTTTATACGCCTAGCGGTTTCCCAATAGGCAAACGCCTATCTCAAGAACATTTTCGGATGTAGTACGTCGTGCAAGAGAAACTGGTGCACTGCGTAGAGGACGTGGTAGTGGACGCAGCCGGCAGGAACGTACCTTAGATGCTGAAGAAGAAGTGCTAAATCTCTCTGAAGAAAATCCTTCTACAAGTACAAGAAAAATATCTCAGAAAGTAGGTGTTTCTAATCCAATTATCTGACGAACGCTTCGTGAAAACCGATTGTACCCATTTCATGTAGAAAAAGTGCATACTTTACAACCTAAAGTTCATCTTCCACGTCTTCAATTTTGCTGATGGTTTTTGCAACAACATGATGAAATTTCAAACTTTTCATCTTTTGTGTTAGCTACTGATGAAGCGCAGTTTACTCGTAATGACATAAACAACTACCATAATATTCATACCTGGGCAATTGATAATCCACACGTCGTAATCATTTTCAAGTCAGATTTTTAATAAATCTTTGGGCTAGACTGGTTAATGGACAACTTATTGGCCCTTTTGTCCTACCAAATCGATTAACTGGAGACAAATACCGTTTCTACAATATGGGGCACCCCCTCATTTTATTCGTCTAGTTCGGCAGCATTTGGACACTCCCTTTCCAAATAAATGGATTGGCCGAGGTGGTCCTATTTCATAGCCTCCTTGATCACTTGACCTTTTACCGCTAGATTTTTATTAATGGGGCCTTATGAAGACGATTGTATACACGAACGACGAACTACTTAATCCTGAAGAGCTTTGAAATCGTGTTGAAGGAACAGCGCAACAATTCGACAATAAAATTTAAGCTTTTTAGGTTATGCCGATTTGTGGATACATTGAGCCAGACTTTGTGTTTAACAACGGAGTGGTAACATTGAACATCTAAGATAATAATCTTTAAATTATTTAAAAATAAAATTTTAAAAAGCCATATCTCACTTATTACGCAACTTTTATTAAGGTGTTTTGGGTTAAATCAACTTCTTTTAAGGTGGTTAATCACCCCTTAGAAATAAATTCAATGTTTTTAAAAATCCTGTCTAGTAGTTTAGCTTCAGACTAAATATAAGTACCTAAACAAGTAACGCTATATTCGCTTTATACCAAAAATGAAGTCGGAATGCTTAGAAAGAGAGAACTGAAGGATGACACTAAAATATAGTGAGACGAGTGGAAATTTGTAAGTGGAAGTGGAAGATATAGAATATGTGTCATGTATTTTATAGTGACAGTTGACATATATTTTAGGTTAACAGTGACAGAATGGAGCATGAATTCAACCTTTTCATATGCTGAATTGAAGTTGTTTATGTTATTTTTCCACGTGTCGCGTGACAGTGATAGCTCCGTCCTTGCACCTCTCTTTCTCTCATGACCACTTCAAAACAAAGATGCACGTTACTTGTCTGTAGGTACTTATACAGGGTGATTCATAACTATTGCGACATAGGCTAAGGGCGGGTTATTTAGGCTAAAATATGACCATAGGAACCAATATTCCTTAATAAAATATTGCTGTGGAAAAAGATACAGAGCGTTAAATTAATTTTTTTTTTCATATTTTGTTAATAATTTTACTGGAAATTTATCAGTTCTTATTAAAATCGGCAGAGAGGCATAACTTTAGACCAAGAACATTATTTTATGTACTATTTTACAATTTGTTGTAAGGGGGGCCACGTGAATGATTCCTGATGATGAAATCGATTGGTAACTTTTTTTGAAAACATTTTGTAGTGATTTTGATTAGAGAATATGCCGTAAACATCATTTCTAGAGAATATCTGTTTCCGTGAAAAACGCAGTTGAACAATTCATAGTGTCAGAAGGGATTTCAAATATTACTTCGTTTATTAAGGGTACGTTTTGGACTGTCAGATAATTATGCTTCTCTGTAGATTTTGATAAGAATTGATAAATTTACAGTAAAATTATTAAAGGCCCTGTTAGGTCATTTTACAAGTTACCGTTATAAAAAGGGTTGATTTTTTGTAAGTATTACACTGAAAACCGCAATTTTTTATCTCTTCAAATAAGTGAGTAAACTGACTTTGTAGAATTTCTAATGACGTCACTTACACCCAACTCCCACGTTGGCGTATGATGTGAGTGCATAGAAAACGCAACAAAAGAGCGCACTGTATTATTTTGTGTATGTTGCAACTTATTTGCGTAGTAACGAGTAGGATGTCTGACTAGGTCAGACCGTATTCTTTCGAACCTCGTAAAAAACAACTCCAAATTAAAGAAAATACAGCAGTAGAAGTTGAAAAAGAAGCCGACCGAACGAGTAATACACACTGGTGTCTTTGCGGGGAATGCGAATCTATGCCATCCAAAGCAGAAAGTATTTATTGCCAGGAAAGCGAAATTATTGGTAATATAAGGGGTGACTTAGGGTACGCACACAAAGAAAGCTGGTTAATAAGCGCCTATTTTCGGCGCCGAAAACCAGCGCGTACAAGTCATCTCAGTAGTACACAATGAACGCCGGTTTTCCGTCAGTTTAAAAGCAACTTCCATTACTACAAAGATGTCTAATTCATCTTCAGATGAAGACTTTTATTAATGGAAAATGCATTTTTAAGAATGCAACGTACGAAGCAAGGTATACATCCAGTGAATCAAGAACGAAAAGTGTATGGTGAATATCACCATTTATTCCAATCGTTAAAACGGCACGAACAGCGCTTTTTTCAGTATATGAGAATGGCTCTTGAAACATTCACCTATATTTTGGAAAAAATTAAAATGCGGTTAACAAAAACGTGGTGTAATTGGCACAAACAGCCAATCCTTCCTGAAGAAAGACTTGTGATTACCATCAGGTGAGTAAAATGAATTTTTTATAATATTTATTGAACATAAGTAACAACATATTATGCCTAAGTAGAAACAAACAAAGGTAATAAACCTCAAAATATGATACTTAAGTAGGTACTAAATTTAGTAAAGGTCGATAAGAATATGGAAAATATCAAAGATTTAGTAGGTCGTTGGGAGTCTCTGATTCTGTGTCATATGCTGAAGGGACTGAGGCTGAGTAAAGTGAGGACGAAGAGTATACACTACCACTGTAGGGGGAAACCTGTGGCGTGGCTACATAAAGAGAGCTTTGTCCATATGCATATTCGTCTACAATTTGCTGCACTCGTCCTCGGAATGACAATATTTTGTTTGGTGGGATTTTACGAACGTGAGGCAGCAAACTGTTGAAAAAACTGTTGTGGTCATCTTCGTCTGCTTCCCGCGATCGTTTATTTGCCTTCTCCTGCAAATATTGCAATTTTTGTTGCTCAATCTTTATCATTTCTTCATTCCAAAAATAATTATTGGATTTTCTTTTTTATAGCTGTTTTCTGCTTAGTCATCATTTGTGAAGAATGCTTCTTGCTGTCAACCTCAATATTTTCAGTTTTATCAGAATTTGGTACACTAATAGAGTCGTCATTTGGCAGTGTATTTAAGTCTATATCTGCCTCTTCAATAGAAACCTCATTATTTCTTTCGCTATTATCTCCTTCGACCTCTGTTGATTGTATTATAGCGGCGCAATTTCCACCAGAAGTTCGGGATTTTACTATGTCTTTTAAAAATAAAAGGGATTGGAAATACGGCCATTTTACAGTGTAATTCGGTGCCGGATGCCCCGAGCGAGTTTTTGGTATTTTTCCAAATTCAACGGAAAACTGGTTACGCAAGTACTTCCATTTTTTCTTAGAACCGTTTCTGAAAAAAACGATATACTGGTAATGATAACAGGTATGAATCCTGAAGAATAATAATATCAACATTTAGAAGATAGTGATTTATTGACAGGGGTTAATAGAGAAGAGTACAATCAGTTGTCTATATCAATGTTTGGGCCGTATCTTAGTAGAGTTCCAATTCAGACATATCCGTTCTTTTTCGACCTCTTCCAACAAACAACCACAGTGAAATCATTAGTAATATTATTATTATTTGTTGCAGGTATTTGGCAACAGGCTGCTCATTTAAAACGCTTGCATTTTCGTTTCGAATGGGAGCCTCAACCGTAGAAAAGATCATATCTGAAACTGTAGTAGCATTATGGGAAGAATTACAACACGAACATATGCCTATTCCAACAAAGGACAACTTCCAAAAATAGCTGAAGATTTTTACAACACATGGAATTTCCCGCATGTTATCGGAGCTATTGATGGCAAACATGTACGTATTATTTCTCCAAAAGGACTGGCTCGATGTTTTTAACTATAAAAATATTTTTCTGTCGTACTCAAGGAATAGTCGATGCCAATTACAAATTTATTGCCATAGACGTAGGTGGATATGGAAAGCAGAGTGACGGTGGTACATTCCAATCATCAGACTTTAATAAACTGCTCACTACGAAACAAATAAAAATTCCAGAGGCTTCTTATCTACCTGGAAGAAATATTAAGGCCCCATACGTTTTCATAGGAGATGAAGCATATCCACTTCTTGATTTCTTGCTTAAACCATATGGAGGAACAAATTTGTCAATCGAAGAAGAATGCTTCAATAGAAGACTCTCCAGGGCGCGAAAAACCGTTGAATGTACTTTTGGGATTCTGTACTCAAAGTGGCGCATCTTATCTAAAGCTATCGAAACTGATATACTTGTTGCAGATAATATTATCAAATGTGTTTGTATTTTACAAAATACGATCTTTGATAGAGAAGGTATAGAAAGGCATCTAACTGATGTAGAAATTGTGACAAGGAAACAAAATAATCAGCTTTCTGGAAGACCGTTAAATTCAGCCAAAACCATAAGGGATATATTTAAAAACTTCTTTAGTGATAATCCTTTAAATTATCCAAATTAGCTGTTTGTGATTTGTATACCTAACTAGATAATCTCCATGAGAGGGAAGAACAAGAATTACAAGAATATAATATAGTTTTCAACGAAAATTGTCCCTTTGCTATTTAACCTCCTTTCGCCTAATTCCTCAATTTATTTCAGAAACAATCCGCACTTTTGAATCACTCACTGTATAGCAAATTTTCAGTCAATCACTTATTTCTTTCAAAAGTTAGTAAAAGCTACAGTCAAACAGGCATTGGAATTGTTGGGTTTTCACACGTATTGACATATTTGAGCACAAAAAAATTAAAAGAAAAATAAATCTTCAATTCCCATTTCATTACGAACTTCCTTCCATAAATTCTGTACTATATTCCTGTTGCTGTGGGACTTAAGTCGTTTGTCCCACAATGCGTTTCTTTGAAAAATCGCCGATATTAATGACTCGACATCCATAATAATAATAATAATAGTCAATACTGATGTGTGAGAAAATGCACGTCCAGCACCAACAACCAGCGACCAAGAATTAAAAATTCATTCCGGTAAAAGTAGGCGCCGATCTGCGTTGGCAACAAGCACCGACCTGCGTTATCTGTGAGCGTGTGCATTTAAAAGCGGACTTAATTATTGGCGCTTATAAGCGCTTGTTACCGGCAAGCAGGTAACCAGCTTTCTTTGTGTGCGTACCCTTAGAGTGTATTACGATAATGATTCGTTTAAAATTGTTGTTTTAAATATGGACACTTTAAGAACTGCTCGTTACCATATTTTGATGGATTGCAAGAGCGAACCACAAACTACGTCTTGGATATCTGAGACAGAATTATGGACAACTATTTAAAAATGTCCACTTTATTTACAGTTGCTTTCTTACCGCTGGTAATTGGTGTTACCCCAACAATGTCAGAAATATTTCTTTGTTTTACATACTTCGGTTCCCGCTTTAAGAGGTTTCTTGCATGTTTTGTTTGCTTTCAAGTCCTTGAATGGAACACCTGATTTTTTTAAGTCCACTTTGGGTTTAACGTCAATATTTTTAAAAACTACTGGCGATATTTGAAAGTCTTCATCTTGGAA
Organism: Abscondita cerata; assembly: GCA_030710515.1. Classification (NCBI taxonomy): domain Eukaryota; kingdom Metazoa; phylum Arthropoda; class Insecta; order Coleoptera; family Lampyridae; genus Abscondita; species Abscondita cerata. Next base: position 114,322 of record JALBCR010002195.1, read on the forward strand.
GTGTCGTAAACATACAACGGTTCTTCAATTAGGTGTAAAATGCGCTCTGTTAATTCTATTAACCCAAGCTTTGTATCGCACCGGCGATTTATCACGGATTGGAAAAACATGAAAACTAATTAGTTTATCGGATTAATGGTATTTTGCAATATAGCCGTAAATTGCACTGATTAACACTTTTCGCGCCTACTACGTTCACGTGTTGGTATAACGATGAATGCGTTGCTGAGGCGTAAGTGACGTCACAGACACCAGTATTTGTGTTGATTCGGGCGGATATCTCAAGATCGGCACAATCAATTACAAAACGGTCTTCGCCATGTGTTTTCTTTAATAAAGTACTTTCATTAAAAACAAAAATATCATCTACCGTAAACGACCTAACAGGGCCTTTAACAAAAAATGAAGAGAACAAATTTTTTATCTATCGCCTTGTATCTTTTTCCACAGCAATATTTTATAAAGCCATATTGTGTCTTACAGTCATATTTTGGTCTAAGTAACCCGCCCTTACCCTATGTCCCAATAGTTATGAATCACCCTGAGAGCATTAAACATAGATTAATATAAAAAGTTGTAAATGTAATTTTACAATAATAAAATTAATTATCTTTATTGCACAAAGAAGGGAAATACGTCTACAAAAATTTTTAACTGTGTGAAATATGATACAAACAAAGACGTTTGCATTTTTAAATTTATTGAAATTGTAAAATTTAAATATGTATAAAATAACTTTGTACATTTACAAGGTTACAAATTGAATAGGAAAATTTCGTCGCAAAAGCAACATTAGACTAATTTTTAAAACCTTTACTTGTTCTTTCTTTTCAAGTTACATAATGTAGTCGTTGATATATAAAGTTTGCTCTTCTCGAGCCCTTCTAGGTGGAGGTGAATGATACAACAAACTCAATACGTTGTCAACGCCGACGTTTCGCTCTCTATGCGTAGGGCTTTATCAAGGCTAAAAAATTTTTTTTATTTATTATAAGAATGAAGTACATAAACTAGTACAAATTAGAAATTAAAATTAGAAAACGGTATACATTGATTATAGTAACAAAGAATTTTTATAAAATTAAAACATAATATATTTTTTTATATATAGTAACAAGTGAGTAATCACCAACAAGATTAAAAAGAATTCCTTACTTATATAAGTTTCCAATTAAAATTCTTTTTTTATTATAAAATATAAATGTTCAAAAATACCGCCATTGACTTCTAAACATTTTCTGCTTCGTCTACGAAGAGCGTTTGTTGCTTTCCCAATTGATTCATTTCTTTTTTCTTTAATATGGGCTGCAGTATTCTCAATTCGTCTAATTAGTGCATCCCGTGTGTCCACTTCTATTTTGTAGACTTCATTTTTTATCCAGCCCCATAAAGAAAATTCTAGTGGTGTGAGGTCTGGACATTTTGCAGGCCAATTAATAGGACCTCCACGACCAATCCAACGCCCTGGAAAACGTTCGTTCAAATGTTGCTTGACCTGACGAGCGACATGTGCAAGAGCTCCATCGTGCTGATAGTACATCTGCATTCTAATATTTACAGGAACATCCTCTAGCAGGCCTTGTAATTCATTTTGTAAAAAAATGAGGTGGTTATCTCCTGTGAGACAATCCTCCAAAATAAAAGGGTCAATTAAATAACTGTCAACCATACCACACCCACACGTTCACAGAAAACAGATGTTGAAAATTGCTTTCGATTGTTGCATGTTCGTCTGACCATACATGATAGTTACGAGTATTATTAATGCCATCACGGGTAAATGTAGCACTGGAAAGCTTACCAGTCTTGCACAATTTGTTGAAAACTTTAATAAATACGTTTTTATCAAGATGTCTTTGGTGTAGAAAACGATATTCTTCAGCAGCAGCTGAAGCATTTCCATTACAGAAACCATAAACAAACACCATATTTGCGTATTTTAAATTTGAATAAGTATCTGGCATTTTGCAACACTAGCAATCACATAAATTCGAAATTAAAAGTTCAGTTACTGTACATTGTACACTGACAGTTCATCAAAACATCAGAATTATCAAATGTCTTGGAGCCTCGAACATGGCATACTTTGATAATGTTAAAATTCAGATAATAAGTGGAAAGCTAGATAAACATTTTTAATTACGCCATAACTTGAAAACAAATGAGAATCGCATAAGAACATATGAGTTTTTTACATTATTTTCACGTGTATAATACACCCCTAGAGTTTGGTGCGCTCCTCCAGACTCACCCAGTATACAATATGTCCCCCTAAGTTGGAGTCATATGAAAAACTTTTTTATTATTAATTTTAGGAAAAAAAGTTATTTTTCATAAAAAGTTCTGCATGTTCTAAAATCTAAAATACAGTCATCAACTATCAAATTTTTTCAGTCGTATACGAGGTTTGTCAAAAAATATGAATTTTACTCAAGAGTAAAGTCCCTTTAAATTTAACAATATCGGAAAATGTAATCAAAAAAGTTGATCAGAAATAAAAACTACGTTCAAATATGCAATTACATCCATTTACGTTAAAAATTAAGGTTATTTTATTTTTTAATATTTCTATTTTGAATGAACATTTATCTCTTGTGATTACGAAACACATGATAACCTTTTTTAGTATGTTTAGTATATTATAATATACTTTGCGATGCTGTGACTCAGTTTACTTCTACAGGGTGTTGAACTTTTATTTTTCAAAAATGTTCAATAAATATCATATTTTTTGACAAACCTCGTATACGACTAAAAAATTTGATATTTGATAACTGTATTTTAGATTTTAAAATATGCAGAACTTTTTATGAAGAATAACTGTTTTTCCTAAAATTAATAATAAAAACGTTTTTCATATGATTCCAACTTAGGGGGACATATTGTATATATATAAGTTATGGTTAAAAAATTATATTTAATTAAAAGACACACAAACAAACCCAACTTGATACAAACAACGAATAACGAATAAATAAAATTCAAATCAGTACTTTTCAAAAGATAAAGATAAAGACCGCTTTTATATTCGTTTGCGTACATACGTAAAACAAAGAAATAAAAAAAAATTTTTTTAAATATGTAATCTGTTTATTTTTATCTATGTAAATATGTAATTAGTAGATTAGTAATTAGAATAGTTTATTAGACTAGGTAATTAGACTAGGTGTTGATTAGTTCGTTAGTTTTTAGGTTAGTTAGTTAATTTATTAGTTAGTCAGTTAGGATGTTTTGCATGTTAAGATTAATTAGGTACGTTTTAATAGTTAGTTAGTTAGTATCAAGTGCAGGGTTGATTTTACTGATAACCCAGTTGTAACAAGTATTTCAAGAATCTAATGTTCATGAACGATTTAAATAATCATTTATTTGCAGAAGCGTTTCTAATTTTGAAGCTTTTGATTAATCGTGTATATACCGATGCTCTTACTGTAGTACTTATAGAAATATGTGTTGAATGTAAATTTATCAAAATGGCGTCATGGTCACTAAAAACAAAATTTAAACATCAAAAGTCAGCCAAGAAGTTTCGTTACTGTCGTTAGAATGAATAATGTGCTACACCCCAGACCTCACCCTATACCACTAGTGGCGCATTTAGGTCTCTAAGCAGCCTACAATTTTTTTAAGAAGGGAAGAAGAAGACCGTGTTTTTTTTATTCCCCCTTTAAATGGCTTTGTCTCCCTTATTTCAAAGTTTATTAGTTCTTATAGCAAACTGAGCATAATTTTTATTGTTCTATCACTTTCTAAAATTTTTGCATTTTTTTGATAAATAAACGTTTAAATTTTAATAATTAGCCAGTATTTAAGTATACCGTTAAATAATAGTTTTATAAAGTTTAAAAGGTGTACTATTTGTTATCACAACTAATTGTATAAATTAAAATATTATGTAATAAAATAAAAGATTATGATAGTGAAGATTCCGCCGCTTTAAAACAGCTACAGGTATGGAAAAAATAGTATTAGAAATTAGCGCTATTGGGGGCAAGATAATTCGGAAATTAAGACAGAACTCAAGAATTTAAAAGATAAGTACGAAACAAATGAAAATAAAATGGCAACAAGAAACGAAAATGTTAGAAACAAGAATAAAACAGCTCGAAGAGTACAAAGAATAAGAAGAAAAAAATTCGATGTTGTAATAACAGAAATAAAAATAGATCAAGAGAACGTAGAAGCGGCAGTACAAAAGCTTTTTGCTGATCAGCTAAACATTCATTCATCGATAGAAAAGCCGATTCTAATAGGTAATCGAAATAATCAAAAGATTCTGGTTAGATTTCTTAATTTTTTTGATAAAGTGGAGGTAATGAAAAGGAAGAGGTCTATCGACGATCGAAAAATATTTGTTAATAATGATCTAACATCTCCAGAAAGAGGAATACAAAAAATCATTCGAGATAGAGCAAAAGAAGAGAGAAGTAAAGGCAAAACTGTAAAAGTATTTTATAATAAAATTAAGGTAGTTTGTGTGGAATAATGCAACGGATTCTTTAGAATAAAAAAACTGAGAAAACTTAAAGATAAAGTGATGCATATATATAAAGAACTAAATGTGCTGTTTTAGTAGAAGGAATGAAGAACATTTATAGATTAAGGGGCAGTGTTACTAAACATGGTATAATTTGTCCTAATGAAACTTTTGTAGTAGGCGAAAATAAAATTGATAATCCTATGTTTAATGATTTTGAGGGTTTTGTTTCAAGTGCTACAAAAGAAAAATCTAAAGGTCAAGCTAGTGGAGGAATATATGTATGTTTGAAATGGTTTAACATTTGAAGTCGTTGACATTTCACACTTGTGGGTATTCGTAAAAATTACTAGTGGTAAAAGTAATGCAGTGATTGGTTGCGTTTACTGGAGTTCTAATACTGACTTTGACTTGTCTATGAATTTTTTAGAGGATGTGCTTAAGCAAATAAGAGAAATAAACTTTAATTATAACATAATGATCGGAGAAGATTGGAATTATACAATCAGTGCTCTAAACCAAGTAGACCCCGAGTTGTTTTTGGAACACACTTAACTGCAGAAAGGAGTAGCTTCAACGTCAAATATAATGCAAGAGGTAAGAAATTAGTTAATTTGATGGACAATCATAGTTTAGTAGTTTTAAACGAACGTAGTATTAGTGACAATCCCGGGCAAATAACTGCATTACTCCAAATGGTGCAACTACAAATTGATTTAGTGTGGATAAGCGAAAGTATGACTTGTACAATAAAAAACTTTAAAATTAATTATATTTCCAGCAACTCTAAGCACCTTCATATTTCAACAACACTAACTTTTGAACGAAATGGAGGATATATTTAAAACGATAAACAAAAATGTTTTACTATTGTAACCAGATATATTTGGAACGATCTCACTATCCCATTGTATTATCAGCATGTAGTTCATTCTGGATCAATCTATTTTCACAGTAAAGACGTTAATGAACTGTCACAAAACTTATTGATAACGGTTAAAGAAGCAACAATAAATGCTGGTCACTATTAACTTGGATAGCACTAAACAATTATATTCATCATGGTTTGATGAAGAACGTAAATCAGCAAAAATGTTAGTCAAACAAAATTATAAAAACTGTAGGAAATTTAAGTAGGGAAACTGATCTATAATGACATACTTTGCATAACATTATCATTGGAGAGAATCATCGGTCTTTGTTCATTGTTGGAATAGTCTTTTGCGCTTCAATTCTTTGAGACAAAAAAGTAATTAATATTTTAATCAAACATGACTAAGTGTGCCATTTTAGGCTACCGTTAGGATAAAATTACACATTTTCTTAGGGCAAAATGACATACCCATTCAGGGCAATATGAGTGGCTACTAATGATCATACCAAGGAGGGTAAAAGAGGCACCTTCATTTATAATAAAAAATAAAAATGGTCTTTTGGGACCCCTTCAGTGTGGTGGTAGGAAAACAAATGTGCTTGCCAACGTTTCGCCCTTCATAGTGTACACATGGATGAGTTGACGTCAGTTTAATCATGTTTAATTAATAAAACCATTCAAAATTGATGATTCGGTCAATTTAAATTTAAAATTATTAAAACTTATAAAAACATGAATAATAATTTATATAACACAAACACAACTTGTATACACAAAGGACATTAAAACATACTTACAATACTTACCTGAATAAACAATAAAGTTTATTCCATAAAATATAAACTGTCAAACAAAACTTTTCTTACAGAAGATAACGTTCAAAAATAAACCTATAAGAGGAACTGAAACTTACAATATAGCTATCATAAAAAATTTAGACAGTCTCCATAAGGGATGGATTACATTATGTATAGGCAATGGAGTGCATATCTAACATTTAACGGCAAAGTTCATAAATATATATTTTTGTGTTTGGCGAGACGCCTGCACATTCAGAATTTCTCCACTGAGTGCACCTCATGCACCTCAACCAAACTTCTCTTGGTTTCGAATGTGAGCAATAAATGCAAACCGCATCGTCGTCATCTTCAAGCGTGGAAAATAGATTGCAATTATCTTCTTCTCCTGAATCATCTTGTATTATATTCTTCAAGATGTTCTGGCGTTTTGCTCGTCGTTCCAGAGCAAAACGTTTCTCCTCGTCTTTTGCTTTCAATTCCTCCATATGTGGTGTTGAAGTCAACACAGCAGTCCCTTGACGTTTACGATTCTTTCGCTTGAAAGATGTTAATTGTTTGGGTGTCGGAAGAATGCTTTCTACTGAAACTTGGCTTTTGTCTAAAACTGCAGGCTCTGCTTCACTCGAAACTATTGCGGTGGTTCTAGATTATGACGTTGGAGAAGGAGTTCTTTCTTTTGGTATTATTAGGCCTCCAGATCCATTTGGTTCAGGTAGATCCGTAGCACTCGCGGCAGCTAACATCCAATCAGGAAAAATATTTGCATTGAATGAGTGAATTCCAGTTTGTCTGAAACCACTGACTAAATTTTCCATGGTGGCACTGCGTTCGTAGGCTTCACCGAAGAGTTTTCCTATCTGATACGGAGTTACAGTTCGACCTGGGTTGTTTTTTAGCCACTTTGAAATGGCTTGATTGTAGAATGTGGATAGTGAGGCGAAAAATGAAACGTCGAGTGGTTGCAATCTGTGTGTGTAGTGAAGTGGAATGCAAAGCGTTACTATGCCATTTTCTATTGCAAGCATTAAAGCATACAAGTTATTGTGGCTTGCGTGTCCGTCTAAAAGTAACAAGGTTTTCTTTGTCTAAGAGGAATGTGAGAATTTAATAAAATGTTCCAACCAGGAACAATAGAGTCCGCTTGTCATCCATCCCGACTCTTGACACAGTCCAAGTGTACCAACTGGTTTCCATTTTTTCCTCGCAAATATGAGAGCTGGCGGAATGTATGTGCCTATTGCATTCATGCAACAAACAACAGTAGTGTGGATACCTCTCTCAGCACTCGTAATTGCACCAATTTGTTTTCGGCCTTTTGTAGCAAGTATTTTCTGAGGGCGTTGAACAGTCGAAAACGCAGATTTATCGACATTGAAAATACATTCAAAAGTTCTGTTATGTTTTTCTAATAGTTAAAAAAATTTCTTAACTTAAGGTTTATTGAATCCCTGTGCTCGAGCTGCCGATGTAGCTTTAGGACACCTCAAAGAAATGTCTGGATTTCGTGCTCTAAAACCCAATAACCAATCCCAACCTGCTATTTTAGTAGTTGTGTTAAATCTATGAGCAATGTTATTTCTCTCTGCGAACTGAAAGGCCAACTTTCTGACCTTTGTTGTAGTCTGTCCAAACATGCAAGTTTCCAACTTTTTGATGTGATCCACCGTTTCACGTTCTAGTTCATGAGAGAACGTAACAGTATAACGGACGAGTCCTTTTTGCACACTCTTTATTTTTTTATTGCGATCTTGTGCTCTCCGTCTGCGTGTTGCCTGCGGTACGCCGTATTTTTTTGAAGCTGCCAACCAACCCATATGCCAATTATGTATGGCCCTTATTGCTATGCGGATATACTCGCTTCATCCCAGCTTTGACGATCAGATTTTTTTTTGTATTTACCAACCATATCTGAAAGAAAAATTGTTCCTCTAAAGTCATTGCCCAGTACTTTAATATGGCTAAAATGACATTGGCATGTCATTTTATACCAGAACAGCCTATCCCATTTTACCCGGCATTCTAACATTCTCTACTGTGTATAAAATAGAACCAAAAGTTTGTTTATTTGCATGCACTGAAAACTTTTATACGGACAAACATATTACCTTATGAAAACTGAAAATTCCGGAGCAGTCAAATACCTTTCGAAGGTTTCACAATCACATAAACCTCATTTGCAAACTTCACGTACGTCGTCTCTCAATGCGCTTGCAACGCTGACTTCCTGCAGTCAAAATGTAGACAACTAGCCGCTTTTAACGGCTTTTTGTGAGCGGAAAGTTCAAAAATAGCCGTTGTGTCATTTTACTCTGAGATGTCATTATAGACCAGTTTGCCCTACGTAACTAATAAAATTCAAGTGTACACAGCCAGCAAAAAATTGTACACAAAATTGTTACAAGAAAAAAAAAGTCTACCTACTATCGTTGATTGAAATATTGGTACCAATATTTCAATCAACGCTACTATAAATATATTATGGATAAGTTAGCTAACGTGAGTAACATGGAGAATTTTGGAAACAAATTTGAAAAATGAATCCTAAAAACAACAGAGTGCTTATACAATTGCAAACATTCGTGGAACATTACAAACAATTGTTTTCTGCACGAAGTAATACGTTACACCCTAAAAAACAATAAAGCAGCAGGTCACGACATAATACCGAATGAGTGTTGCAAATACTTACTTGGTTCTTAGGGACATTATATAATCAACATAATGAACATGATGCTATCGGAAGAAGTGATGGACAAATGTACTGGTAAAACTTTTATTTAAAAAATGTAATGTAATTAATCCCAACAACAACAATAAAAGATATTAATCAAATACTGCGAGAAGAGAAACTTATTGCCAGAAAAGCAAAACGGTTTTAGATCTGGTAGAAGCTGTACAGATAGTATAATAACTTTATACACAGTAGTTAATGCGTTCTTTACATAAACAGCAATTCTTCTAGCAGAATACCAATATCCCTAGGGGTTATGCAAGGGGATTCTATTAGCCCTCTGCATTTTTTGTTATATGTGAGTACTATAATCAAGTACTTTAAACAACGCGAATCTGGTGGTATTAATCTAAATTCTAAAGTAGAAGTGATTATGTTGCTATTTGCAAATAATATAGTTGTATTGTCTGATTCTCCAGTAAATTGTCAACGTCAGTTCAACATCCTAAATAAATACTGCGAAGAAAACCAACTTGCTTTGAACACAAGTAAAACTGATATTGTTAAATTTTATAGAGGCCTAAACAAAATGTGAAGTTTTTTTCCCAAATAAAAACATAAATGTTGTGAAGTTTTATAAGTATTTAGGAGTAACATTTTCTAGTTCTGGTAAATTTAAAAGTGCCGAGGACGAAATAGTTAAAAAATTAAAATTGGCGTGTGTAAAAGTAACTGAAATACTTAAAAAAAATCAAAAACAGATACTTTTGAATCATGCTGAGTTTTATTTAATTCTATTGTAAAATCTACCATGCTTTATTGTCGAGAAATCTGCGCACCTTTTTAGGTAAAACTATTAGAACCTATTCAGATGCAATTCTTACTCCAGATTTTATGATAACATTGGAAGTTGGAAAGGAAAAAATCGAGTACGACGTGCTGAAAAGGACATTAAGTTATTACACCCGAACAATGAAATTACCAGATACGTGACTGCCAAAAATATGTTTAAACGGACTTATTAAAGAAGACACCAGAAACTGTAACAGTTGGGCATCTCATATATTATATACTAAAAATTTTTGACCCAACAGATATTACTGAAGAAACAAAATCACTATTGCATCTTAAAAATGAAGCCCTTTACCAAGCAGATTTCAAATTGGCAGATAATACGAGGTACAGCATTAGCTACCGTGGCTTAATAGTTAGTAATGAAGTGTCCTACTAAAAATTAAGGGCGAATATAAATAAGCACCGTCTAGTTAGTCAGTTAAGAGTTGCATATAAAAACGAATTAAAATTTCTTTCTATTTTGCTGTCCATTGTGTACTGCAATCCGATGCCAGTATATTAAGAAACTTAAAAGCGAAGATATTTGTCTAGTACTAATAATTATTAATAATGATCAACTTAATAATGTATTCTATTACATTAGGGAAGCACTAAAAATAAGATGTTTTTGTTAGGCGGCCTCTAAACGGTCAATTATATTGCGCAATATTGCAAATTGTGCAATATAATTGACCGTTTCGGGTTAATATTGAAGATTGCGCAATGATTGATCGAAAGTTTGATCGAGTTTAATTTTTATTGCACAATATGTACGGTCAGTATTGTGCAATATTTTTCAGTCTGTGATTCGTCGTCACGAGGAGCACACACGCGCGTTCAAAATGGCGTGAAGTGAAGCCAAAAGTTAAGGAAAGGGAGTTTATCAGCGAATGTATCCAATTGTACACTCATGAAATTTAAAACTTGGACACCACAATTTCTGTAAACAAAAGTTTGCACATTGTGAAGCGGGCTTAAGGGTATCGTTTACAATTCTAACAGCAGGTAGTCTCAGCACGGGTTATCTTATAGAAGGACTGTAGAATGAATCATTACACTAAGCACGTTTTAGAAAATAGGTAATTTACGTTGCTTACTTAATTTTTTTCTTTAAAGAATATGAGGAGCGTCCATGCAAAAGCACACATGTCCATAATGTAGCCAAAATGAATTAAGAGATGAATTCTGTAGTATTTTCTGAACTAAATCCGAACATGATGTTAGAACTGTGCAAAACCTATCTTGTCCCATACTACACTGATAGGAATATCCAAAAGTCAACCAAAACGACACATGTCCGAACGTAAAAGCTCATTTAATGTTTCGATCAAAAATGCTCATGTCCATTAAAAAATATACGAACTAAATTAAGAATTACTGCAAAACAGAACATGTCCACAGAATACAGTTTTCTGTTTTGTAGATTTGACAATCAATTTATATGTATAGATTTACAAATAGAGGGCACTATTAGCCTTATTGGGCAATTTTACATCCCTGTTTCCAAAACAGCTGATTCTTCCGCGTGGTTTGTGCATAGTTAACCTATAAAGTAGGTACAAGTTTAGTATTGTTGTTCGACTGCGAGCGTGTTAACAGTGGATTTATTATTTGAATATGGATGTCTCTGTGGGGTTAATTAACGTTGGTTCTAGAAAACGACAGAGGCGTAATAGATCAAAACGAGACGATGCCAAGTCTGCAAGGTAAGAATTATTTTTCATGATTAACGATTGATTCCATGTTGCCCGTTTATTTTTACAGGTATGCCGAAATGGATCCTCATATGAAAAATTTCAAATGTCCCTGCATTCACAGCAGCAAAAAAATAAATTGTTCTTCAGTTTCCTTAAAAGAGATTAAGCTAGAGAGAAATAAATTTTATGGTTACGTTAATAAAATTGAGCAAGACCAGAAGTTGTGCCATTTCATGTCAGTGTGCCCTCCTCAGAGGAGGCGTGGAAGGGATAATACCCAAAAAGGCAATTCTAAACCTAAAAACTTTCATGTTTTTTATTATTTCCGCACAAAAACTAAGACTGTACCGGTATGTAAAAAGTTTATTATGGCTGCTTTCAGTATTTCTGCTGGTCGAATACGCACTGTTGCAAAATTTCTAGAATCAGGTCAAGTACCTAAAGAAAGGCGCGGTGGGGATAGAATATCTAGTAAAAGCGTTGACAAAAGAAACAAAGTCAAAGGATTTATAACTTCATTACCGGCATCCGAAACTCATTACAATCGTAAGAAATCTTCACGAATTTATATGTCGTGCGACTTGAATATCAACAAACTTTTCCAAATGTATAATAATGGGCAAACCAACGATTCCAAAGTAAGCCTTACAATGTTCAAGAACATTTTCTATCATAACTTCAATATTGGTTTTAAGTCACCAGCATGTGATGTATGTGGTACCTGTCTTAACTTAAAACATGCTATTAGTAAAGAAACAGGTGCCGATAAAGTAAAATCAATGACTGATTTAAGAATTCATAAGTTACGCGCAAATGCATTCTACAAATTAGCAAGAGAGTCTCCTCAAGAAGTATTTCATTCGCTTTCGATTTGCAACAGGTGCATCCACTTCCAAAGACACCAATCCAAGATGCCTTTTATCTACGGCAAATAAGCTTTTATGCATTCTGTTGTGTAGATATGGACAGCAAACGACCTTCATTTTATACTTGGGATGAGTCGCAAGCAAAACAAGGGTCAACTGAAGTTGGGTCAGCCTTACTACACCATCTGCGCTCTTTGGATCTAACAGATTGTGACACTATAAGATTATTTTGTGATGGCTGCGCAGGTCAAAACAAAAATTCCTATATAATGCACGTTTTGGCCTGTTGGTTACTGGAATCTCCTGCATCAGTTCAAAATATAATAATACACTTTCCGGTAAGAGGGCATAGCTACCTCCCAGCAGACCGGGCATTTGGCAGGGTGGAGAAATTATTGAAACGTAAAAATGTGATTACAGATGTAGAAGAATACAATGAAGTTTATCGTAATGTCGGAAATGTTAATGTTTTAGGGAAGAATTGGTTTTTATACAGCATAAAAAACATTACGGATGACCTCTACAACAAAATTCCAGGCATAAAAAATTTAAAGCGCATAGAACTAAAAAAGACAAAGAGCAATGGGGTCTCAATTTTATAGATTCGAAGTCGAATCTGAACCATATCTTTCTATGGTGAAAAGAGGAAAAATAGAAAAGAAATTCAAACTGAAACAGCAACCTCTTGGAAATGAAATTGCTAAAGAGAAGAAACAAAACGTACAGCAGTTGTTGGAAAAACAATTCAATAACGACGAAAAGAAAATTAAATGGGAAGAACTACCGCAGCTTGCATTTTTTAAAAACATTATTTATGAAAATTCGGCTATCGGTGAAAATGATGAAGAATCACCAACAACCGACATGGACAAAGAGGAGATATGTGACTGTTTAGAAGATGATTGTGGAACTTTACATGTATAAATTACTATGTTTTTTTTTCTTGCTTTATTAAAGAGATTACACACATTTTTATGTTCTTTAGCAATTAATTTAACACAAATTTAGGGTTTTCTTTTTTTTGATTATAAATCGTTCAAAATAACACTTGTCCGTCAGTCGTCCAGTCAAAACAACACATGTCCGTAGCGTTTGAGCAAAACTGAACATGTCCAAAATAAAATTGAAATTTTTTCAGTTATTTTCCCCAAAAAAATTTTTCAATTTGTTTTATGAACAAGTGCAGCCATAGCTATTTTTACTGACATTTTTATTAAGTAAATAATATCAACTGCTACTTTGCAAATAGTTTTTGTGTGATAACTCAAAACTACTTTTAATGGACATGTGTGCTTTTGCATGGACGCTCCTCATATATTTGAAGGTATCGCTAATTAAACACCACAGCTCGATTAATTATCGAATCAAAATTTTGTTTAGGAAATGTTTACAAAATAAAATTAGAAATAATTTTGATTTAAAAAACGTCTACAAGCAATAACTTTTAAATTAAATCAAAAAACTAAACATGGTTATTTGGGTTGACTGATTATTACTTATTTTAAATAAATCTAACCTACTAATTATTGTAAGTTATTAAAAAAATTATTAAACTCTCTATTCACAATATTTAGTCCTTACAAAATGTATATTTTATGACGTTTCATTTTTTTGTACTTAATATAAAAAATGAAAATAAAAACTAAGGCAATTCTTATTGTCAACGTATATATTTAGTTTTTGACAAGAATTTATTACATAATTATAATTAAGATACCAAGTTATAGTTTAAAATTAAATGAAACTTTTTTTAAATAAAGGTATTACTATATAAATAAATATAAGAAATCAATAATGGGTGTGACCTCCATTATTATTGATACATTCTTGGAGGCGTCTGCTCATTGACGCTATCAAGGTATCAATATAATTAATATTAATCGTTTCCCATGCGGTATCAATGGCTGCAATTAGTGCATTACGGTTTACTGGTATAAAATTTGGCCCTTGTTGTCTTCGGATAACAGCAAGTATTCGAGCCCTAACATTTTCGATAAAGTTAAAATCTGGGCTTTATGCTGGCCAGGGTAACAACTCCAAGTTATTTTTTCGTATCCAATTGCGCACAACCCGCAAAGTATGAATAGGGGCGTTGTCCTTTAACAACAAAAATACATTATGAAAATGTTAATTCAACAGATCCCGAACTATTTTTTGGAGAAAGTATAGTGAAATAAGAATACTTACTTGTTGGAAAATATAATCTTCGTCTGGATAAAACACTTCGACTGAAGGTTTCATAATAGTTTCCAAAATATCTAAATACGCTGCAGAATCAAGATGTCCATCGATAGCCCAACAAACTCCTGGACCCCGCGCACTAACCCAATCCCACACATTCACAGAAAAATAACCACTTCGTTTTTTAGGACATATGTGATTATTTTCGTAACGAGTTCCTTCCATTCTAAAAACTTTTAGTGGTCCATCGTTGCGGCTATTGAACGTTTTTTCGTCTCTAAAAATCACTCGATTCCAAAATTCCAAAGGTTCGTTCACATATCGCCTTGCAAATTCCAGACGATGTCTCATATTTTCGTCACTGAGAACTTCTTTCGCAGCAGCATTATACTTCTTTATTCCCATCTCCTTTAATCTTTTTTGTGCAGTTATACGGCATCCGGGAAAATGTGTATCTGCTATAGCCCTGGAGTATGTAGCAAATGGTTGTTCTGTTACGTAATGAAACAACTCGAGATCTTGAGCACGTGTAGATACTTTAGGTCTACCACTTCCGATGGCTCTTTCCAAAGTGTGTTCAAGATTCCATTTTACTCGGTAATGCCCTACGGTGCTTTTTGGTATATCTAACATACGTGAAATTTTACGCACGCTACGGCCCGCCGCTAATTCCGAAACAATCCGCGCTTTCAAATCAGCACCGAGATGAGGTGGCATTTTCACAACACTTGAAATTTTAAACTAAAATGGAATTTACATTTCTTACTTTATTTATTGGTTCACACTACCCCTTCTCAAACAGTAGGTAATTGTTTATTTATTACATACTTCTAATGACCAATGTAACAACCCTTAGAGCAATATGACTCAAAGGAAGTAAATTAAACAAGCAAGGATATTCTATTGTTATTGAAACTTATTCATAAAGTAAAAGCCATTTCCTTATAATGCTAATAGACAGGATTTTCTTTTAAGTATTAAGAATACAATAGAGGACTTATAAACTTTCGAAAATATCTAATTATAAATATTTACACTGCAATTGCGTTTTTTCCTTAATAATTTCTTAGCAATAACATACACGTTCTTGGTTTTTAAATTGTCATAAATTTGATATGATATAAATTTGTGTTTCTAATATTACATCACAAACTAATCTTTATTCGCCAAAAAATTGTTGCTTAAGTTGTAAAGCTTCCTACACACCTGAGCAACAAACCGAGCAACAAACAACCGAAAGTCAAACAGAACGACAAACGATCTTTTATGATTTCCACAATCCGAACAACAAACGGAACGTTTGTACTGTTCCCATAATTATTTTTAGTAGTTTTCAGTTCATATATATTTATTATTGAGAAGAGAAAATTGCGGAAAACAAGAAGATAGTGCCAATCAAATTTTTACGCACAAAGAAGAGTAAAAAATTATAATTTACTTCGCTTTTTTTTATTTTGGAATTTCCCGCCCAAATGATGCTAATAGGGACATCATTTTTTTCTTGCATTCTTAAACACTGATTAATTTAAAACATTTTTCTTCTGTCAACTCCATAATATTACCTAAAACACAACAAACCCACAAAAGGGAGGACAAAAAATAAATAATTTAATTCTCCCGCATAAGTTTGTTCGCCGTTTTGTTTAGATTCGTCCAAACCTGGAAACGTACGTTGCGAATCTGTTCTAAAATTCGTACGTAGCACCGTCCAAATTAATGTTCCGATTGCCGTTCGGTTCGTTGTTCTGTTTGTACCTCGTTTTGTTGTTCAGGTGTACGAAGCTTTACAATAAGCATATTAATATAAACTACATCTTATGAAAGGAGAGTTATGTAACTATAATTAACGACTTAACGTTACGTTAGTAGATTCCATTTACTATTTACACATATTTTCTTGGAACATTCGATAATTAACTATCGGGATATGATGACCCTATACTTCGCAGGTTGTGCGCAACTGGATACAAGCAAATAACTTGGAGCTGTTACCCTGGCCAGCAAAAAGCCCAGATTTTAACATTAACGAAAATGTTTGGGCTCGAATACTTGCTGTTATCCGAAGACAACAAGGGCCAAATTTTATACCAGTAAACCGTAATGCACTAATTGCAGCCATTGATACCGCATGGGAAACGATTAATATTAATTATATTGATACCTTGATAGCGTCAATGAGCAGACGCCTCCAAGAATGTATCAATAATAATGGAGGTCACACCCATTATTGATTTCTTATATTTATTTATATAGTAATACCTTTATTTAAAAAAAAAACGTTTTCATTTAATTTTAAACTATAACTTGGTATCTTAATTATAATTATGTAATAAATTCTTGTCGAAAAACTAAATATATACGTTGACAATAAGAATTGCCTAAGTTTTTAATTTCACTTTTTACATTAACTACAGAAAAAAATGAAACGTCATAAAATATACATTTTGTAAGGACTAAATATTATGAATAGAGAGTGTAATGATTTTTTTAATAACTTACAATAATTAGTAGGTTAGATTTATTTAAAAATAAGTAATAATCAGTCAACCCAAATAACCATGTTTAGTTTTTTGATTTAATTTAAAAGTTATTGCTTGTAGACGTTTTTAAATCAAAATTATTTCTAATTTTGTATTGTAAACATTTCCTAAACAAAATTTTGATTCGATAATTAATCGAGCTATGGTGTTTAATTAGCGATACCTTCAAATATATTCTTTAAAGAAAAAATTAAGTAAGCAACGTAAATTACCTATTTTCTAAAACGTGCTTAGTGTAATGATTCATTCTACAGCCCTTCTATAAGATAACCCCTGCTGAAAATACCTCCTCAAGGAAGAACAATCCAATTAGTTAATCATTTATAGGAGGAAATATTTACCTTTCATTATAATCTTTATTTACCTTGATTAAATTCTTCAAAACATGTATTATCGCATCGTATGTTTCCATAATTATTAAGAAAAGGCTTTGTGGAGAAATAGCACTATGAAACTTTAAATCTTCCAGAGTATTTCCAGTCGCTAGATACCGTAATGTTATTGAAAGCCGTTGAAAAGGTGGTATTGCTTCTCTCATGTTTGTATTTTTTTTCTCAATCAATAGCGTGACCAATTCTAGTAGTTCTTGAAACTGTTCCAAGTCCAGTCGTACATAATTTGTGAAGTCTGCTTCTTCGGTTAACATCAAGTCTTTTAAAAGATTTTCGTGAGTGTGTTTCTGCCATTTCTTGTACCAATCTTTCGACCAGCGACGTTTCGTTCGTGTTTGTTTCCGTTTCGCCACAAGCAACAACTCTACAGCTGCAGCTAAATTTTGTTCGGACATGCTGATTCGTACGGTGCACACGGAATTAATACTATTCTTGGACTGAACACGAAAACATTATTTCGTATTATTGTGCAATAAAATTGCTCGTTTGGATTCAGAGCGCATTTCAATCTTATTGTACAATAAAAAGTATTGTACAATGTTATTGTAGGCCTAGGCGCCGCCTTATAACGAGTAAAATTTAGATTTAGTTTTTTTTTGGTTGTACAGCTTAGGTATAAGCAAATTGTAGAATTAAACTCTTTGATAGTTCTAAATACGAAAAATGCAAATCAACGGTAATAAAAAAAATAATAATAATACTCCCCATAATATGAATACAATTCACTTATATTAATATAGGTGCAACACTCTCTAGTCACCGTATTTTGATAATATATTTAAGTATGTACAGCTAACAGGTACCATATTATTCTCTAAACTATCTACATTAAGATCGCCAACGGACGATCAATTTTTATATACTTTTTTTGCTGCTGAGAAAATATTAAGAAATATCAAGAAATACATTAATATTACTTTGAGGGAGAAAACAATAAACAGTCGCGATGTAAGAATCATCACTTTCATTTTCAAATTTTTTAATAAAAATTAACTGAATTTTCATTATGTACATAAAATAACATTATTAAACCTATCATTAAAATCTAGGATGTGTTAGTTTTAAGACCATATAACGATAAACCATAAGACATTTGTGTGTAGAAAATTAAAGGTCTCTAGAATCTAGTGATAAATTTAATTCGATTTAAAATTATGTATATAATAGAAATTTAAATCATTTTTATTTTAAGAAAATAAATAAAAGATTCTAGGGTAAACATTTAATAATTAAAGCAAAACTGAAATGCGTATGTTACAGTTAAAATAAAATTCAATATGTACTAATAGTAATATTTTCTATTTCCCTATTCCTGTTTTTTTTATTATTTTTTAACATAAATGTCACAATATTAAAAAATACTTTGAAATTTTAATTAATTTGAAAGAAGTTTACAAATTTAATATACATTTAAAAAAATTATTTAAAATTATGTAGGTATTACAAAATTAATTTTGTAAAGCATTTATAGTTTTGACATTTATATTATAATTTATCTAATTTTATTTGTGACATTAAATATTAAAAGGGAGCTATATCATACATTCACTTACATTACAATACAATAATGGAAAATAATACAATGTACACAAATGGTATAATATACGTACTGCACGAATACCTAAATAAATCTTACTAAAACACTATTATTTTACAAATTTTTTTATCAATGAATTATCTCCAATTAAAAAAATTACCATCTTTTTTAACATATAGCAATTGGAATCAAATAAAGTAATTGTTTACAAAATTGTGTAGAGATTATTGGTAAGAGTAAAATGTTACCTCACTTAATATTAAACCAGTTGTGTCAAATGATGGGTTTTTAAATGATTGGGAGTTGTATATAAAAAGATAATGATTAGTATTATTACCTAGTAGATAACATGTAATAATTGGAAAATTTATTATTTTACTAGAATTACCCTCCTTGAAATTCTTAACAATCACTACAGTGTTATTGACGTTGATATTGAATATGTTTACTAGTTTTATAATGTACGTTCTTTTTCTTTTTTGAGTAATTAACTTTTAATCTAATCATAAGGAATACAGAGCACGTTCCAAAAAAAATTTAATGTACTATTTTCTTTTTTTTACTTTTTTGATCATTTATTGTTCTTAAAAGGATTGTTAAAACATTAAATGTCACGTGACTGCTATATCTCAATAATGATTTTTTGGCATCAACAAAAAATTTTAAACGAAAGTTGGGTATAACTAATTTACGAAAAACTTTTATTTGAAAAAGTAATATGCAAATAAAATATTTTGAAAACGCTGCTCCTATCTTTAACGTACTCGTGACTTAACCGATTATATCCAACATCTAATCAAGTTTTCGGTATTATAACAAAACTTTTAAATAACGTGTTTTTACAAACTGGATCACCGATTTTTAAGGTATCGTATAATACCAATAAGGCAGTAACTTTTTTATTTTAATATACTAACCAATATCTAGCTCTAATTACACTACATACGACATAGAGTATTATGATAAAAGAGTTTGATATTTTGAAATGCATACTTTTTTACATTAGCGGTTGGGTGCCTATTAGAAGTACATTTTAAAATTATTTTGACATTATACAGGATAATCAAATAGACAATCTATATCAAATTGTCCTTTACGAATTGAACACTCATTAATTGTAACATTTTTGGATGATATGTTTCTTTAACTAAGTTTTCTTATATACTAATACTAGCTGACCTGACAAACTTTTGTTTTGCTCAAAAAAGATTTCATGATTCACTCAAAAATTTAAAAAAAAATGATCAAATACCATCTGTTGAGAATTTTTCTTTTTTCCTAATCCTTTACGTAACAATTACGTACATTTGTTTTACGTTTTAAACATTTGAACAAAGTAAGCTATCCATTTTTATATAAGGTTGGTGAAAAGTCTCGTACAAAGAGATTATTTTTGAAACCGATAAAGAAAAAATTATGAAATTTTAGGACAATATATGAGAACTTATTTTTTATATTTTAAAGCAAATGTCGAGTGTTTTTTAACGTCTGCGTTTAGCGTACGACCGCCATCTTGAATTTTTGAAATGGCAACCTAGGTCAAGTGAGTATCAGAAAAAAGCTTATTTTTTTCTCTTTTCAAAAATAATAGCAATATGTCACTTTAATAAAATGTCTTAAAAAATATCAGTTTCATTTTTCTAAATTTATAGTAATGTACTAATGATTTGACCTTGTAGGTTTTTAAATTAAACAAAAAACAATAGTAGGAAATCTACGGGATTCAAATAGAGAATATGAGCAAACTACTGTATATTTGACATATTGAGATACAGGGTGAGTCATAATTAAGTTTAAAGTTTTCAAGGGTGTATTTCCTGGCCCAAATAATTTAAAAAAGTTCTTATAAAATTTTGTCAAAAAAGGTCAACTGTCGGAGTTATACCCGTTTAAAGAAGGCGTAACAGTAATTGATTTTCTTATTGATATCAAGCTCAACTGATCTGACAACATATGTCGGTTTGTTTGTTAGAAACATCTCAACTACGATTTTTCTTTTCCATCGCATTCTCAATAACTTTTTATTTTCTGTTTCACCGATATCCAACATCATTATTATATGTAATTAGTTATTTTTTATGATCAATTTTCTAGAAAACCGTTGAACAAAACGACTTTCAAGAAGAGTACCTTTTTTATCTAGAAAACATAGAATTTCAATAATTTCAAATCAAATTGTTAGTTTTTTGAACGGATTATAAAATAGGGCCAATATTTACTAGTACACCCCTGGAATGTACGCTTCTGGTTGTAGTTTTCACCATATTTTATAATCAGCTGATAGCTCGTAATAATAATATGAAATGTGCCAAAATTTGTTGAAGTAGATACAGGTTTGATCAGTTTTTAGTTGCAATCTTTAAACGGTTATAACTCCGACAGTTGACCTTTTTTGAAAAAATTTTATAAGAACTTTTTTAAATATTTTGAGCCAGGAAATACACCCTTGAAAATTTTAAACCTAATTATGACTCACTCTGTATTAGTCAGTATTCAAATTATTTTTCTTTAATTCCTTTAATACAATAATTCTATTATTTTGAAACATTATTGTTTTAGTTCATTTCCCGTCATAAAAAAATGTAAAATAAAACGAAAATAATATTATGTAAACGTTTAATACTTTAATTTTAATTTGCTCTAAACTGACAAGAGATAGCTATAGGGAATAATACAGATAGGTGCAGAATAATTTTTTGAATAAAATGACATAAAAATATACAGAGTGCTCTATTTTAAATAAATAAGTTTTTTAAGTTTAAAGTACATCGTTTTTACAAATAATTTTAAAACCCCCTGTACAACAAACGATTTAAATGTGCATGTTTATTAAAAGTAAACTATTTTAGTACCTCATCGTAAAATTTCAAGTAACTGAATAAATAGTGGCTGAGATAGGCGATTTTAAGGAATTGTCTACAGGTGACAAAAATTTAGAAAAAATTGAATAACGAAAAAATGGTTAGACTTAAAATAGGCAAATATGGTATCATCGTTTACAGAATTTTATGCTGAATATAAAAATGAAATACTATATTGCAATAAATTAAGTGTTAGAATGGAAAAATTAAGTTTTTTTATCTGTCAAACAACCTCTTCTTTTGTTGTTAAAAAAGTGAGGTATCGTTTGTTATGTAAGTTCTTCGGTTTTTTAAAGTTTATTTACACCATCATTTAAAAGACAGACAAAAATGAATCTCTTCGGACGGATTTCGAGAAATTGTACGGGACAAGAATGTGCTGTTGTAGTCTTACAAAATTAAATAATTGTCGTTTAAGTGATTATCTTAAATAAAATACCTTAACATAAATGAAATTGAAATGACTGTTAAAGATTATTTTGCATTATGCAATTATTAATACAAATAGCTAAAAAAACTATAATATAAGTTACGTTCTTAACGAACACGTAGTACATGACCATAGATAGTCAATACAATATCAGAGAAATGAAATATACATACACAAGTATTGTTGTTACTCTTTACTAGATAAATAAACAAAATAATGTATAAGTGAGTGAAAATAAGTTTGATTATATAATATATTATATTATATTCTGACAAGAATATTTCAATTACAAAATATATTTTAAGACCTAAACAATAAATTTTAAGCAAAATGTCATAAACTATAAATTGTTGTTTTCGAAATGTATTTGGAAAACAAATAAATAAAAGATTTGTTCTTATACCTATTCTTTTTAATGTATATATTTCTGATCTTCCTTCTTTACAATATCAAAAATTCGTCTACGCCGATGATATGGCAATTTCATTTCAACATTAAGATTTTTTTGAAATTGAAAATAAACTATCTGATGATTTGCGTATTATGAAAAATTATTTCAAAAAATGGCGATTATGCCCAATCTTAAAAAAACAAAGGTTTCTTGTTTTCATTTAAGTAATATAGAGAAAAAAATAGAAAACTTAATGTTATCTTTAATAATACAAAGTTAAACCATAATTTTAACCCAGTTTATTTGGGAGTAACTTTAGATACGTTTTTAATTTACAAAGATCATTAAAAAAAGTCAAACGAAAAATTAAAACAAGAAATAATGTCATTCAAAAATTAGCTGGAACAACTTGGGGAGCAGATGCAAAGAGACTTCGTACAACTGCATTGGCATTCGTTTATTCTACAGCAGAATATTGTGCTCCTGTCTGGTTGAATAGTTATCATACAAAAAAATAGATGCCTAGTTGAATTGCACTCTGCGTATAATTAGTGGAACCATTAAATCTACTCCGCTCGATTGGCTTCCTGTTCTTTGTAATATTACTCCATCGAACACTCC
The DNA here is from genome assembly GCA_030710515.1 of Abscondita cerata. NCBI lineage: Eukaryota > Metazoa > Arthropoda > Insecta > Coleoptera > Lampyridae > Abscondita > Abscondita cerata. The sequence goes on from JALBCR010002195.1 coordinate 137,494, forward strand.
ACGAAAAGCTGCGTTAAAACGAGAATGGGATAAATGCCAAATTAACAGAAAGTTACCAATTTGGAATGACATTGACAACCCTCTTGCTAAAAGACTTAAATCTCGAAGTCCTATATGGTTGCAAGAATACTTAAGTACGGTTTTTTCTAAAGTTGAACATTGGAAAAATATGGTCTGGAGTTGATGTTTTCAATAAACATCTCATTGATCATCCAACAATGGAAGTCCCGGGTTTTGATCAAAAAAGAAAAATTTTGTCAAAAGTAAATCGCATAAGAATAGGTCATTCAAAATGCAACTCTATGTTGTTCAAATAGGATGCGATTTCTAATCCAAACTGTGACTGTAGAAACGAACCAGAGACCGTTGCACATATTGTGGAGGATTGTCAATTAACGAAGTTTAAAGGAGGGTTTCCAAACATTCACAATTTAACGGATGAAGCAGTATTATGGCTTACCAATCTGAAGGACATCTGAAGCTCAGCAATGTTTTGTATTCTGCTCTTGATTATCTGTTTTTTTATTATTTTGTTTTGCTATTTCTCTAACCTACTATTTTTTCGTCGTTGTCGTGACTGGCGCTTGAACCGGTCCATTATATGTCGTCATGCAATGGCTGTGCTGTTATATTTTATGTTTTTATTAACTTTCTATAATGTTTACACACTTAATTAATATTATTACATGTGAATACTAAGGTGGGTAAGGGTTGGCATGTTTGGGTTTTAGTGGTTTTTCTAAACCTTGAAGTAAGCTTTGCCAAGACGAACCAATCCACTATTGCATACGGTTTCGTCACCACACTATACAGGTTTATACTAATCTTCTGGGGCACCATACATAACACTTACATCACAATACAATATTTGTATAATGTACCATACGAATAAATAAATAATCAAATTTGCCCAATTGTTAAAGAATTATTGTTCATAAACAAAACAAAATTTTCCGTTTTTATAAGTCTGACCAAGATTTCACCCTGTACTATTCAGGATTAAATACTTTATTAATGTATGTGGAGGTTGATTCCGTCATTTCTGGGAAGTTGCAAGCTTAACGAATCTTAGTGCCGAATGACAACAACTACTTATTCAAATCAATCAATGGATTATTTGTATATAGTCATGACAGCCAATTTCTTTAGATTAACCTACCCAATTTAAAATTCATCTCATAAATTTTCGACCTTTTTTGAATGACATTTTATCCTCAGATAAATAATAAATAAATAAATAAATATTAAACATTTTATCCTCAGAGCTACATATTAAAAAAAAACGTTCCTCAAAACACATTGGAATCGCAAATCCATTTGCAGAATACTTTTCATTTGTCTTCAGACTGAACCACTTTCTAACCGTACCTAAGTACTCAGATATCCATGACCAAGAGTTGTTATTCTGTTTTCCCTCCTCAAAAGTTGTGCTAATAAAGTAGAGTGCTAGATACCTATGCTGCTACATATTTAACCAGAACCTGAGTCAAAAAAAGTTTCCTAAATTATTAAATTTATCCTACGAGTGTTCAAATCGGATGATAAGAGTGAAGTAAAAAATTATAGATCTTTCAAATTCAGATTGTTTCTGCGAAGTCCTTAGCAAATTAAACCCATTACTTAACAACATAATATTTAATATTCAACATTTAGTAAAATATCAATGATGTGATTTACGAAGGCTAGAGTAAAATCTGTATTAGCTGCTTGCAATCTTACCTATGGTAGATATAGGTACCTATATACGTTGTACCATTGATTTAATCAATGGTTGTACCTAGATCCATAACTCCAATTTTTTCAATATAGTGGTGAATGTGTTTTCATGCAGAAGGCGCTTCGAGCCATTTGCCAATCGAGCATAAATTTAAAATTCCTATACTAGTAGTAGACAATAATATATCATACTATTAATCGGTGCAACTGTTTTATTGCAAATTTTGAAATTATTTATACTATTTACCAAAAAAGCTAGGTATTAAAGCTAAATATTTAATAAACGAGTATACCGAAGTCCTCAAAAATTGAACTGTAGATTATCTTAATCTATAAAATTGTATTTCTCAAGGATGTTACAAAAAAACTCATAAAGAAAATTGTAGTTTTATTATAGTAGACGTTACAGCTATTTAAGTAACTAACAGCTATAAATTATGAATTCGAAAACAGCGTCAGCTTATTTCTTGTATGTTGCATACGTGTAGCATTTTCTATTTCAACACTAATTAATATTGCCCCGCTCAAAAATCTGATTTTAAAGTATCTCTCGCATATACGTAATATAAGACCAGACAAAATAAGATACGCATACAAATCAGAAATTTCTAAACTTCACAAACACAAACAATAATACAATAACCTCTCAATCATAACTCAAAATGTGCCCGACTGACAAATGGCCGTGAATCCCATAGACAAAAAATAGGCATTAGATGAAAATAATTCATAAAGTTTTGATTTTTGGACAGTGAATTCTCGAAAGGGGAATAAAAGTTTCTACTCTAATCATGGGTAGAACATCCCCTTTTGAACGAAAAACTACCCCTGGTACGAACTCGTTAGGAGTTTTCTTCATTTAACTTCTAAATAGTTGCTCGGACAACAAAATATTATAAGACTAAAAATATTTGCTATAAAATTATGCATAAAAAAGCTTTACATACCATAAAGCTAATTCTTATAGAATTCTCGCAATTTGGGTTTAAAGTTAAGAAAAGTTTTGCGAGCAAAGGAAAAAATCGCTTTCGCACGCAAATAACTCCGAACCCGTTGTTTTTACGCAAATAATGATAAAAAAAAACATTTTTACAAAATACCTGTCTTACAATTTTTTATTTCATATTTTTCACTGACTTTTTACGCTTTCTTTGCAAATATGCATTCCATAATTGGAACTACTTTCTACACCACCTGTGAGGTAAAGTTGAATACATATTCACAATTTTTTTTAATGTTCGTCATTGACTTTTTATTTTTCGATCTGTAATATTAATAACTGTAAAATGGGTTGTATAAAACCATGCAGCTGTGTTAACGTTGGATTACGTTGCTCAAGCATGTGCTTCAACTGCAATGGGCAAGGTTGTTTAAATTCAATGACTGAAGAAGAGTTACTCGGAGAAGACCATGAAGAAATTTTAAAAAAATTAAAAAAAAATTGAAGTGGAATAGGCTTACAAAGGAAACCACTTAAAAAAACGTGCCGTCTACTCTACCTCATAGATAGCGTAAAAAGTCAATAAAGAATAGAGACTAAAAATTAGAAGACATGTACTTTGTAGAAAATTTTTGTTCTTATCATTTTTTGCGTAAAAGCAACGGTTTTGGAATTATTTGCTTGCCGAAGCGATTGTTTTCTTTGTGCGTTTCACTTCTCTAAACTTTGAACTGTAATTGCGAAAATTTTATAAAGATTAGCTTAATGTTATATAAGACTTTTTATGCAAAATTTCAAGAAACATATTTTTGGTCGTTATTATTTTTGCGTAAAAACAAGTGTTTCGGAGTTATTTGCTTGCGAAAGCAATTTTATAATCACAATTTTATAATAATTTTATAATTTTATATAATTTTATGATCTTATAATAAGAATTATGGTATACAAAACATTTTTATGCAAAATTTTATAGCAAATATTTTTAGTCCTATAATATTTTGTCGTCCGAGCAACAATTTAGAAGTTAAATAAAGAAAAAATCCGAATGAATCTGCTCCAGGGGTAATTTTTCGTCTAAAAGAGATGTTGCATCCACAATTAGAGTAAAAACTTTTTTCCTCTTATTTCTAACCGTTTCAAAAGAATTATTGTCAAAAAAATTATTAAAAATTATTTTTTTTTCAGTCTAATTTGCCTAAACTGTCTACTTTAAAACCTAATTGCGAGAATTGTATAAGAATTACCTTTATGGCATATTAGACTTTTATAAGCAAAATTTTATGGTGAATATTTTTAGTCCTATGATATTTTGTCGTCTGAGCAACTATTTAGAAATTAAATGAAGAAAACTCCTAACGAGTCTGCGCTAGGGGCAGTTTTTCGTCCAAAAGAGGATGTTTTACCCACGATTAGGGTGGGAACTTTTTTCCCCTTATTTCTAACCCTTTCGAGAATTCACTGTTCAAAAATCAAAACTTTATAAATTATTATTTACGAAATGTCTAAAGCGACTGGACTACCTCTACTACCTCACTAATCAACTTTTGGTTCAGGATCTAGCTACTACATGCTACTACGTATATATTCTACGTTATTACAGTACCAGAAGACTCACATTGTTTCTATCTTTGTTTCTATAAAAGTTTTGATGTAACGGCCTACTAAAAGAAATTAGTTTTTTAATTTTTCTCAAAATTTTCATGACATGATCCTAAATCAATGAAAAGTACGTAAAATTCTCTACAAAGAATAGACAAAAAAATTATATAGTGCAAATTAAAAAATTGTCGATAATATTCAGCAGTTACCAAAATTTAAATTTAACGCCAGAGAAATAAACATTTTTAAAAATCTTAAAGAGAAAAATTGTTGTTATCTCAAAGCAGATAAAGGCAATACAGTAGTTACTTTGGACAAAGAGGATTATTTTGAGTCAGTTCAGGTGATGCTTAATGAAGGCCCCTATTCATTAATATCTAAAAATCCTCTTCCCAAAATGATTGCTGATACCCGTAGAGTCTTATTAGAATGTGGAAATATTATACCAAAACAACTTAGGTTTAGACTAACGGTATCTAACCCGGTTCTTCCTAGAATGTATTGTTTACCTAAGATACATAAACCCGGAAAAGCAATGCGTCCCATTGTTTCAGGTATTAATGCTCCTACTTATCTGATATCTAAATTTGTCAAATAAATTCAACAGTTTTGAATATCAACAATCAAATTTCAGTGTTCAAAATTCATACGATTTTATTGAAAAAATTAAAAACATTGAGCTGACTGAGAACGAAGTTTTAGTTTCATTCGATGTCTGTTCATTGTTTTTAAGCGTTCCGATAGATATCATTTTAGATTATTTGAAAGATATGTTACAGCAAAACCATTTAGACAATTCAGAAGTAGATAATTTTATTAAATTAGCAAGATTATGTATGAGTCAAACCTACTTTCAAATTAACAATAATATTTATCAACAAAATTATGGTACAACAATGGGTAACAGCTTATCTCCGTTTATGGCTAACCTGTTCATGGGTAAATTTGAAACTGATATAAAAAATAAATTAGATTATTTTCCTAGAATTTGGTGTAGATATGTAGATGACGTTTTTGCAGTCATCGACACTAAAGTTTACAGCTCTCAGCAATTTGTAGAAATTTAAAATTCAAAATTTGAGACGATCAAGTTTACCTATGAAACAGACACAAACCTTAAGTTACCTTTCTTAGACACTTTAGTGACAAGAAATGGCAACAAACTAGATATAGATATTTATCGTAAAGACACTAACACTATGAGGTTTATAACAAATTATTCCAACCATAGTATGCAACATAAACTTGCATCTTTCAACTTTTTGATTCACCGATTATTACATTTTCCATTATCAAAACAAAACTTTGATAAAGAACTGCGAAATATTAAGCAGATTGCATCATACAATGGTTTTCAAGAATCAATTGTCACAAACATAATTAGAAAACATAAACATAAGTTAAACATTGGAAACATTACAACGTTAGGAACTAGTAATAGCAAAATAGATAAGAAATATGTCAAATTACCAAATTATCCCACATACACAAAAGGTCTTCAATAAATATTTTCAAAATTTGATTATAAAACAGTAACCTCTAGTAGTAACAACTTGCAAAATCTTTTAGGCAATCCGAAAGACCCAATAGAAATGTGTGATAAATCGGGAATATATAAAATTAATTGTAAAGACTGTAATTAAGTATATATAGGGCAAACCAAGAGACCTATTAAAACTCGTTTTAAAGAGCACGTAGCTCATGTCAAATATCATCGCACAGATAGGTCCAGTGTTGCCATGCATATGCTTGAAAATGGCCATAGAGTAGGCGACATTGAATTAATTAAGAGGGTAGATAATAAAAACAAACTTGATTCTTATGAAAGTTTAGAAATTTTTAAAAACAGAAATTTGCTTATGAATTATGATGATAACGGTCCATTAGGATTTTCGGAATTATTTAAGCTTATCTAAGAATCAATTAAGTTTAACGATGCGTGATAAGCAGATAGTATATATAAGCTTCCCGTTGTTTTTATTTTTAGTATCGGTATAGCTGATGATAACAGCTTAGCTGTTGAAACACGTGTCCGAGTAAAGTTTTTGGTGCAGGTTTTTGGTGTTTTTCTGTTGGTTAAATAGACGCTGCAGTTGGTGTTCCTTTCCTTTGAATAATTGAGAGTTTGAGATTTTTTAAAATGCAGGAACGAGATCTTCTATTAAATACTTATAAAAAATAAAATGTAATTTGTTAGTTTTAAGAGGAAAACTTACCATGTTAAAGTGAATTGTGCAAACAGGTGTAAGGTTTAAAACAAATAATTCTTCAAAAAGTTTTTACAGTTTTCAAGAAACCCTTCAGTTAGCAGTATTATTTTAATTTATTTTATTCCTTAATTTTTAAATGAAATGTAAATACATAATGTTAATATTGAAATTAACCCCTTCAAAAAGCAAGCTTGTGTTGAAGGGGCAAGCAATTAAAATTAATGACTATTTAAAGACCAAAAAATAACAGACAGGTAAAATAAAATACATTAAATTTATTAAAACTAGTATTAAACTAATCATAATGTAAGTTTATTCAGACTATATCTGTTTTTTGTCTTTTTTTTAAATTATAATTGTTATATATGTTCTACTTTATATGTTTTCACGAAGAATGAAAGGACTCTTAGTTTGAATAATATACAAAGGTCTAGTGTATTAGTAAGTTTAAAAATTTCAATTGAAGGATATTTTAATGGAACTCCTAAAATTAAAATTATTTTTAGTACATTTTTTTTGTATAATTTAAATTTTTTTAGTATGAAAAAAAATATTCCACCCTATACTATTATACCGTAATCTAGAACTGGTTGAAAAAGTGTCTTATAAACGATTATTAAGTCTTCAAAAATTAGTATTTGTTTAAGGTTATATAGTCTTTTCAATTTGTTGTTCAAGCTTAATAAATGTTCTTTCCATCTTAGATGTGAGTCAATTATTATTCCTAAATATTTCGTAGATGTGCTAGTTGTTGTAAGTATCTGTATTGTTTGTTCATTTATTATTTCATGAAAAGTAATTTTGTTGTTAATCGGGAGACCAGTTATTGTAAGTGAGAAAGGGATAATTTTTGTTTTGTTTATATTTGGTTTTAGTGAATGTTTAGCTAACCAAAATGAGATTTCTTTCATTTTTTCTTCAGCTTTTATATAGCATGATGTCCATTCTGTCTCAACAAAGTACTGCTGTATCACCTGCAAATCCTATTATTTCAGTTTGTTTATCGGTCAGTTTAACAAGAGATGCTACGTACACAGTATATAAGACAGGAGACAGAGCAGTTCCTTGTGGTAGACCATAATCTGTACATTCCTCCCAATCGCCCATTTTTTAATTTAACTGATGATTTTTCCGTTGTCATATAAATGGCCCTATTTTTTGAGTTACAGTTTTTCGTACATTTATGAAGTATTTGTTAAATTTTTGTTTCTGTTTTAGTATTTGTTGTAATTAACTGTTTATCTATTTTTAATTCAGTGCAATAGTTATCTGTTTTATTTCTGTATGAGAGATCATTGATAATTGTCCAAAATTTTTTATTGTTAAATTTTGCTTGTTAAATTTTATTTTTATAATATTTAACTTTTGCCATTCTAATAATTTTTGTTAATGTATTTTTGTAATTTTTATAATAAACGAGTAATTTTTCATTAAATTCTTGAATTTTGAGTTTATGCCCAATTTTGTTTCTTTTTCTAATAGACATAATTATATTTGGGGTTATCCATGGTTTGATTGGTCTAAATTTTGGTTTTTCAATAATGGTATCTGTTGCTTTTTTAACTTTTTCAGTTACTTCTTTAGTAAGTAAATTGATGTAGTTATCTACATTAGTACACTAATTAAATTTGTTATTCCAATTATGGTTTAGTTCCAAAAAATTCGGTCAATTTTTTTGTATTTATTATTTGTTTTATATGGTCATTATTTTTTATAAATGTTTGTGTTAATTTTGATTTCCAATTTATACCTATCATATACTCTAGTTGGTAAGTCTACACATTGTTGATAGCCATTTGTTATTAAATTAGTCATATATAAGTCAGTGTAGTCATTATCATTGTCTAACAGGTCTATGTGTATATCACCAATTATAATATCAATGTCGTTTTCTGTTTTTGTTCCGTTCATTCCTCAATAGTTTCTATGAATTGATTTATGTCTCTACTAGGAGATCTATAAATCCCTAAAGTTTGTATTTTTATTTTATTATTTATTGTATAGTAAACTGAAAGTTATATTGCTTGTTTAATTATATTTGGTTCTTTAATATTATTAGTTAAATTATATTTTAATCTGTGATGTACATATATTTATTATTTTCTTTCTAGTGTAACTCAATTCATCATTGAATCATTGAATGCTTCTGCAGGTATAATATAGCTTAAGTGGTGTGTTTCAATTAAAATTATATCAATTAGTTTTTTAATATTATTTTTATATAATGCTTTCAGTTGATAATTTTTTGTTAAAAAGTAATTTATAAAGCTTGTATCTGTCATAAGTCTAATAAAATTACATTAAATTATTTATACTAACGGTTTTTACTTCATTATCTCTAGTTGTTGTTGAGATTTAATTATTATAGGATCCATATTTTCAGTTTTTTCTTTTGCCAATTCTTTAGAAAATTTAAATAATTTAGAAAGATTTGGTGTTAATTGATTGGAAATTTTTTATTTTGATCGAAATGACTGGAAAGTAAATTCAAATTTAACCCATATTTTTATTTAATGTTGTTCATTAATTCTTCTTTTTTAACTTCACCAGCTTTAATTTTGAATTTTTTCATCAAATTGTGCTTTGTAGATCTTCTTGTAAACCTTATTATTACAGTTGCAGGTGAGTTGCTTTTTCGTTTTTTAAGAAGTCGGTGGGCTATACTGATATCTCTATAATCATTATCTACTTCTATTGCTTCCGCAAATTTTTCAACAATTAAATTTATAATTTCATTTTATGTTTGAGGAATATTATGCACTAAAATAATTTTTTGTCTTGTGTAGGTATAAAGTTGTTTATTTTCTTCTTGTTCATTAACTTTTTAATTTCCAAAATTGTTATTTTAAGGGCTTTATTTTCTTTATTAATTATTTCAAATTTTTATTTAAGATTTTCAAAATTCTTATTTATAAATTGTAACGATTCACTCATATTTCGTACGTCTTCTTTTATTGAACGCAATTCTTCTCTAAATAAATTTTTGATTTCAGCTAAAGTTATTGTCGAATTAATATTTTCTGAATTTCTATGAGTGTTTCTTTTCCCTTGATTAATTGCATTTCCAATCATCTTCCAGGTTTTGACTCATGTTTTTAAATTTTCTTTCATTAATACCATGGCAAGCAAAATGCTTAATTTCTTTACAAATTGAACATAAAACTGCATCTTTATCAATAAAAAATTCTTTACATTTCACACTTTATTTTGTAAAATTAATTTGTAATAATTATGTTGCAGGTAGTTGTAATGATTATTAATTCATGAATCCACATAACTATAAAACACTTTAATTAGATTATTGAAATTTGAAAAAATCTTTAAATTATCACAGTGAAAGAAAAATATGTTAGTATAGATTGACATTGATATTGGCAATATTGTTGAAAAACAAGAGTCTCGTGAAGGAAACATGTTTTAAAATGGAAATTAACTATTAAAAGAAGTAATTCAAATTTTGACGTAAGATGGCATAAGACATTGTGGTGAAAAAAATTTAAAATTATAGAAAAAATCAAATGGGGCTGTAATAGATTTTTTAGTTACAAACAAAAAAATAAACAAGTAAGAAAGTAAATAAAAATTACATGATAGACAATATAAACTTTTAGTTTTTAAAAGTTAAAAGGTAAAGTTAATACACTGCGCCGCAAAATTAACGCAAATTTCGAAATTTCGTTGTAAAAAATTAATTTTATTGTTTTTTCTGGAATTATACTTAACTCTAATATCTACACACTTATTAACACTAATTTACTAATTCATGAACAAAAAAATTAAAGAAAAAAACAACAAATTGCAAAAAAAATCCAAAAAATCGCCATTCTTCTGGATCACAAATTCGCATGTTACAGTCGTGTAGTTGACCTTAATAGTGTGTATAACCTCCTCGAGCATTGATAACAGTTTGGATTCTTCGTGGCATACTGTCAATGAGCCTTGTAACTTTTGGTTGCTCAACTTCTTCCCATGCTTCCATTAATCTAAGAGTTAACTCCGGGAGGTCTCTAGAAGGGTGTTGCAAGTTTTTAATCATCCTTCCCACAATATCCCATAAATTTTCTATTGGATTTAAATCGGGCCTTCGTGCTGTCTAGTCCATTCGAACAATTTCCACTTGTTCAAAATACTGGTTTACAATTCCGGTGATATGCGGCCTGACAATATCGATTGTGTCCCGATCGTTCGCTTTTTAAAGTTCGATTCCCAAAACCTCGCCAAATTTTTGTTCCTTCCCGTTTGTTCGGAAACCTGTTTTTTGACTAAGTTAGGCACCTAGTGAATTAAAATTAAAATATTGTAGAAAGTAAATTATTTATTTAATGAGATCAAGTACAATGTTCTTAGTTGGAAAAAAGCAAAGTGTTCGTTAATTCGAATTATTCTAAAATCACCAATTAGTATTGAGAATTTAATTTAATTTAATAAGTATCCACTGGACAAAAAAGAAAGACAAAGTAACTCGCACGTTGTTTTCTAGTTTTGTTAAAAAATGTCATGAGTTAGTTTAGGTGCCTAACTTAGTCAAAAAACAGGTTTCCGAACAATCGGGAAGCGAACAAAAATTTGGCGAACCTCTGGGAATCGAACTTTTAAAACGAACGATCGGGAGTCGCCCACAATATCTTGCATATAAATGAAATTACTTCCGATGTACGAAGCAAATGGTACAACATAAAGGTCTAACACATCAGTGATGTATCGATGGGCTGTTAGTCGACCACCATTAATAGCCACCACCATATTGCACGCTTCCTTGTATGCATGGCTGGCTGTATCTTTTGCCAGGACGTCTATACACTCTTCTACGGCGGTCATCACTATATAGAAAAAATCTGGACTCGTCACTAAACATCACTTTACCCCAATCAGCATTGTTCCAATTAAGATGTTCCTGCGCAAATCTTAAGCGTTCTTGTCGGTGCTCCCTGGTTAGCAAAGAACCTCTAGCAGCTTGATAGGGTCGAAGATCGTCTTCGGCGAGTTTTCTTCTAATCGTATCCTTGCTTAGTCAACGACCATAGGCTATAACAAATTGTTGTTGTAGGTAAGTGCTCGTTATGAATCATTGCCTTCAACTTTGAAGCCGAAGAAATCTGTCGCCGTTGCAGACCTTGCCCGTATCTTCTTTAGTGATTACCTGTTTCCCTAAATCGGGAAAGAACCCGCGATATTGTCGAAACAGCCACATGCAAATGTTTGACGATGTAAGTTGCAGTAAACCCTTCCTCTTGCAGCGCTGGGAGGGAATGCTTGAGATTTTTTGGCGATACTTGCTTGTGTCCAAAACTTTTTTTTTATAAAACTACTGTTTCCTTTCTTACTTTAATCCAGCTATCAACCATTATAACCCGGCTACACATTACTTATAGTATAATTAACAGCATTATTAAATAACAATTATTCTTAGTATGAATGTAACATCCAGAAATCATTATTAAAAATTTGGCCATGTTAATCAAGTTAAAGACATTGTTAATCAATATGATGCTCTTACAATAACGAAAACCTGGCTCGAGCCTGGAGTGGCTGATCCACGACTAGATGTTAAAGAGTACAAATTTCTAGACCTAGATCGTCCTTTGCGCGCTGGTGGAGTTGGCATGTACGTTAAAAATACTTTTAAATATAAACATTTACTATTATATGATGTGCAGACTCCTAGTATTGAATAATTATGTATTCAAATTACCATTGGTTCTGATGAATTTGCGATAGCTGTTCTTTATCGTCCCGAAAAAGCTTACTCAGAATTTATAACAAATTTTGACGAAACGTTGCAATCCTCTCCGATGCAGACAACATTAATACATTTTTCATTAATTCAATTCAATCATCTACTATTTCACAAAATGTTTTAAATTTGTACAATAAGAGTGAGAATGATCTCACGTTTTCTTTCCAATGTATCTTAACAAGATGTTTTGTTGGTCATTAAAAACGTAAAATCGAAAAGCTTTCGGTGTCGATCAAATTAATTCTTTGTTATGCTGTCTACTGTTGTCTTCCAATAATATTACCTGTGACTAGACATATCATAAATTCTTTCGGTTACCTCTTCTAAATAAAGAGGCATTGATACTTCCGTTACCAAAGTGTAAAAATCCTATTGAGTTTGCTGATTTGCGCCCTGTAAGTACCCTCTCAGTTCTGTCTAAAGTCATAGAGATGACGTTATTTCTGGAGTGACTGAGGTAAAGTAACTGTGCTGGTATTGCTTGACTTTTCCAAGGCCTTCGATACTTTAAATCATGATGTGATCTTGCGTTACTGTGGTCTTAAGCAGTGAGCTGTTGAGCTTATTGCCAATTTTTATTCAACAGGTTTCCGTGTGTGTCCTACGATGGAAACACTTCGAAGTCGTTGCCTACAAAATCTGGAGTTCTCCAGGGGTCGATATTAGGACCGCTATTATTTTCTATATATACTTCAAGAATTACCATGACTTTTTGCAGTTGCAAATATCATTTATACGCAGTTGATACCCAACTTTACTATTCCTTTCACACCAAACATGTTGTAGAGGCAGAACAGGTTATAAATCAATGAGTCGACCCGACTTTCTGCATTCTCCACGGTCTTAAAGTTAAATCCAAGCGAAACGTCACTTATTGTTTAGAGTAAACACATTAAACTAAACAATGCCTCTTTGAAATTTAGTTCTGCAGTTACAAATCTGGGAATTATCATTGATAATGAATTAAGATTTAAGGAAAACACAAACATGTTAGTAAGAAAGGCTTATATATCACTTAAATATTTATCTTCTTGTCGTGGTTTCCTTAATGTTAAGGTGAAAAAGGTGCTGTGCCAGACTTTGGTACTGTCACACTTCAACTATGCTGATGTTTATTCGTCTTGTTTACTGCAGGCAGATGTTTTACGTATTCAAAGGGTGCAGGATACTTGCTTACGTTTTATTTATAGAATTAGGAGAAGGCAGGACATATGGCATAAGTTAGTGGATATTGATTGGTTGGCTAAACATGTACAATAGAAGACGGTTACATTCTATGAAAGTTTTTTATAAGGTTATAAAATCTAGCAAACAACCATACTTGGTAAACAAAATAAGGGCACACATAACTTAATTACCCATTTTAGAGGCTGCTTATCACTTCCTACATTTAGAGATGAGATGTTTAAACGGTCATTTTCGTATCAGACAGCGAGTCTACTAAACGGGTTATCATTTCAGTGGAGTATATTAACTAGTCATAGCTTTGAGTTACGAGCCAGCCAGTTCTTATTAAATATGCAAAATAATTAGACTTGATACATGAACCGTTTTGTTTAGTTCTTTTTGTACTCATAGTCTAAAATTACTAATTTTCCGGTTAATCTCGATGCACGGGAAGTTCCATTTCCCGCACCGCGGTGTTTTGTAGTTTCCGAGGGAATAGGAAAATTTTTGTTAGGTTGGTATTAGTTGACAACGCAAAGCAAATTGTCAAGCAATCGACGGGACAGTGCTACCAACTCAAATTTCTTGTAAACACAAAAACTAAGCAGCTGTGAATTTATTTATTTATGAATTATTACTACAGTTGCTCGTTACAAAAAATAATATACCTAACTTTTTCGAGAAGAAATTTCCCGCATTCGCACTAATGCCGAACTCGTTAGGTAAATAACTATTATATGTAACTACACTATATGTTTTTTTAAATTTTCGACTTAATTGTTCTAGGTACCGGTGTGGCTCGGTAATTGTACGAATAGTTGATAACAAGTAGACGGTAGTTAAATCAAAACGTTGTTTTTTCTAAGAGAAGTTTAAGAGGAAGGACATTCTATTCAGATCTAAAAGCACTGATCTTATTAAACCATTTGGTTTCATATTTAATTGTATTTTTTTTTGTACTCTACCACTTATGATTGAAACCAATAAACCATTTATTATTATCAATATCATACTCGCTGTATTTTATTCTATTTGTTCATTTGTAAAAACATTAATCTTGCTAAATAAGTGCTTCGTGTTTCTAATATTTTTTACTGAATGCAGTTTTACTTATTCATCCGTTAAATGCGTGTGCAATCTAATAACCTGTCACCGACTTTTCTAATTTTTTTATTGTATTATTAACGTTCATATTCTTATCTTTGATTGCTAAGTACAGTTGTAAAAGTACTTACAATTTAGAACGCGTTTAGCTATATCTTGAAAATTAGTTTAATTGTATAAAACCACCGTTATAGAACAACGAGTATGAAAAAAAGAAACATAAGAAGAAAGCGAATGCTATGATCGCATGCTTAACATTTTGTTCCAGTTACCTTACAAGCTCTAAGTTCTCTAACACGAAATACTTGAATTAATTCAAATCAATAACGACTAGGTACTCGGTTACTTATTCATAATGTAACGCAAACATGACTTATTTTTCTATTACATACAAATCTGTAATAATCAGCTTCAGAATTCGAAAAGTAATGTAATCGTCTTAAAATGTTTCTACTTTTGAAAATTTTGACACAAATCATACAAATCTTATAGTTTAAAGGATTGTAATTAAATCATTATATTAGTTGTCATTTTTAATTTGTAATCATTAATATGTAAAACTATGTTAATTAAACTTTTTAAAATGAGTATATGTTATTCATAATAATAGATAAACTTTTTATTCTTTAATGGCTCATTATTTCACTTTCATATTGCAATTATATGACTAATTTTAATGATGGTTTTCCTGGAAAAATGTTTAAGTTTCTGTTTCACAAAATCATAATTGCTTTTGTTTTGTAAAACTCAATGTTCAAATTAGATCAGTGTATAATTGCATTGTTCGTTAATCGGAAATTAATGCATAATTTGTTTTTAATTAATTTAAAACATGCAAAAATTACAAAGTAACGATTATTAACCAAATTGTTTGAGTAATGTGGGATGATTAAGTATTCTAAAAATGGCACGTATTCGAGTTGCTAAACAATAGTCTTTAGTAATTCAATTTTTTTAACCTTGATATATTCAAATTTGTTCATTTTACATATCATTATTACATCCCAAGTAGTTTCATAGTATATTCTTCAGTATCATTTCCATTAAGAAACAATCAATTGGAATCAGGAAGGTCTTATATTTCTTCATTATTTCATTAGCATTTGATTTAAGATTTAAGATGTGATAGAGAATTTGAATTCATTACTCAATCAAAGTTCAAGTTTCAATTAACTCTCATTCGATGATTTATAAGAACATTGCAGATTGATGTTGCAATTTAAAATGCTATATAATTAATTTTAGTAAGTTAGTATGATGTAAATTATAAATTTAAAAATGTATTAGTTATATTACATTAGTAATGTTATTATTTATTAATATGGGGGTAGTCTGCTCGCAAATAATTTAAAATTCAATTTAGTGTTAAATTAAAAAAGGAAAATTAATACATAGTGATAATTATGTACCAGCGATTTCACGGCAGAGATAACTATTTCTTCTTTGTCCGTTTTTTTTTTAATTTGATGTATGCAAATTAAAAATTTTATTTAAATTGAAGAAACACAATGCAAATATCAAGTGAGTAAATATTAAAAATTAAATAAAATTAAAAAATCGGTTTCAATTTACAAACAATGACAAATTATATAAAACAATCAACTCATTAAACAAAAATCAAACTTGTTGTTTTTATTTTTACAGTCTTAGACCCAAGAAACATGTACATCGTATAAAGATAAGCGAAGAAACACTTTAATTTTTATTGTTAATATACCTACAAGTTGTAAAAAACAATGCTCATTTTAAAACAAGTTAAATAGAAAAATGTTTTCATGTTTACTGGTAGCATTCGAAAACGAATCGTTATAATTCATTTTTATGTACTGTTATGTTATGTTTACGCAAATTCATATCGTCACGCAATTAGAACTGTTGGTGTGCTTCCATAGTTACTTTCTATGTATGATAACATAGTTTCATGTACTTCTCAGAAACAGTAAAATTTAAAAAAAATGAATGTAAAGTGCAATAAACAAAAAATAACAAATTCAACGTATGAACACTGAAAGAATGGATCAATTCAAGAATTAGAAAAAAATATACAAAATACAATGCAAAAGTTAATTTAAACTTTAGTTCAATAGTTCAGATATTGCTATTAAGTCAGTGTTGGTTCAAAATTAAATTGCAATCACTATTATAATAAATTGTACCCAATTTATTCCGAAACAGTAATAGTAGTAAATTGCAGGTAATAAATCACATTTTCAAAATTGAAGAGCTAATTCCAGCAATCTTATTACTTTTAAAAAACAACGAACAACGAATCAGTTATTTACAGCTGTCATTGACATATCAACAAATAAACCAAAATTTACATATTTGCAGTATGGACACTATTTGTTTTGTGTATTTTTTTATATTATTTAAACATAAACCGCTTTTGAGGCGAAAAACTTGAAACAAACGAAAGTTCAAGGTAGACCGCAAAGGTAGCCCTGATGAAGCCCCATACAATAGCGGGAAAAACGTTGGCAACAGCGGTTACCAGTTCGTTGCACTTGGAGTGACGTTTTTGTTTTAATAATCGAAACATCAATTCTTACATGATTTTACACATCGACTTAGAAGTAAGACTACGTCATTGGCATTTTCATTTTAAGTTTTTTTATATCATGTTGCTTCTTTTTTTTTCATTTTTTAGATTGCTTTTTTATTTAAAAGAATATTTGCTTTCTTAAACAAACCAATTTTAAATTTGGTGCTTGCTATCTTTGGATATATTGTCGCCAAAAATTTCGATGTGAATGGTTTTAGCAGATCTTGATTGAGTTTTAATTTTTTTAAAATACTTTGTTCCTTTTCGTTGTCCATCAGTCTTTTTTAGAATATACTCAATACTACTTGGGTTTTAGATTAGACTGATTATTTATACTACTTGTTTTTTTATTTCGTTGACTTGTTTTGCTTATTTGATCCCCAAATAAGTGTATCCGAATTCTTAATTATGTTGTGGAAGTTGTTGCGTGTTGTATTCCGGGAGTGTTCTTCCACTTCGTACGGTTTCACTACTCGTTTTTTCGTCGGTATGTGCTTCTTCAACTTTGTGCTGAAAGCTTATTTTACAGATACTTTTTCGTAAGAGCAAGGTATGTTGTACATAACTTTGAAGGATTTTTCCTATCTCTTTGCTTTTATAAAAGAGTGAGATATTTTGGATAATAGAAAATAAGATCGGGGTGTCTTTTTTTTGTAATATTGGTTTCTCAATTTTGTTGGTGCATTACCAAGAACCAAACAGCAAAACACTGGTGTAAATAACGTAACTAAAAGGGTATGCAATATATTCTTAAAAAAAATAATAGTAGACATTTTCATAATTAAAAAATTATTTAAATATTTTTTTAGAAATTGAAAAAAGTTATGAAGTGTTCCCATTCTACTAAATGGTATTGAAAAAATATCATTAAAACTGATGTCTTTTAACAGAAAACAAAATTGTTTATTATATAAGGGTCAAAAGCAGAAGTTTTGAGCACAAAGTTTTAATTTTAATTTTAATGAAAAAATAAACTGAGAGCTAAAATTTCCATGTTTGCCTCGAGAATAGTGGAGTTATGCGACAGTTTTCAAACCATAAATTTTAACACCTTTTTTTCACTTTTTTTGACGAATTAGAGTAAGTACGTTATAATAAAGAAAAAAATTATGTCCGGCGGCCGGTCGGCCGTCCCTCCTTATGTCACATCAACATAAGGTCCCTAAATTCTTGTTTTTATGACTTTCATGGTTACATTACTCCACACCAATTACAGCTAATTACCTTAACTGAAACCTGGCTTACTTTAGATATAGATGATGGTTTGTATAGTTTACCTGATTATACATCTCCCGTCAAGACAGACCTTCAAGAGGTGGGGATCTCTGTTGGTATGTACATTCTAAGTTAAATTACACTATTCTAGATGTAATAACTCATATTGTTGAACTCCAATTTAGTTTTGCCTTACAATAAAAAAATTGAAAATTGCTTTTGGAGTAGTAGACTCAGTTAAGTCTAAGAAGTACACAATGCGCAGAAACGAGTTTTGGTCGGACGAATGTATTATAATTGTTGTAGGGGAGTTTAGTTGTCTCTTACAATCTCAGTCAATAGCGTCGATTGGTAGTGTAGGTTTCTTTAGTTTATTTCGTCTTTCTGTATTTCCTCATTAAAACTGTTCTTTTCAGAACAAATATTTCAATGCTTACACGTATTAACAGTAAGAATGAGTTATTTTAATTATTGAGGAATAATGAATCATTTTTAGTAATGTACATCCAGATCTGTTAAGAAATTTTTACGCCACTGCTTAACAGCTGGTATATAGGCGTAGGTCAGATGTTTATGAATCATTGTGTACTTCTACCTACATCGTCCACCAAATAGTAACATTTCATTTCTAGATGAACTTGAACTTGCTTGCACTAGTAGATAAAACAGTGCTTCTTGGTGATATTGACTGTACAAAAAAGAATTACGCAGTAACCCTCATGAATATCTTGGAAATATACAACCGAACTCAAATAATCGACAAACCTACACGAATCACTGATAATACATCAACATTAATAGAAATTGCTTGTATAACTCAAAATGTAGGTATTGGTAAATGCGGTACTCAAAATCTCCTACACATGACTGACTATTGCAAACTTCAATTTTACGTTGATGTTAGTCCATTAAAAATAACTTACGGGGATTTTAGATATTTTGAGATGAACAATTTTGCACGTGATGGTGTACGGGTCAACTGGAAATCTATTACTACGTTGGATGACATTGACAACAAGTTACTATTTTAGCTATTACCTGGTTGTTCGGCATGCGTTCTCCATGTAAAACTGTAACGATAAGGAAACGACGGCAACCATTCATCACACCCACAATAATAGAACTGTCACGATTAAAGGATCAAGCTTACAGAAGGTTTCTGAAAACAAAGTCTTCAACAGCTTATCAATATTATAAAGATCTTCGAAATTATTTAACATCGGCCATTCATAGAGAAAAGAAATGTTATATACAATACGAACAACAAAAATGCAAAAAATAATTCTAAGAAACTATTACAAAATCTTAATAAATTAGTATAGATGAATAGAAGAATTTCTTGAGGTGGAAAAATGTAATTAAAAATCACTACTCTGGTTTTAATTAGCCGACGTTTTACTCAGTCCTATGTAAGCTTTATCAAAATTAGGGAGTGGCGTCCATCTAATATTAAATTCTAACATTAAGTTTATAAAATACCCACTTTAAAAACCAGGGTAATGGTTTTAAATTCATCCCTCCATCTCAACGAATTCTTACGAGAATATTCAAGAATGTTGCCATTATCAAATACACGAAATTAATTTCTTCCTTAAAACAAAATTCAATTTCCAAATTGAAATTATAAAAAAAACCTTTAGGTTAACCTATTATTCAAAATTGCTGACGCAAAAGTAAAATAACCCTTAACAATATAGAAGGTGTCAGAACTTAATTAATAGTAAAAGTTACTGAGACCGAAAACGATGTTCTTAAAAATTTAATTTGTATGAATTATCAGACTTTTCGAGCACCAGGTGCAAAAGATCGTATGTTTATTCTATGGGTGTCACAAAGAAAAGGTTGTGAGCAAAAATCAGTTTTATAAAATTGCTAGTTTTCCCAAACTTAAAGATTCCAAAGCATTTTAATTAAATATTGTTCCTTTTTCAGTTTAAGAATCTTCCAGATGTAGAGGTAAAAACTGAGGCTGCGTTTTTATGTAAGAATTGCCAACGTTTTGCACTTATCAAATGGAAGCTTTAGGCCTAAAATATAGTTTTGACCTATTTGATAGAGGCAGAACGTCGACAATTCTTACATAAACAGACAATTTCAATTTTTACATCTACTAAAAAGGAATAAATTTTAATTAAAATTGACTACTGGAGAAATCATACCCATTTCATATTCGAAAGCGTATGCGGTACATGACTTTAGAAGATCCTCAACAACTGTCCTTGTTGAATCAGAAGGAGACTTGCTAACATTAAAGACAGTGTCAGCTGAAAGTTGTCGAAGGTTACCTAGATGATTCTAAGCCCAAAACATTGAGTTTGAAATGAAATTTATCACACGGATCGAGTACTTGTACAGCAAATTTTAGTCAAACTGGTTTGCAAAAACTTCCTACACTATTTATTATTTGAATTAAGTTTTCCCACGTTTTTGGAATATCAAGTTCTTCGGACATCAAGATTGTATTTCTAAAAAAGCGTAGGTATATTCTTATCTTGTGGTTTGGCGCCCTACCTTTAAGTAGTTGAGCTGACACCATAACTCATATTTTTATATTTTATTAAAATCTTATCAATAATGAAACCACTATGTGTTTATCAAAACGCAAAACTTGGGTGACAGTAGGTTACAAAATGATGTACTATCTTATATATTAAAATCAAAAATTTGTGTGTTTGTTTGTTAGGTCCTTCATAGAGACAAACCTTGTAAGTCCTAGACCATAACTAAGTATATATTTGAAATCAACATTGAATTGCTAGGGAGAATAAGGGGGGTTCACCAGAGGGGCTTCAGCTCATGTAGTAGAAATTTTATTTAGCTATACTCGTCCGATAGGACGGGCTTTCAACTAATCAATTCTAAAATTGAAGCTTGTTTGTTTAAAATGCTGTTAAGGTCAACCCTAAACGACATACCTTACAAAATAGAAATTTACCGACAATCGTTTAGCTGATCATTAGCTACACGATATCGATAATCGGTATGCAACGAATCGTTCACGAACGAATATTTAAAAAATAGACACGTGAGTCTGATTTAGTTGCTAACTAAGTAAAACTGTATTTATAGTCGAGTTAAAAGGAAACTATTTTTAGTTGGATGCTAAATTCTTTAGTAGCTTTCTTGTGCGGGTTTAAAATCATTTTAACCTTACAAGCAGTTGTGTTAGTGTATTATTTATATTACCTATGGTGATTGTACCTACCTATTTGAAGTTATTCACTTATATTATTATATTAAGTTGTTATCAACACCTTCAGATAAAATTTGCTAAGAGAAAAAAGTAGATAAAGTAGTATTTGCAGAGGTATTTTGTCATACCTAATGGAGGACCTTATAAACGTTAACGAAGAAACTGAAGTACAAATGATCCAAGATGTTTTTTTATTTTTAATTAAAATCCGTTCCGGAACAAAAAAAATTTGGATCATTTGTTCTTATTCAATTTTTTCATCAATGTTTATAAAGTCTCTAAATATCAATAGGAATCCAAAAGTGTATGAGAATCATATAAATCTTTTGGAGTTCTATTGCAATGAATAATTTCATCAGTACAATAGGATAAAAAAGAAACTACTCAAATTATTACAAACATTGTGAGATGTCAGTGTTAGATTATTCAAGTAATCATGGACGACGGATGCTCCTGAAATTCAAGTATCACCTTTTATTCAATATACAATGAAAAACATGATTTCCTCCAAGGTACATTAAGCCGTATTATCAAACGTGTAGCTGTCGCTTTATCTGTTTACCTCAACGAGTACATTAAATTTCCAACAACATAAGCACAATTAAATATACTGAAACAAGATTTTTAAGCACTTTATCACATATTCTTTTTGAAGTCACATTAGTAGCTTACTAAGTAATTATTTTCCTACTACCTAGTAACATGCTAACAGCATATAACTATGCATAAGGCTGTTACAGTTTACAAGGAAATGCAAAATGTCATTATTTTATCTAAGTTATAGAAAAAATTAGTTCTTAATGTGATATTTCTAGAAATATTAATCCCAAGCTTATTATCAATTTTCCCAAAAGTAGAAAGGTTTAAATGATGAATTTCCACTACTTTTGACGATTTCTTGCATTTTTCTTATACTGTTGACGTATTTATTGTTGTTGTAAACAAAGTAGTAATGATGTTAGTGTCAAAATGGAAACAACCAATAGTTTTAGTTTTTTATTAACAAAATAAATAAATAACAGTTATATAATATTAAGATAGTGATATTAAACTATTAATATCATCATATGAATGAAACAGATAACATTGTTTCCGATTTCTAATAATTTGAAGAAATTTCACTCCGCCATAATAAGCCTTTCCAGAGGTAGGATGGAGAAATATAAGAATCACAATTGAATTAATTAAATTAATTTTATCCTCCAAAATTAAAGACTTATATCTTAATACGGATTCCTTGAAGGGGAGGGAAGAAATTAATAAGAGTCACTTTTATATCCATATAAAAGGCTAATTTAAATGATACGGTTTCTTGTAATTTTTTTGAGAATTTTGAGTAAAAAGAAGAATGTACCATTGCAGGGTTAAAGACCATAACACAAAATATAAAAAAATTAATAAAATTTGTAAAAGTGGCATCATATATCTTACCGATATTGAATTATCTTATTTTATTACTTTAGATAAACTGAACAACAAATTTGCTAGAAAGCACAGAAGTTGGTGTGGGTTTAGGAAAAAAAAGTTTTGACTATATGTTGTTGAAAAATTATTTAATAATACCAACAGACAGTAACTTTGATATCGAGGTACAAAATTGTTGTTTGTGTATCAAGATTGTAAGGTAGTTGTCCTAACTGTTGACTAGTGACATAACAGAAAAATCCAAAAATCTTTACGGGGAGTGCACGCAACGTTTTATACTATCTCTTTTTATAAAAACAATTATTAAATTATAAAAATAATATATATTAATTTAAGTCAAACATAAGTTGGTAACACATTTATTACTGAGAAAGTCAATATCAGTCAGTTTACAAAAGATTTTAATGGAACGAGGCGGTTAACTTTTTTTTAACCAATGAGACCAATTTATTTAATCTACTCTTTGTCTACAATTGTTTTTATAAAGATAAGTTTGCATTTAATTTTCTATTTGATCTTGTTGTAATTTTAGAGATATCTGATGATCTCAAGTGTCTGTGTTAATTTCTGTTCATAATAATAACTTAATATTTTTGCATGAAAATACCAATTGTATTTAATTTTTAAATACTCTTTCTGTGGTTTTATAGTTAGGTCAGGCGTGATCTGTCTCAACAATCCTTTCACATTCATCATGCATTAAAATTTAATTTATATAGTTTTCACTATTTAATTCCGAACGATTCATTAGTATCATTTTGTATAATGATCAACAACCACTTTGGTAATTGAATTTTTTTTCTTACAACAAAACACACAATGTATAAAAATTAATAATAATTATATGAAATTCAAAAGCTACACAAAAGGTTAATAAAATTAATTAGTATTTTCTACCACAACTTTATTTTAAATTCTGAATACTAGTATTTTGAGAGCTATGATGTAAGGCGACGTTTTGATTTTTTTCTCTTATGGAAAAGAGGGTTAAATAACTTGTATCTACGTAATAAAGTTTTTAATTAAAATAGTAATATCTAGCCTCTCTTTTTAAAATGGAGTGCCACTCGGCCCTCAATTTCACAAGAAATAAAATTTGAAAATATTGGTCAACTGACACTTTAGTCATTTTTACGTAAAAAACAGTGTCGTTTTGGCCCCTACTGTATTACATATATAATTTTAAATTCTATTGATAACTAATATACATCAGAGTGAACGAAATGAATTTTAGGTGCTTCAATTGGTTGCTGAGAAATTTACATGTTATTACCTAGATTCTGACTGTCACATTAAATGACTTTTGACGGTCATCTGGGTGGTGGTTTAAGTATCTTCTGGAGTGACCAGATTCAATAATCACATGATAGGCGAAGTTAGTCTCCCATGTGGTTCTTAAATTTATCACAAAATTGCAAGACATTGCGAAAGAACCAATCAAAATTTAGTATTTGATATAATTACTGTAGCAACCCAAAAAATTCCAAAAATTTTTGACAACAGAACTAACCCCAAATTTAATAAATAAATTTAATTAATTTAATGTAATTTAAATTAATACATTTTTTTGCTTTAAATTTATTAGGGTTTTTTCTTAAAA
The DNA here is from genome assembly GCA_030710515.1 of Abscondita cerata. Lineage (NCBI taxonomy): Eukaryota > Metazoa > Arthropoda > Insecta > Coleoptera > Lampyridae > Abscondita > Abscondita cerata. The sequence goes on from JALBCR010002195.1 coordinate 161,942, forward strand.
TAGTTATAATATACCACATACAAAAATATGTAATTACGTTTTTGACAATGACTTTAAAAATATTCCGGAACAATGAGCACACTTGGGGTATTCCTCTCATATATAAAAAATGCCATTTGTTCATACAAAATCGTAGTTTGTTATCGGATAAATAGAAAGGAAGAAAAATGCAAGTGGATAAAAAAATCGGATAAATTACGTTACCATGGTGAATCCATGTGTAAGCTATGTAGAAAACATTGCGTCAGTTTGAAAATTATATCAGTCAACTGTATATTTGATAATTAAAATACAACAATAATGTAAGTATATTTGCAAAACTAAAATGTTTAGTAAAATTGAAAATGTTGTTCTGTAAAATAAGGTATAGTTTCATACTTTATTATTTATAATCTTGTTACGGTTTTATGCGCTTATTTATAAGATACTTTATTCTTAGAATTGTCTTAACAAATACCACTTGAGCTCAGATTTTGAGCCGGTTATTTTTACGTTTTTATTTCTTGTACTTACTTTCATATGGTAAATTGAGAATTATGAGATTGTGCAGAATCTAAAAGTATTGACACTAGTGTTATAATTCGAGTTCACATAACTGATACAAAATTATATGAAATGTATCGGTATTGGACAGATAGTGTGGATTGAGTAAATCGAAAATAATTGTTGCTAAAAATTCGGCAAATCTTTATCAAACATAATGACAAAGAAGTGGTTCATGTGTTCATTACGATCTTTAGACATGATTACAATACCTCTTATGGACGAAATTTATATTGCCGAAAATACTGTGAACGGAACTTTGGAAATGTTTTCTTGGTCCATATGGCAAGTGAAAGTTGAAAAGACTAAAATGAAGTAATTTATTTATTTATTCGTATGGTACATTTTTATTATTGTATTGTGATGTAAGTGTTATGTATGGTGCCCCAGAAGGTCAGTATAAACCTCTATACTGTGGTGACAAAACCGTATGCAATTGTGGGTTGGAAGAAATAATAGATGCCTTCGCGATGTCACTAGTAATAGGCCAGAATATTTTCACTAAAGTCGTAAGTGTGACTTGTAGAATGGCGGTCAGGGATAATGGGCGGGGTTAAGTCAGGGTTATTTTAGGCAAGTGTTTGTACTACCAAACGCATTGATTTCAAACAGTCTCGTTGTCGAAACTAAGTCAAACAGCACCGAAAAACTATTCAATAAATAACACCATCCTGCAGTCAATGAAGTCAAGATAACGATGAAATCGCTAAGAAATTAGAAACTCGCTGGTGGATATGATAAAATTCGGCAGTGATGTTTAGTAAAATTCTAACTTATCAAACCCATAGATGCATTAAAAACAAACGAGTGGCAAAAAACAAGCCAAATTTTGGTTGCATAAATCTAATATTTGCGCTCTTTCAACTTCTGAAAAAGATATGTTTATTATGTTCATTAATTGTATGTTTAAATTTAATTGCATCCACTAGCATGCTTTATGTTTCATGTTAGGGAATCAAAATGTGCCTTTGAAAACGGTCCATTTTCTACAATTATAAATGATCTATCTATTATATTCCCATATAAAGCAGAGATTCGGTAAGGAGGTGTCGCTTCCTCGTTAGGTAGGTTACATTCCAACAAGAAGCTCTAACAAACTACACTAAAGACAATTTCAAAAATGAGATTAAAATGAATGTAATGACCATAGATTTGACAACGCAAGAACCAGCGCCAAAGTTACAAACGAAATCCTCTCTAGAATTGCCAACTTCTGACTAAATAAGCAAGCCAAATGTATCGGAGAACTCATCGACGCTTTGATAGATTTTCTTAATAAATTAAATTGTATACACTCTTTTTTGCCTTATTTAAGCATTTTTTTCTTTAATTGATTCTAAGGATTTTCTTCACACATATATTTCCACCAAATGTATCTTTCTATTTTTATGATTGCAACAGTAGAAGAGCCAAAAAATGTCATACCTAAAAAGGTTGAGTAGTTTCAAAATTGGTTGAGTATTTACGGTCCAAAAATAAAAGTAAAAATTTTTTGTTAAAATAATAACATACTAATGAAAAAAATAAAAGAAAAGTAGCAAACTCGTCGGGAGAAAATGCGCTACACTAACTTGGGCATTATTCGGACAAGGTATTTATTGAACAAGGAACGGAGCGACTAAATTAAAGCACAAAAATGCACTTTTCCAACCCAGGCAATTGCTGAGCAACGTATTCACAAAAATGCCACACTTTTTATGCGGGATAGGAATCAGGAAGTGAAACAACATTCCAGAGCAAGATATCTACCAAAAAATGTCTGTGGTCGTTTAAAGATAGTCAAAAAACTTATCCCATGTTTCACTTTAAAATCTGTCTTGGTCGGAACGTTCAACTCCACCGTTTCACGATATGTTGCAGATTTTACGCATACGCGCCAAAGTGAAATTTGTTATTAAGTACATAAGCATAACACGTTATCTAAACACAATTTCGTTTTTTACGAAGATTCAGAGCAGCCAAACCTAGTATTTTATGAAACACATGAACTAACCGATTTCGAGTTTGTGCTAAAGAGATTTTGGCTTAATTTTACAGTTGCAAAGTAAATATGTACCCGTGCGTTTGGCCACAAGTAGTCAAGATTCAAGCGGTGGCTGCCAAACGACCAGGGCTTTTGAATAATCACATACTGTGTCTAAGATAAGAATGAACAGTACAGGGATCTTGAAAACGGTCAAAGATACAAGGTCGCTCAAATTGCAAAAAACTTGGGCAATTTAAAATATTTTTTAGAAAATCAAGTTCTAAACAATTATATGTGATGCATTGTTGAATTTGAATTTTTGTATGCGACCATATAAAAAAATAAAGTTGTTGATGGTTTCTCCGAGATGAAATGTTGGTTTAAAAATTTGAAAACACTATATTCTATAGGCCTAAAAGTGCCAATGAAAAAGCGTTTTTAGATTTTTTATATTTTTAAAATAAGCGCAAAAAATACGAAAAATAAAAATCTAAAAAATTGATTTTTTTGTAAAATCCCGAAAACGAAACGAAACTTGTTTGCAATTTAAGCAACCTTGTATCTTCTACCGTTTTCAAGATTCCCATGCTGTTGATTCTTATCTTGAAACGGTGTATAAAGCTTATTATGTCTTATTTATGATTTTTATAAAAAAATTACTTAAATTAAAATGTTTTGTGAATTTGAAGTGGTATTTCCTGATTTTCTATTTATATCATATTTTTCAAGATATGTTAATATTTTAAATGCATATATTTATAATATATTTTTACTTTTATATATTTATGTTTTTTATAATATATATTACTTTTAATTAAAAAATATTAATTGTAATTTTATTTTAAAGGTTAAATTTTTTTAACGAAATTTAATTAAAAGAAAACAAACAATTGATATATTTGTTTGTTTATATTATTCTTAACGAGTTATTTTAAAACATGGAAATATTTAAATTATTGTAGTACTTTCTTTCAAATCAAGATTATAAGAAGCCATAACACAAGAGTAAAGTTTTCAGGGCACATAAACTAGTTTTCGTTTTAAATTTTATTAGTTAATTAATTAATGGTAATTAATAAGACAGTGCAGTCGAATGTTTGTATTTTGCTAGTTAAATGCCTTGTTAAATTTTGCATAATTTTTTTTACAATGAATTTTGATAATAATAAGTGGAAACACCAATTGCTGTGTTTGAATAAAAAGTCACTTAATTTTTTTTTCTTAATAAATAATAACACAAACAATCGAAATCATTTGCCTTTAATTAATTTCAATCATTTATCTTTTATGTAAACACGCATTATGTAAATTGTTTCTTAACTTTTAAAATGTACATTATATAAGAAGTTTTTTTATATAATTAAAATATCTGTTTACACACTTCGAAATGTTCCAAAAATCACTATATGTTACAATTCAACAGTAAACACATTGCTTCATAGTTATGCAAATGATGCATTGAATGATACATTTTTGTGACTTTTTGCACGTAGGCATTTTTAAATATTAAATTTTTGTAATTAATGTAAAACTGTTGGTGCAAACTACTAAGTTGCAGTAATGCTATTAAGACTTATTATAATTACAAACATTCCATTGTAATCGATAATAAAGTATTTGCTAATAATCGACTTAATTGTAAAAATTTAAAAAAAGTGTTAATTACCCCAACGTTAATTAGTATTGTCAGTGTGTCTTTTAACTCGTTTCCGTCAAGACCCTTCAAATATATCGTTTGTATATGTAGTGTGGTGTTGAACTTTAATATATATATATGTCTTCCCAAATTTTGATTGAGGAGGTGAGTGTTTTTGTTATATTTTGATTAATTTTAATTGTTTCAACTTTAATTAATGTTAATTGATGATCATCGAAACTCTGAATAAACAACAATGTATGTATAATGCAATTATTATAATCACACAATTGTATTGTTTAAATTTTATGTTAATACGTAGGGCCAGTATAAAAGCAGTACGTTTCTTATCAGCGTCACTAGTTCAAAATTTAAAAGTGAACTATTTTTTAACAATTTTCTTTTCGAAAAACGTAAGTAATTAGTAATTTTCTTAACGCTCTGTTTATACTACATCATTCTATTACATAATTAGGCAGGTACCTAAAAAAAGTGATACAATGCATTTATGCAAGACAATTTGTAGTCTGTTAATTGCAATTGATGATGTAACGGGTATTGTTTGTAAAAACTTAAGTAAATCGGTGGACAATAAAAAAGATTTCCGTTTCTGCTTAATTACGTGTAGTTTTGCTTCGAAAATGCATTTTTAACATCATCACAACTGTAAATCTTGAGAAATTTTCGTTTTTCTTTCGTGATCATTATTATTTATAATAAGAAATTATTGCGGTAACCAAAAATTGGGCTAATTTCGAGGATATTTTATTTTCTAAAATTGACACCATTAAAGCTTAAGTAATAGATTTAAGTGATGTCAACAGGAACGGATTTGCCAAAACTAGTAAAGGAATTAAGGTCGTCGTAGCTTTATCTTTGGGGCATCATATCATGGTTTTGCCTATTTGGTGTGAAGCAACGGAAATTTCTCTTTTAGTATTATAACATCTTAAACTACCAACGATTAATATCAAACCAAACTAAAATGATTAAAATTTATGCGTGATAGTATTCACTACATTTCACCAAGCGTGCGACGGCAAAACGGCAAAGATCATCAATAAAAAAACTTGTTTATTGCATACCTATATGTACCGTGTTTAAATTTGGACGTTCACTTTTATTTGGCTTCCTAATTATGCATCGGGACTGACGTCAGTAATTCATAAAAATGTACGTTTCTTAGCCCTATCTTTTTACTTATTACATCTTGACATACTGAACTAAAATAATAATTCCTCTCATGAATTGCAGTAAATGTACCGACCTATTTAAAGATTACCACATTTGTTTATAAAATTGCTTTTTAGAAAATAAGAAATTACAATCGTTCCCCTTCTTTAAGAATAATTTCAACTATCAAAGAAGGAGAACTTGAATTATTACTTCAAATTGATCCATTATCATTTCAAACTTTATAAAATGTTGAACACCAGTATTGTTTTAAGAATCATGCGTTTGAAGATGTTATCGTTATTACACGCTTATGAAATATGTGTCGTTTATTGTCTACAGTTATTCACAATGACTCCGAAAACCAAGAATAATAAAGATAATCTAACTAACATACTGGAAGATGATATCAGGAAAAAGTATAATACGCATTTGTTGCTTCCCGCTCAAATTGGTACTGATTATAATTTTAAGAGAGAAATAGTTTGGTTTAACGCTCTTGGATTTTTGGCTTTACATCTAGCAGCACTTTATGGATACTATTTGTGTTTTTTATTCAGAAATTTTGTCGGTAGTTTGGAGTAAGTATATTTATGCGAATTTTTATTTTATTTTATCATAACACTGTTTTAGTGGTGGGTTTAAGTTTGGCTTCTGGATTTGGAGTAACTATTGGAGCGCATCGTTTATACTCTCACAAATCGTTTAAAGGAAAATGGCCTTTGCGGCTTGCACTGATAATCTTACACACAATTGCCGGACAGGTAAATGCGTCTGAATGAAAGCGTAAATAAAACTAATGTATGTAAAAAATTAAGTGTGTGTGTAATGAATGCGTGCGTGGTATCACTGAAACGATTTAATAATGTGTTTAAATTTTAACTTAAATGAAAACAAAATTGTTTTTATTGACGTTTTTAGAACTGTATGTACATATGGGTCAGAGACCACAGACAGCACCACAAATACAGCGATACGGATGCTGATCCTCATAACGCAAATAGAGGATTCTTTTTCTCGCATGTTGGATGGCTTATGAGTAAAAAACATCCTGCCGTCATATCTAAAGGAAAAACTATTGATATGTCCGATCTAGAGACCGATATTTTTGTGATGGTTCAAAAAAAGTAAACGTAATAGCTTTTTTTAGTAAAACTTATTTAATTATACTATTTACAGATTTTATAAACCGTTGTATGCTATTTTCGCATTAGCCTTGCCTGTAGCCGTACCTGTTTGCTTCTGGAGCGAAACTTATTTTAATTCACTGTTTATCAGCTATTTTGGCAGATACATTATGTTGTTAAATGTTACGTGGTTAGTAAATAGCGCTGCTCACATTTACGGCACGCGTCCTTTTGATGAGTAAGTGCAAACCAGTTATTTAATTAATATGGTACCAATGATACTTACTTTTAGGAGTTTGAAACCGGTAGAAAGTAAAATAGTTTCGTTTTTATCAATCGGCGAAGGATGGCACAATTACCATCACGCGTTCCCTTGGGATTATCGAGCTGCCGAACTTGGTTCACGTTACAGCGTCACAACTTTTATTATTAATCTCTTAGCCGCAGTTGGTTTAGCGTACGATTTAAAAACGGCACCCTATACAATGATTGAACATAGAGCTGTAAGAGCTGGAGATGGAACACATCACATATTCGGAAAACAGGCTCAAAAAAACTTATGGTGACATTCCATACGTGCAAACTCCAGTTAGTGAAAAAACCGCCGAGGATCAAGAACAAGATTTTGTTTATACGAGGCCAATATCGATGAAAGGTTAATTTTATCAGTATTCTTTAAATTGCAAGGCGTACATAACAGCACTTGTTTAGAAAGTACCTACGTGTTCGTGTGTGTAGTTTTAGGTATTATTATATCATCAGTAATTTTGCAAAAAATTTCAAAATCGCGTAAATTAATAATACTATTGTATAATTGAGTATTTTTGAAAATTACTTAGAAGTTACCTAACGCTGACCACCGATAAAGATTTTTTAACATTTAAATAAAAGCGTGCGTGATATTTCTGTTTAAATTATAAGTATTAAAAATAATTGTACTATTAAATAAATATATGTATACATATATACAGTTTGAACTTATACCTAACTAAATCAATTATTTTCTTTAATAAAATTTAGGCTGTTACTTCGGCATAAATTTAACCTTATGAAAAAATTAATTTTGCACTAATTGGGGTTACGCAAAAGATCTTATGTAAAGTGCCTTCTCGTCGTCGATGTTTCTGATTATCTCACATAGACAAACATCACGAATTTTTTTATGTCAATTACCTTAGTTTTTAAACATTAGGTATCATCTGCCTATTATCTTTATACGTTTATTATTTTTAGCGAGTGTTTTTTAGGTAAACCCTCTATTTCAATAGCAGTGTCAAGTACATAAAGTTTGATTAATTTGAATTAAAAATGTTAATTTTAATCATTAACTAACAACACTAATACCCACGATCTGTGACTGTAACACAATATATTCAATAGACATCGACAAATTAGTTGCGTGCGTGCAATTTATTGAATCTTGAAAGTAAATGTTTAATTTAATTGCATTTAATTAATCTTAATCGTTTTCTGGTTTCTATATAGAAAAGAAACATTACCTTTCAATTCTTACGCATATTTAGCATATATTCAAATCTGACATAAAATGACCTACTTTTACAGACGGTTCGATACAAACGGAAAAAAGTTTATTTAGTCCAGTAAACAACAACACATTAGAAAACGGAATATGTTGCCGATAATTATACCAAATTTCAATGCAGTGATTATATTTAGTTAATTATTCGTAGAATTCCTTCAAGCCTTAGGTGTAGGTAAGTCGGGTATATTAAAATATTTGTTTAAAATAACATTTTGTTTACTTTCAGTTAATCGTATATTAGTATTATTTATTAACTGGTTATTAAAATGTACTTGATAATAATTATAAGTATAACGTTAATATCAACATTGAATTGTACATGTTTTTTTGTTATTAGTAAAAAATTGTTTTAATACTATTTTAATTAAGTTTTTTTTGCAGTACAGAAAAATCTCAAGTTCAAATATTTTGTTTTTTAAAATCAAAATAATTTCTACAATTTTTTATACAGGGTGGAGCACTACCAACGAATTATTCTACAGCATTAAAACAACAAATAATGTTAGAAATTTTAAAGCATACATATGTCAAAATTATTCGAAACCACATTTTAAAAATACTTTGAATTGTACAGGGTGCTCTAGAAACACGTACCATATCCAAAGTTGGGTTATTTTAAATGGATTACCCTGTAATTTTTTTTAGTTTTGAATTGTACGATAAAAAATAATGTATGTTTTTTAACATGTTTCTATACCTACTTACTTCCGTTTCTGAGATAAATCGATTTCACCTGATTTGCAGATCCTCCGAAAAAATGCAATACCTTTCAATCGGTATTAGGGTTACCAACCCCTAACTCTGATAGTTTTTGAGATATTTTAAAACTTGCTAGTTTAACAATTTGCAATTTACTGCAATTTAAGTTACCTATGAGATATCAGTAAAATACACATTATCTTGCAAACATTTTTAATGTATAGGCCAATCCAGCTTTAAGTATTGACTTTAAAAAAAATTGTTTAGAACAAAATAACAGAAATGTGCTTATGACTTATGCCGGACTCTAAGAGTCAGTCAAATCACACCCACCTGTCACAAACAACAGCAACCGTTATTAGTTTCAGCAAAAATTGATGACACTGTAAACATTGCTAACTTTGTTAAAAAAATTCTAAAAATAATGGTTTTCGAAATTATCGTACTACTATTAGAGCGATTTGTATTACATTCTTAGTTAACAGGTTAAAGTTTCTTGATGTTTACAGAATGATCGATTTTTGATGTACCAAATAACGGTTGCTGTTGTTAAACATCAGTAAATTGTGACCGGTGTGCATAATTGGATTGACTCTTAGGGCCCGGGATACTGTTTATAAGCACATTTCTGTTTATTTTTTCTGAAAAAAAAATATTTTTAAGGTAAATATTTAAAACTGAAAGTTGCAAGATAATGTTCATATTGCGGATATTTCACAAGTATTCTTAGACTCCAGTATCTACATCGTAAATTGTTAAACTATCAAATTTTAAAATATCTCGAAAACTATCAGAGTTACGGGGTTGATAACCCTAATACCGATTGAAAGGTAACTAGTTCCTGATTCTAACAAACTACAAAAATGGAGAGTGTTTTATTTAAATTAAGCAAGTTATTTAAGTTTTAAGTCGTTAGTGTTATGCGGTAGTATTAAAACACCCTATACATCATAACATAATAGTAAATATTGGAAAAGAGATGTTGAAGGCTCTTAGTAAGGTGGTGTTGATCAAAGTTTTTTTTCTTATTTATCTTGAAGTTATTGCAATTTTTTGGAAGGTCTGCAAATCAAGTAAAATCGATTTATCTCAGAAACGGAAGTAAGTAGGTATAGAGACACGTAATAAAAACCTACATTATTTTTTATCGTACAATTCAAAAATAAAAAAATACAGGGTGATTTATTTAAAATAACTTAACTTTGATATGGTACATGTCTCTAGAGCACCCTGTACAATCCAAAATATTTTTAAAATGTGGTTTCAAATAGTCTTGGCATATGTATGTTTTAAAATTTCTAACATTATTTGTCGTTTTAATGCTATAGAATAATTCGTTGGTAGTGCTCCACCCTGTATACAGGGTGGCCCATTAGTGCGAGGAAGGTGGATATCTCGGAAAATATTGGGGTTAGAAAAAATTTTTGCAATAAAAGTTGTGCAAATCAATAAGCTGCACATTTTAAAATTATTTTCGTTTATACAGAGTGTTCCATAAAAGTGCGACATACCAAAAATATGTTTTTTTGAATAGAACTACCCATTTTTTATTACAAATTTGGATTTCTTGAGAAATTCTAATGTAACTTTATGCATTATACATAGTGTCTAAAATAGAGGGTTTTCGCATTATTTCACGTTTCCCGGAAAAATTGACGTTTTGAAAAAATAAATAACTTAGTTGTAACTTTAATATGCATTACATGTGCTAACTGAAGCTAGTTGTTCACCCTTCTAACCTTGTTAAGTTTTGAGTAATTAATTATTTAAATTGAACTCTCTAAATTCATCGATAACTTAATTTTTTCAAATGACACCACCTAATTTTTATGGGCCGTTGAACGTGAAATCTTTTAAGCTTTCTATTGATAAGGTTGTAGGTATCTAACTCTTTAACTCATTTAAACAGTGTCGTATGCTATCAATCATGATCTGTACGCGTCTATACCTGCCTATGGTATATCTTTCCAAGCTTCTTGAATTCGTAGCTGAAGATGTCGTAAATTACTCAGTCGCCTACTTGACAAATAAAGCAATCGAGCAAGCCATATAGAAGGACGACTATGTTAACTTCTTCCACAAAACATTTTGTAGTCCTTGCCGTATGAGGGCAAGCGTTATCTTATGTAAAATAGGATTTTCCAGCCACTGAAGATATGGAAGCGCAACGGGTTCAAGCACATTGACAATATAACCAGCTCTGTTTGGGTTGCCGTCAATATGACTAGTTGTCGTTTCATATTGCACCCCATAATACCACTTCTTGTATGAGAGCTGTGTTTTTGTTCTTCATGCATTCACCTGACCTCCATATGACAATCGTTCGTTGCTCTATTCCAGCTTGGGTAAACGGTGAGTAGGTGAAAGAGAAAGACATAAAAATAGACGATGTGATTGCATCCCATAATACCTAATTTGACTAAGGAGTGTGGAAGTAGATGGATTAATTAAGACTCCAAGTATCCAGGAATAATTGTCTGACCTTTTTTAAAGCTATAAAGTATTACGAGGATTGAGAAAGGTCAGATAATTCCTGACCGAAAAAATCTTAACTTTTATAGAGTACATGGAGTCTTAATTGATTTATCTACTTCCACACTCCTACCAGAAAGGCCCGTAAAATTGGGAAAACTAAAATACCTAATTCAATCAAGCAGAGGTTTTAATGCAATTACAAGCTAGATTTTATTCAAATTTTGTTTCATAAGAATAGGCGTCAATAGTCAATAATAATATTTGTTAGAAAATGGGCATGTATCTTTTCTGTCCGAATCTAAGATTATGACGGCTTACTACAAAAGCGGTAATGTTGGTATTATGATAAATTCTCCACAGATGACGCCGTTTAAAACAGACAATAATTAAAGCGGTAATATGGTTTTGAAGCTATTTTATAAAAAGTTTTATATTATCTCTAAAAAAAGAAGCAATAAATCCAAAAAATTATTTGTAGCGTTCTATTATTTATGTGGAATATACATAAACAATAAGCGGTTGTATTTCACAATTATTCTTTTCTGTTTCAAAAGATATATTATAGTAAAATCTATAAATGGATTTGATATTTAATCAAATTTCTTCCCTCGTGCTTTTTATCCATATCCGTTTTAAGCATTTAAAAATTGTATCAGAACTTTCAAATAAAAATTGCTTTCTGTAAGCTCGAGACGACACTGGATAGTTTTCCGTTTCTGTCTTTTTTAAGAACATAACTACAATACAATATGTTTAAAATTGTTGACATAATTGGCTTTCTTCTTAAATACAAAAGAGTTCGGAATAGTGTATAACAAATTTATAACTTGGTTTGAATATATTTTCTCACTATCAAAAATTTATTTCATCTTTCGACTTTTGTTTTAAATCCGAATCTTAATATTAATTTAGATTTTATTTTAAAATTAGAAAATTTTGGGTATCACATGTCCAAAAAGTCTATTCACGCTCGCAAATATTCTGTTTCTGGTACTGCTTTCATGTACGCAACTTTTTTTTTCTTTCTTTGGAATTTGGATATAAATTTAGGGAAGAATTACTAATAGACTGGTTTGTCCCTGTGCCTGATGACATTGGAGAAGAATTATTTGTACTCACAGTTGATTGGGAAATTTACTCCATAATTTTTGAGATTGACTCGGTTTGATTGTAATATTTTCCAATAATTAATCCTATTTTATAAGCATTTTTGCAAAAGGGAGAACTGGAGCACAAACTGATTAGACAACCAGGTCTAGGACAAGTTGGTGGGACAGCTTGGCGCGACCATTTTTGGTGGGGCCAACTTAGATCAAGTCAAACTTGGCGCAGCGATAATTTGAAGCACGTATGTACAACTCGACGCCAAAACATTTGTACAACAATGGTTACATTAAACTGTATTTTCTCAAATTACGTTGTTTTAGCACAAATAAATATTTTGGATCAATAGCTATTATTTACTAAAACATTTAAAACAGTTTCCATCACATATTATTATGTATCAATTAACTCACAATTTAAATCTTTGTTAAAGGTAAAAACAATAATGAATTACTAGTTATCACTATGATTACAGACACTAACGGTACTAGTTTAACTTCGTCGACAAAGCTTGTTGAAATGAGCACCTTATTTTATTTTACAAATAACTTACAACCGATCTTTGTTCATAGTTCATATTTCATCATAGGTTTAATTTGCTTACTTTCTCACTGTCGACAATGCATCGGGGAAATCACGTTTAATTGTACAATTTCAATATTTCAAAATAATGGTTAGATACTATTGCCAAATTTAGGCAAATTGCTTTCTTCTGTTGATAAAATATCCAGGTTTTGGTTGAAATAGAGATGGTGATTTTCATCTCGTCTGGTTTTTATTAGAAACAAAGCTTTTCACTCGACTTTTCATTTATTTTTTTGTTTTTCTCATTTCCTTGTTTTTCCCAAGTAAATAAATTGTTCACACAATGTTTACTTTTTAGGTGTCTAAGAATGATACTAAACTTCTACGGTTTTAAGGTGAAATAAACCAAAAGTGTCAGCATATCCTTTTATTTGGATATTTTTGGGCAAGCTGTACTATTTGCGAAATATCTTTCTAAACATTAATATTGTTACAAATTTAGAATGTTAATAACTGAGTTTTTAATGAAGCAACCTCGACCTGAAAGCCAACTTCGCGGTGCTCTATTAAAATTAATCTGTTTTGAACACAATATTTCTGATGACTTGGTACAAACTCATAATACACCTACACTTTACTATATGTTTCTCTTCGCCTTTTTTTTACCAAATTCAAATAAAAATTGCAACATAAGAAACACAATTTAAATAAAAGCAATTTCATTGTCTACTTTTTTTTTCTTTAATACCCTGTATGAAAAATATATAGTCTTCTATAGTTCTGCTCAAACGTATTATAATAATTAGATCAAATATATACAGAGCTGCGAAACGCCTTGTATAATAAATTAATAATACCTCGTCGAGAAAGTGAAAGTGAAAACACACTTTTTTGGTTAGGTACACAAATAACTATTTCTACACACAGATAATCAGTCACAAAACACTGTTTGAAAAAATGTTATAAGCCACAGTTTTTTTTTTAAATGACGGTTGGATAAATCTTAATGAAAAACGTGATATAACTGTCAAGATCTTTTTAAAGACATCAGAACAATTTTATAACAGTGAATACATAAAATGAGCATCGGGAATACATTTTTTTGTACTCAGTGCATGTAAAACTACCAGATAAGTACGTCAATACGCCTACCAAAATAGTACTTACGTACTAGTGTTTCAAAAATGTAGCAAAAACACTGGGTTAATAGAGCATTTTGCTACAAAATATTTGCATAAGCACACAATTTCAGTTACGAGAAATCACTTTACATCCCTAATATAGCAAAAACTCTTTCAAATCTGTAATCATTGATAATTGAAAATTCGAAATGACGAACGACCTCTTGTATATCATTTGTCACTTTTATGTAGATAGAACTACTAGCGTGCGTCGTACACACAAATTGTTGATGTACTTATATTTTTCGTTATTTAGAATGCAATTTCCGCACCTTGTATTTTTTGTAAATGCCGAAAAACAATTCAAATCTTCAAATAAAAGTTTGATAATTAAATAGGTTAACTCATACTGGATGACAAATGTATGCATTACGTGCATTTGCGTTGTAGCCACAGCTCACTAATTAAATTGTGTGGTTTGAATGTTATATCAGAAATTTGAAAATGCGAATTTAGAAATATATCGTGCAAAAAATAGGATACGCAACTTGTGCGTAAACAATATTCGGGATCTGTTTACGCACATGTCACGTAAATAACTATTTAAGTTTTCTATTGTACAATGGAGTCATTCAAAGTCTTTGAATAAATACTAGAAAAAATATGTTAATGGGTATTTTTCAAACCATAAATTTTTGTAAAGGAATAGAGACTCATTAATAATAATATGTTATTTTTGGGTTAAATGCTTGAATAAGTACCTGCTCTATAAGTTCTAGTCATGAGATCACATTGCGTTTTATTCTAGACCTTTCACAATTGGTCAAAAGATTTTTAACATCAATATCCTTAGGTGAACTTTAAAAAAAACCGAATAAAAACAAATCAAAACTTTACAAAATGTTTATAGTAATATCTCACAAATGAATCATGCCTGAACTCGTTCACACAGGAAAAAACTGAAATTAAAAAGAAAACTTTATGGTTAATAGTTAAGAGTACAAACAAAGTTTTATTTTTTGCAATTTTTAGTTTATGAACTGAAATTATTAGTTAATTTTTAATATGCAATAACGCCATTACTTAGACGTTTTGTTAAAGTTAATTTATGTTGCCACCGTTTTTTTTATGTTAGTAGTTCTAATCAGTGGCGGCTTGTCCATATGGTCAATTGGTCAATGACCTCCCAAAAATGTTGACAATATATAAAAAAATATTAATTATTACGTGTTTTATTAAAATAGGTAATTTACTCGCAAAAGTCGCAAGTATATTAAACTTAAAATTTATCGGCCGTCGTTCGTAATTCATCCTCTTCAACCTTGGGCTGGCGGTTCGAATTGTCCTCATTGAATTAGATCTACCTGAAAAAACTCGAAAAACGTGCAACACCCGAATAAACGCGAACGTCCAAAGCAATAATCAACTTTCGGTCATTAGCCGGGTTCCGCAGTTTACGTTGACTTCGAATAGGGTGTACACCTACGCTCGATTTTTGATTTGATTTTCGCATGTTTTAAATCAATTTAAAAATTTATATTGATTTTTTTTACTGTCGTTGTGTTGTTTTGTAAAAATACTATTTTTGGTTCGCGTGTGTATGCGCTAATATAGAAAACGTCGGTAGTGCAGAAAATTAAACAACTAAAAAGTGCTAACGAACTTAATTTTACAAAATTATTTCAGTTTAAGGCAAATGGTCGTCCTTTGCCAGAACTAAGTTTACGACAAACTAGCAAAGACAAAAATAAAGATGTTCATCGAAACTTTCGCAAGGTAATGTACGATTTAGCTGACTGGATATGTGGTTGTAAAGTATCAAACGTATTTTACTGTTTTGTTTGTTTATTATTTTCTAAAGACTCGTCAGACTCGCTATGGGTCAAATCCGGTGTAAGAGATTTAAAACATTTAAAAGAGAAAAAAAAAACATGCTTCGTCTGCAGAACACATAAAATGCTCGGTGAATTTTGCAACCGTAGGAAATGTTGATATTCGTACACAGCTAGACAATGCTTATAAAAATCCCTTAGAGATTTTAATGAAAATGTTTCGAAAAATTGCTATATTTTGAACAAAATTGTAGATTGTATAAAATTTTGCGGTGCATTTGAGCCGCCACTGGTTCTAATGTAGTTCCTACTCCGGATTTAAATATTTCTACTTCACAACTAATAAGATAAGTAGTTTTGTGACAATTTCTGTACTAAACTTCACGTTTGCTGAGTTAGTACGACCGTCTGCCTGTATCTACGATATCAAAAAACCACTGGTCCGATTTTTATGAAACTTGAGATGTAGGTGATATTTGAGACACCAAAAAATTGATTACATTTTGGGCATAATTCGTCAAACCAATATGGCTCTTACACCTACATAGATTTTCCTATTCTTTGAATATTAAAAAATATTAGTTATTTCTGATTTAATTATACACAACGACTGTTTAAACTATTTGATATGACACTAATGGTTTTAACAATATCTTTACAAATACCAATCATAAAAAATAGAGTTATGGAAAAAATGTTGTTGGAAATTTTATTGTTTACTTATAACTTTTATTCAAACCATTTTCTTCGACACACGACCGACACTCTTTAGCATCGATTTTCTAGCACAAATGCAGTATAGAGATGAGGTTTTATGACGAATATATAATCTCAAAATTGGAAAATAAAAATTCATTTCTTAAATTAAATACAAAATACGAATTTTGGCAGGATCAATTTTAAAAATTTTAAATTCACAAAACGATCCTTAGTTATTTTATCAAAAAATCCACATGCATATTTTTAGGCTCCTGCGATAATATTTGTCACATTTAGAGCGTTCAAGACATTGTGACCTTATAACCCGTTCTGGGTAGAGAAGTACATAATAGCTATTTTTGTTACCAGTGACCAGTTACAAATACTTCAACTTTTCGTAACGTTACAAAAGTTTATTTATTTCATACGATAATTTACATTATTCACTATTACATTTAACATAACAAAGTGAAGTTTTGTTGGGCATATTTCTGTACAACTAAAAATAATTTTAAAATAACAGCTTATCAGATATTGTCGAATGAATTTTTTTCGTAACTCTTTAAACAAAAGAATATTCCACGGCTCTTGGCCATACTGTATACTCCTCTTACAATACTTACTTGCAATTGGAACCGTAAATTATTTTTTTCAGTTAATTCCATATTTATTTCAAGATTACATTTAGACAAAACACAATAAAAATACGGAATCAAAAACCCGAAAACATTTACTCACACACGAAATGGCACAACATATAGTCTTTCGCGTTTACAGTGGCACGGTTAAGAGCAGGTACGTGTGTTAGTTGTTCTCCTTTAATTGCATACATTTAAACAAAATAAAATGGGATAGATTTTGCTATTGTATAGGTAGCTTTGGTACCGAATTAACAAAACTGAGGGCCTCAAGCTATAGTTTGAAACTGTAAACTACTATACATATGCTGATTTCATAAAAGTTCAACGTTCATCTGCAGTTAGATATTGTAGTTTTATGTAAAATATAATAAATTACCCTTCATAGTAAAAAAATATAATTGGAGGTTTTTAAAGGGAAAGTTGCGATGTTTTTGATTCGAAATTAAACTTTATCTGATAAAACAATCATTTTTGTCATCACTATAGTTAAAAATGATTATTCATTGAAAATATTTGTTTTAAGTCAGAAAAGTATAAAATAGACGTTAATGTAATTGATCAAACATTACTGTGATAAACATAACAATTTTTTTCCTTATCAACATTTACAAATGGCTAATCTGGTATTTGCACATTTAAAATAAGGACTTGTTTATTTAAATGACGTTTAATTTATAATGCTTTCAAATTTTTGTATGTTTATTTCTATAAGCGATCAACAATTCCTTCTATCTTACTTGAATATTACTAATATATTGTCCTATAAATTATATTAACATTTTTAATTGTAAACTCCTGATTATTTTTAAGTGTTAATTTAGTCCTTCTCAGTGAATACTAAATTTTATGAATCACCCTTTGCCATAATTTACAGCTTCAAATTATATCTTCAGGCCCTAAGTTTTGTTAATCCGGTATCGAGTCTACCGATACAATAGCAAAATCTATCTATTTTGTTTATGTATCTACGCAATTAAAAAGGAACGACTAATTCATGTACCTGCTGTAAACCGCGTCATTATAAACGCAAAAGACTGTACAAACGCTACTAAAATTTACCACAAACAAAAAAAGAACGCTAAAATTAAAAATCAAAACTTTAAACTATTCAATTTTTAAAAAAACTATTTTTTTGTATAATTTAATTATATGTTGAGTTGTTGATCTATTTCTTGTTTCAATGATTTATTTGCTACTTTAGTATGTACTATAACTGCAACATCATAAAATATGTAAAAAATGTTAAAACTACGTTTTATTACACTATCACGCAACTTAAGTAAGATAAGTAGGTATGTCTAATTGTAGACGCTTGATAAATTATGATAATGTTCTGCTCACTACACGTTTAATTTGAGTACTTTCTATTAAGTGGCAAAGTAATTAATTAAGCCGCAATTAATTGTTTTTTATTGGACTTTTTATTGAAGCAATAGTATAATCCCTTTCATTGATTGCTTTTCAAACAAACAATTATGTAAAATTATTTTTATTTGGAATTTAAGGGAAACTTTTTATTTCCTGGCTCTCTAACACAATTCCTCATAGTACTTGTGACACATTTATTTCGTACAATAACACAATATGAAGACAAAAATAGCATTCTTAAGACTTTTAAACACATTCTTGAACAATGTATACTAATGGGTCATATTGTATTATTAATATCTAATTCAATAAAGATTTTTGTTTCTGCGCTGTATGTGCAAACCTACAATCATGGATTTGAAACTTGAACATTTTTCAGAAACACTTAACTATTTTGCTGTCGCTGTTCCATCTCTTATTATGGACAACGTCATTGCATCTAAAAGAAGATAAGAAAAATTTTCTCACACCGATTTTTTGTACTTTTTTGATTCTGTTAGAAAAAAAGATGAAAGTGTTCAATTTTGGAGATGTGATCAAAACCAAACCTGCAAAGCAAGAGTTCATAATAGAGATGAAACCGTTATAAAAAAAATAAATTTACTCGCCCATGATTCCTCGGCAGCGAATGTAGAAGTATTTCAAGTTCTTACGAATGTTAAGAAGCGCGTGCAGCGGAATCCATGGAAGGGACGGTTCAGATAATTTTATATTTTTAATTTAATTCACAACAAGTCACAAATAACTTTTTCTCATAGGTAATCAGTGAATGTGTAGCTAACATATCACAAGCTTGCCTACCTAACAACCCAATCAAATTCAAGCTGCACCCCCAAATTCTGATCGATTTGAAGACTTAATTTTACCAGAACTGCACACAGTTTACAAAACAGGACCTGGTCTTGTCAAAAACTTTCTATTGTCAGGAAGTGAAGGATCCAATACAATTTTAATATTTGGCTGGCAAAGTTGGCTTAAACACTTGCTGGTACTACTTAGTACGCGGATGGGACCTTTTTAATATAACTACCCTTGTTTGCTCAAGTTTTCACCGTAAGGGCTGTAGAAAACATTGGAGTAGATTCGGTGTTCTACGCTTTTCTATACGAGATAAATATAACATATATGCGGATGTACGACTTAATTAAGGGAATGGTACCAAATTTACAACCGACGGAAATACATTGTGGTTTTGAGCAAACGCCCTTTACTCTAATGCTAGACAGTTTTCTATGTGTCAACATAGTAGATGGTTTTTTCACTTAGCCCAATTCATGAAAAAACATTTACGTATTCTAGGACTTCTTGCACAGTACAACAATGATGCACAGTTTGGCCTCAATACCAGAATCATTACTTTGGCATTTGTACCAACCGCCAACTAGACGACGCAATTGATACCTTCGCCAATGCTTTACACCACGAGCTGCAACCACTGTTTGATTGGTTTGAGGACATTACATTACATTAGTCGAATAAATGGGTATGTAAAATATTTGAATTTTTTAAACAAAGTGGATATTCAGAAGGAAATTAATGAAAAATCCGCCGTCCGTGAATATAATTAAAAAATGGTAGATATGTACAATTTATCGAAACTGGTTACATTGCACACTTAAAAAAACCAAGAAATAATGATGGTCTTTTAAACAAGTTGATGTCAATTAATGAAGTGCTACATGATAACGATCATAAAATTTCAATTAGAAAAATTGCTGGAATTTTAGAGTTTAGCAAGAGTGAGGTTCAAAGATGTTAAGAATTTTAAAACTAACTCAATACAAAATCCAGACTTATCAATAATTGTACGAGTCAGATTATGAAAGACGAATAATGGTATGTGAGACTTTACTTGACTTATTAAGAAACGAACCCAATTCATTATTAATTAATTAAGGAAGGTTTCCAAACATTCATAATTTAACGGATGAAGCAATGATATGGCTTTACGAATCTGTAGGACATCTAAAGTTCAGCAATGTTTTGTATTCTTGTCTTGATTATCTGTTTTTCCATTATTTTGTTTTGCTATTTCTTTAACCTACTTTTTTTTCGTCATTGTCATGACTGGCACTTGGACCGGTCCATTATATGTCGTCATGCAATGGCTGTGCTGTTATATTTTATGTTCTTATTTACCTTCTATAATGTTTACACATTTAATTAATATTTTTACATGTGAATACTAGGGTGGGTAAGGGTTGGCATGTTTCGGTTTTAGTGGTTTTCCTAA
Organism: Abscondita cerata; assembly: GCA_030710515.1. NCBI lineage: Eukaryota > Metazoa > Arthropoda > Insecta > Coleoptera > Lampyridae > Abscondita > Abscondita cerata. Next base: position 182,627 of record JALBCR010002195.1, read on the forward strand.
ACCTTGAAGTAAATGCTTTGCCAAGACGAACCAATCCACTATTGCAAGGTTTCGTCACCACACTATACAGGTTTATACTGATCTTCTTGGGCACCATACATAATACTTACATCACAATACAATATTTGTATAATGTACCATACGAATAAATAAATTAATTATGTCTGATGAAGCAACGTTTCACATTAATGGCATGTGTAACAAACATAATTGTAGAATATGGGGTTCTCAAAAACCATTTTTTTTTTAATGAATTTCAGAGAGATAGTCCAAAAGTAAACGTTTGGTGTGCATTATCTCGGCAAAAAATCTATGGTCCCTTTTTCTTTTCGGAACCAACAGTGACGGGTACTAATTACACGGATATGTTGGAAACTTTTTTTATCCGCATAGTTCAAGATGGAATTAGCGACGACGTTTACTTTCAACAAGACGGTGCACTACCACAGTATTCGTTAATAGCACAAGATTCATTAAATACGTTTTTTTAATGATAAATGGATATGTAGAGCTGGACCGATTGAATGGGCACCGCGGTCTCCTGAATTAACTGTCCCAGATTTTTTCTCTGGGGATATGTGAAGGATAGGTGCTACAATCCTAAGCCTAACAATTTAGCAGAACTAAAAAATAATATCAGGAACATTATTGAAAACATTCCGCAAGAAATGTTAGAAAATTCATTTAAAAATTTAAAATTTCGCTTACAGTTATGCGTCAACGAAGATGGTAGCCATATGCAGCATTTATTGTAACTTTTTTTATTGAATAATGTTATTATGTTATTATGTTTTCTTACTAAATAAACTGTTTGTCAGATTTGTTGGCAATTATTTACGTAATTAAAATGCATACTACATGAAACCGACTTAAATGATTTTGTTATGCGTCAAACGGTCATATCATGAGTTGATTTTAGGCATCAAAATACGATCATATAAAACTACTAATTAAAAATGTAATACTACATGAAACCTTGAATATCTTTGTTGTTAATGAAACAAAAGATAGAAAACTATACATTCTTGGAAAGGAGAGTGATTGCTCTTTCGAATGAGATCAAAAATTATAGGGTGTTCTATTTAAAATAAAACATATTTTCTCCTTTGAATTTGACCAACATTAGTAAAACACCCTGTGTTGATGAGATGAAATGTCAGCCAAGCCTAAAAAAATCTTTTTAATAAATTAGTGAAACTAGTGAAAACCCCATCTCTTTGGAGCAATTAATAAGCTGGGAATTTATGTTTAAAATCAGTCACTATTATTTGGGACACGCTGTATTTAATTTGAAGAAACCCAGATAATTCTGAACTAAGACTAATACATCTTAGAAATAATTTTAGTAACATCCAAATTATGTTATTATTATTACGTGAAGACATATTCACAACATTGTTGGAGGTTTCGCCTTCCGTTACCTTGGCTCCGGCAATCATCATGGCAATTTTGTTCTTGGACGCGATACTGTCTTCTATGTACCCAGATGCCACTGCATCACTCTTCCATTTACCATGTCTCTTTAATGTCAACATGTCAGCACCAGGACCAGGACAAACTTAATCTAATTTTTAGTCTGTTTAAAAGTAGTATTTCTATTAATTTTTGTTTATATCAAAAGATACATTAATGTCATTAATTTCACAGTTTAGTACAAACAAATAGAATAGTGCTAATAGAATTCAAAAGAGAATTTAAAAAATAATATTATGCAGTGAAAACAAATTTAAAACAAAAAAAAAGTAATGAGGAATTACTGAATTTAGATTTAGACAAAATTAGATTGTATCCGAAGCATTAGTAATAGAGGAATCTACGATTCTGTCCGCAGATTCACAAATCAGTTTTCCGCCCGTATACACATGTTGGCCACAACTATAGCAATGGATGACTTGAGGACTTGAGCAATGTATTTATGTGGTTTCAAATGAGAATTAAACACCGTAGCACAACCAGCTCCGGTCGTACGAGTAGCATCAGAGAATTTAGAAGTACGGGCACCAGAAGCAAAAGTGTCCGAGACATAAACTCTATAAGTTTTAAGAAGCTTGGTGGTCTTCCGAAACTGAAGTGGTTTGTAGTTATCAAGGAACCACTTGCTGAGTTTCAATTAGCTACCCATCGAAACCTGCTGAGCTATTTAACCGTTGTTAAACCTAAAGCAGATTGGTAGAATGAAGTTAGGTTTCACCTAATAATAGAAAGTTTTTTAGTTTCAAGCAAAGGCTCAGTAAGTTTCAAGAAGAGACTCTACATAATCGATGCGTATACCCCAATGGTTTCTTCTGCTCCCATCGTTCGAGCTTTGATTTTGTTAAATAGTCGCTCATCGTAATCCAAGGGTAGAAATTCAGAGTTCAGAATAGTGGTCACATCCCCCTAAGAACGTAAAAAATTACGGTTCATCCGATAAAACAGTCAAGCTGTGCAGTCAGAAGTTCTCGAATAGCAACAAAGAGTTGTCAAGTGGTAACTCGTCAAGCCCCGCATAGTTTCTCCACTCTAATTAAAAAGTCAGTGAGATACATAGAACCATCTTCAGAAAAGGTTACATTTCTTTCAGTGATAGGGAAGAGCTTCCATGTCGACATCCGAGACGTATTTGGTGAAATTGTATCCATATCTGGTTCTGAATCAGACGAGAATATCAAAGTATTACTAAAGCAACACTAGCAGCTTTCGTAGGTACTAAAAGTGACCAATGTAGGTTGACAAGAGACTAGCCTTTTTTAGTTTAGAGTTATAGTCCATTTTATGATTTATTAGCGTTAAGGCAAGTTTTTGTTGTTTCTAGGTTTCATCGTCAGTTGTAGTAGTCATCATCAGGCATAGCGGTTAGATATGTACTAAAGAGAACAAAAATGAAAAAACCACACTTATAATAACAATACAAATACAAATACAAAAAAACGAAAAAGCACACAAAAGATAATTGCAGAATAAAAAAAAGTAAAAAAAAACAAAACCCTTTTTATATTAAATTTAACTTTTTTTTTAATTTTTGAAACTGCAAATTAATTAAACCAGCAATTAATTATTTTTTCCTAAAAACCATAAAAATGTATCCTACCAATTATTTTTTCGAAAAAATTGCAAATTATTTTACAGTTAAAAACCGCAAACCGTTAAAAAACTCAATTTTTTTCGTTTATTCTATCACAACCTTTATTAAAGACAATTTACATTACACATTTAAATAAAAGTATAACACATAAACCAAAATTGCAATCAGGGAATTGATATTTTGATTCACGTCTTACTTTTTTCCCTTTGCCATATCTTTTCTTAGCACGAACAACACACAACAACACACACACACACACACACACACACACACACACACACACACACACACACACACACACACACACACACACACACACACACACACACACGAGTAGCATTTGATTTTTTACTAGTGGTAATAATAATAACACATAATGCGGGAAATGACGTTCTACAACCTGAAGAGGTTGTAACATCCTTCCCAAAGGTTCCATAATGCAAATTCAACAAAATGGAAAAAAAATGTTTATAGTAAAATTTTTCACGTTTCTAATAACTGCATTGTTGCAACCCGTAACGACAACCAGTTTTTCTTTTTGACTCTGGCTCACTTTTGGTATCATATTTCAACGTGTTACATTAGTGAACAGTAGATAATAAGTCAACTTCTTTTTCATCTCGTCATTCTAAAAACCATTACTTTCCCTCGTTTATAGGCTGCTTTCTCATACTTTTTCATATTTTTTTTTGGACTCGCTGGCATTTCTTTTTTGTTAAATTTTACGGTTCTTTAAGTATCGGTACCATGTTTTAGTAAAATATCAGTTAAGAGTGGATAGGTATAAGAATTCTCTGCAGTAAAGCAGAGTGAACAATGGTTTGATCAATAACAGTACAATTTGTGTTGAAATCAGATTGCCCCTGTATTCAGGATCAAGAGCAATTCTTTTTCCAGTGTAAACTATTATTGTCTATTTATGTAGTTTGACTTAGATTTTCATTATTCCTAGATCTTCTATATATTATTTTAATTATAGATATTTCCAAACAGTGGGATCTTTTTTGTAGGAGTAGTACTGGTGAGAGGTGGTTAAAACACCATATCTAGTCTTTTACCGACTTTGCGATTAGCGTTAGGTTCGGTTAGGATAAAGATTGGACAACGCTAGTAGAAACGTCGGCAAAAGACTTGACATGGTGTTTGAATCATCTCTCACCAGTACTACTCCTACAAAAAAGATCCCACTGTTTGGGAATATCTATAATTAGATTTTCATAGTAAAAAGTATTTTATCCCAAACCTGGCACGTTTCAATTAGATGTTTTGTTTTAATAAAAACGACCTTTAAACATTAGCAAGCTCTCGTCAAGTGTTACATCTTATTCTGGTGTATATATTTCTTGGAATCGCTTTTGAAGCAAATGTAAAATTGGTCAAATCTTATATAAAGATTTGACGTAGGGTATGTTTTACTATCAAAATCCTCATGATGATTAAAATGTAAACTTCCTTTTATTTGCATGAATCTTTTCTGGTTATAATTTTGAAAACAGTTGGTGTTTTGATAATATGCCGTTAGTTCAGTAATGTTTGATATTTGTCTTTTTCACTAGCCGCATCAAAACATTTTCAACTAGAAAATCTTAATTTTTTCTAAAACAACAAAAAATTCTAAAACAATAAAAATGAAGGGATGTAAGTGACGACGTTGTTTAAGTGCACACATTAATTCATTTCTGCATTTTGTTTTGCCGAGGTTATTGTAAACGTTTTGTGATTTTTTTTTTATTGTAAATGTTGTTTAATTTAACATTGTAAAAATATATTATTTATTTGGGAATTTTATTTATACAGTCTACAAAAATGGCCGGAGCTATTTTAATTATGATTTAATCGTCAATATTCAGGGTGGGTGTTTAATGCGTGTACGGAGGATGGCTTTTAAACTATTAAAGACATCACGACTAACTTTTTAAATATACTTAGGTGCATACAGGGTGATTCGCAAAAAAAATGCTGACCCAAAGTTGTGTTTTTTAAATGGAACACCCCAAATATTCTTTTTTCAAAAATTAATTACATTTACAAGCAAAATGTTTTTTAGATACTTAAATGCAACCGTTCTGAAGATATCCTCCCTTGATTGTTGAAATCGAATTAACATTGGAACCGCGGTGTTATGGCTTTAATTAAGATTTTTGAAATCTAGTTGCGCCATCGACTTTTGATAATATTGGACTTACAAAATACGTACCAAACTTTCCCAAAAAGCGTAATGCTGATTGCTTTACGCGAAATGTAATTATTCTCGATTTTGTCAAATGAAACACAATGTATATTTTTTTCAAAAATTAAGAAATTATTAAAACATATTATTTACAAAGCTACCCACTTGTGCCACAGGTATACACACACACAAAATATAGATACAATTGTAGATAATAACAATCTGGTTAGCAAATAATGGGACATGTAAATAATGTACACTCATGAAATTTGAAAATTGGACACCACAATTTCTGTAAACAAAAGTTTGCACATTGTGAAGCGGGCTTAAGGGTATCATTTACAATTCTAACAGCAGGTAGTCTCAGCAGGGGTTATCTTATAGAAGGACTGTAGAATGAATCATTACACTAAGCACGTTTTAGAAAATAGGTAATTTACGTTGCTTACTTAATTTTTTCTTTAAAGAATATATTTGAAGGTATCGCTAATTAAACACCATAGCTCGATTAATTATCGAATCAAAATTTTGTTTAGGAAATGTTTACAAAATAAAATTAGAAATAATTTTGATTTAAAAAACGTCTACAAGCAATAACTTTTAAATTAAATCAAAAAACTAAACATGGTTATTTGGGTTTATTACATAATTATAATTAAGATACCAAGTTATAGTTTAAAATTAAATGAAAACGTTTTTTTTAAATAAAGGTATTACTATATAAATAAATATAAGAAATCAATAATGGGTGTGACCTCCATTATTATTGATACATTCTTGGAGGCGTCTGCTCATTGACGATATCAAGGTATCAGTATAATTAATATTAATCGTTTCCCATGAAATATCAATGGCTGCAATTAGTGCATTACGGTTTACTGGTATAAAATTTGGCCCTTGTTGTCTTCGGATAACAGCAAGTATTCGAGCCCAAACATTTTCGATAATGTTAAAATCTGGGATTTTTGCTGGCCAGGGTAACAGCTCTAAGTTATTTGCTTGTATCCAGTTGCGCACAACCTGCGAAGTATAGGGTCATCATATCCCGATAATTAATTATCGAATGTTCCAAGAAAATATGTGTAAATAGTAAATGGAATCTACTAACGTAACGTTAAGTCGTTTATTATAGTTACATAACTCTCCTTTCATAAGATATAGTTCATATTAATATGCTTATTGTAAAGCTTCGTACACACCTGAACAACAAACCGGGGAACAAACAGAACAACGAACCGAACGGCAATCGGAACATTAATTTGGATGGTGCTACGTACGAATTTTAGAACAGATTCGCAAGTCCTGATTGTTCCACGAACGGTAAAGTAAGAAATGTAAATTCCATTTTAGTTTAAAATTTCAAGTGTTGTGAAAATGCCACCTCATCTCGGTGCTGATTTAAAAGCGCGGATTGTTTCGGAATTAGCGGCGGGCCGTAGCGTGCGTAAAATTTCACGTATGTTAGATATACCAAAAAGCACCGTAGGGCATTACCGAGTAAAATGGAATCTTGAACACACTTTCGAAAGAGCCATCGGAAGTGGTAGACCTAAAGTATCTACACGCGCTCAAGATCTCGAGTTGTTTCATTACGTAACAGAACAACCATTTGCTACATACACAAAAAAGATTAAAGGAGATGGGAATAAAGAAGTATAATGCTGCTGCAAAAGAAGTTCTCAGTGACGAAAATATGAGACGTCGTCTGGAATTTGCAAGGCGATATGTGAACGAACCTTTGGAATTTTGGAATCGAGTGATTTTTAGCGACGAAAAAACGTTCAATAGCCGCAACGATGGACCACTAAAAGTTTTTAGAATGGAAGGAACTCGTTACGAAAATAATCACATATGTCCTAAAAAACGAAGTGGTTATTCTTCTGTGAATGTGTGGGGTTGGGTTAGCGCGCGGGGTCCAGGAGTTTGTTGGGCTATCGATGGACGTCTTGATTCTGCTGCGTATTTAGATATTTTGAAACTATTATGAAACCTTCAGTCGAAGTGTTTTATCCAGACGAAGATTATATTTTCCAACAAGTAAGTATTCTTATTTCACTATACTTTCTCCAAAAAATAGTTCGAGATCTGTTGAATTAACATTTTCATAATGTATTTTTGTTGTTAAAGGACAACGCCCCTATTCATACTTCGCGGGTTGTGCGCAATTGGATACGAGAAAATAACTTGGAGCTGTTACCCTGGCCAGCAAAAAGCCCAGATTTTAACATTATCGAAAATGTTTGGGCTCGAATACTTGCTGTTATCCGAAGACAACAAGGGCCAAATTTTATACCAGTAAACCGTAATGCACTAATTGCAGCCATTGATACCGCATGGGAAACGATTAATATTAATTATATTGATACCTTGATAGCGTCAATGAGCAGACGCCTCCAAGAATGTATCAATAATAATGGAGGTCACACCCATTATTGATTTCTTATATTTATTTATATAGTAATACCTTTATTTAAAAAAAAACGTTTTCATTTAATTTTAAACTATAACTTGGTATCTTAATTATAATTATGTAATAAATTCTTGTCAAAAACTAAATATATACGTTGACAATAAGAATTGCCTTAGTTTTTATTTTCACTTTTATATTAACTACAGAAAAAATGAAACGTCATAAAATATACATTTTGTAAGGACTAAATATTATGAATAGAGAGTTTAATGATTTTTTTAATAACTTACAATAATTAGTAGGTTAGATTTATTTAAAAATAAGTAATAATCAGTCAACCCAAATAACCATGTTTAGTTTTTGATTTAATTTAAAAGTTATTGCTTGTAGACGTTTTTAAATCAAAATTATTTCTAATTTTATTTTGTAAACATTTCCTAAACAAAATTTTGATTCGATAATTAATCGAGCTATGGTGTTTAATTAGCGATACCTTCAAATATATTCTTTAAAGAAAAAAATTAAGTAAGCAACGTAAATTACCTATTTTCTAAAACGTGCTTAGTGTAATGATTCATTCTACAGTCCTTCTATAAGATAACCTCTGCTGAGACTACCTGCTGTTAGAATTGTAAATGATACCCTTAAGCCCGCTTCACAATGTGCAAACATTTGTTTACAGAAATTGTGGTGTCCAAGTTTTAAATTTCATGAGTGTAGATCGTATCACAGATAAATAGACTAGTATCTGGCAGAAATATTGTTTCCCAAAAAAAATATAATATGGCAACAACGCTAATTCAATACTAAATATACCACGATTACTTTCCTAATTATGTTTTAATAATTGATTCAACATTTATTTCTAATAATGAAATATGGAGCAAACAAACGTGAAATTAATCAACTTAGCTTTCGAATCAGGTTAAGTGTTGTTCTTGCGGGTTTGTCATATTCTCCAGATATATACCAAGTTGTTGGACGTCGACGATTGAGAAAGAAGAAGATACAAAGAGCAAAACTGGCTGGTATCCAAAACTGTTAACTGGTGTCAAAGTCGAAGGTCGCCTGTTATCAATAATTTGCAGCAGCACGATAATAAAGAACGCAAATTTCGTTCATGGGCTAGTTTTTCCTCCAGGAGGTATTTTAAGATAGTTTTAAAATGATTGACGAAATGGCGCTTACGTTGATAATAAAATTTCTTTTAAACTTACGGCATTGAGCAGTGTGCAAAACAACAAAATTCAGCATTAAATCACAGCGGAACTCGTCACTACTTAATTTAATTGCTACAAGTAATTAAACAATGTGAAAATTTTGTTTAATAAAAGAATGTCTTTTATCTTTTACCACAAACCGACTGGAAATTTCTCAAAGCTAACATACGAACCAATAGAATTGAGTCGTTTTTGTAGAACAAACTGTATACTGACTAACATGCGTGAAGCTTTTAATTATTTTTGATTGACTATACGCTAATCAAACGTCGTGTCATTTTTTCTGATATAGCTTTTTCAATTTTTACAAATTGCAATTTGTTAACTTTTAAGAATCCAACCAAACGCCTGTGGAGCTAGTAAATAAATAGTAGATTATTTTACTAGGACTTAAAGAATATAATTGTTGAGCTTAAAAGTTAGCTATCGAAACAATTATATTTTTCAACCCCAAGTGAAATATGCTATTTTGAAGTATATTTTGCTAGTTTTCATGTGTTGTTCTCAAATTTTTGAGATTCTTGAGTGTTATAGTGACATTTTATTCTCGAAGAATCAGGTTGGTATTTTACCGTCATGTTCATACTAACATGACATAACCGATGTACCAACCTAAATAGTTACGAAAACAAGAGGTTGCTTTTAATGTTTAGACAATAAATAGTAGATTATTTTACTATTATTTTTTTTCAAGCGTTTATTGCTAGTTTTCATGTGTTATTTTCAAATTTTTTAGATTCTCGACTGTTATAGTGACGTTTTATTTGACTAATCAAGTTGGTACTTTACTGTTACATTCATAATATGACATAATCGAACTACCAACCTCTGAACAATTGTGAAAACAAAATAACTGTTGATTTTAATGTTTAGGCAGTAAAAAGTCTTTTTAGCGTCTGCCCGTACTTCAATAATAATGTTGCTTGAAAAAGAATATATTTTTTATTTTGCATTGTCAAATTATTATTAACGTTACATAGTGCGTAAAAGTCGACAATCGATTTTTCTCACTGCCATTACCTAAAACTACGTGCATTAAAAATACGTTTGATGTATTTAAAAAAATCATCAAGTTGTCTTATTCCAAATACACATATTCAATGGGAGTCTTCCTAAATTATTAAGTAGGCTTTCTTAAGAAGTAGAAAATTGGTTATTTAAAAACTTTTAAATCGAGCATTGGACAAGATGTTGTTACGCAGCTGGAGAAAATAGATAAATCACGTGCATTCTGTTACGTTCCAAAACAATCAACCTTTCTTTACTAGTACATAGCGCAAGTTTCAGATTAAAGGTTTGATTAAAAAATATTTGAATACGCATCTTATACAAGTTTACTATAAGATCTTGTAAGAAATGCATATTTGTATAGTTTTAAACAAATTGAATCCTTCAAGCTCGATTAATCAACCGGCATAAATGTTATATAAACAACAATTTATTAGACAGTTATTATTAGACACGTGATGCGTGTTATGTTAAAGTGTTAATTAATAATTAGTATTATTAATCTTAATAAATTCAGTGGAAACCAACCTTGTTTATTTAATATATAGTTAAGATAACGCGTTACTTTCTTTAATGTCGTGTAAACTTATGAAATTGTTCTTGATTGAAATGCACTATACAAGTATTGTTTACAATAATAAAGTGAAATATCATAAAACTTATTATTCTAATCGAATATATTATCAGCATACATCAAGTTTACACTAATTCACATTTACGAAAAATTATTGTGTTAGAAAATAAAAGAGCTAACAGTACTTTTCTTTTCTATAGTTATGGATACATTTCTTTTAAATTCTTACGTGTAATAATTAGAATTATATTTTTATTTTTAGTTCTTAATAGCTTTCGGACAACAATACGGATATTCTTTAGTTAAGTCTTTTTCGCTCCAGTGAGATCCTGGTGGTAGTAGCATTGATGGGCACCTAAAAATATGGATATTTAAATAAATTTTACGTTAATATTAACATTTGTTTTAAGTTACGTTAACATTGAAAGCGTATTTCCTTCAGCTTTAATACACTTTATTTTTAAGCAAAATCCTATTGGCGCAGGAACAAAATCTCCCGATTCTGGTATTATTTTGCCGTGGTAGGTGCAGTGCCCTGGTCATGCAAAAAAATAAAAAATCAAATAAATTGAATCGTGACTGATAGGTACGTCAAATTTATTTGCAAATTATAAAGATTTTAGTAACTATACCAACAGGTTGTCGACTTTCTAGAAAACTATATAAAAGTCAAGGAAGTCTAAGTTGGTCAATGAAATTCGATGAAATCGAGTCTGAAAAAATGATATATGGAATATATTTCTAGTATAACTCCTAATTCAGACTAATAAATCATTGTCTTCAGGATCAGTCATACAACTGTTGTTTTTAAATATACTTTGAACTAGTGATTTGAAATTCAAACTGCAGTTTCATAGCAAACTTTTTGTTTTAATTGCCTTTAAAAAGTTGATTTATTCAAAATCAGTTCAGACCATTGTTTTATGTTCCTCAGTGGCTACAATTTAAAGATATTTTTAAATACGCAGGGCGTCCCACTTTCATGGACGACTTGTTAACTTTGACTTTTTCAATAAAAACAAATATTTTCTATTTTTTATTCTGAATCTGCCAGAAAAACAATGTGGAATTTAAGTATACGAGTATTACTCAAAAAGTCATACTTTTTGAGATATCGACTTTTAAACATTTTCTTTTGTCAATAATCAATATCGGCCTTTAGATATTTTAGGTTTTTTAGGTTATTATTTTAAATATCAAACTCATTTTATTCACACTTAGGACGGTAACAATACCGGTTATGCAAGATATGAACAAAAAAATTCAAACAAAATGATGAATAACTTGATAAAATCATATGGTACACTCTGAGTATTTCTGCCAAATCGATGTAGAATTAAATTCTCTACAACTTTGCTTTACTTGTCTGTCAATCAAAATTATCCTTTAGTCGTGAAACTCCTTTTTTAATCAAAATATACGTTTCATCAAAACTCGAAATTATAAAATAGATCATTAAAACTTACAACAAAATCAATAGACAGATTATTTCAAATAACCGAAAGAAATATCTGAATAAATTGGAAATGTTAAGTACGAGAATAATTCCTAGTAAACATGTCAGTATTAAAAATCTGTGTTTGCGACATATTAATGTTGTGCGCAATAAGGATGGAATTTGTTTTTTGTAACACCTTACTTACAGAGGTTTTCGAAACTCCAACGTTATCTGCTATTTGTCCTACTCAATGGTAGGGTTCTCAACTGCTGATAACACAAACGATGTCAAGTTGCATACCTTCTTCAGTGCAAGCATGTTTTCTAGTATTTGTCTTGTAGATGGTATTTGTAGTTATCTTTAATATCTACTTTAGCTTTTTAAACTAATCAGTTTGGGGATATTATTGTATAATTAAAATCGTTCATATAGTATGCTTTTTATACAGGTTTCTGTATTACCCATAACAGATAATTATAGTAACTTTTAATCACATATTGCTCATTTTGTTTAATTTTTTGTATTCATTTCTCTATTGTTTGAATTCTTGAAAACAGAAATATCAAAATATTAACTAAGTGTCGACATACGATTATTACAGTCGCATATATTAACTTAAGTTTCACAAATATGTCATATGAATAAAGAGAAACAGAGCATTGTAACAAAATTATTATACTAAGATACATACGCAAGCTTAACTGATTTTAACTATAGTTCTGTATTATCTGCTTTATAATTATGAGCTGCCAATAAACAACCGTGACAACAGTAATCTATGGACATTCGCATTTTATCGTCTAATTAATTTTTTAATAACGATTGAGTGTATAGTTGATAAAATTGTGTTTCACAACTAACAGTTGGTTTTGGTAGTCAGAAATGTATACCAAATTGTAGAGAATTTAATTCAGCATCGATATGTAAAAATATATAGGGTGTTCAACTTGATTTTATTAAGTTTGATGTTTTTCTCATACCTTGTATAACCGATGTCAAGTTTCAAACCATGAACAAATAGGATTTTTACAGCCTTAAGTGTGAATAAAATTTAAATTTGCTTTTCAAAAAATAACCTAAAAAACGTTATTTGAATTAAATGTTTAAAAATCAATATTTTGAAAAGTATCACTTTTTGAGTAAGACTCGTATACATAAAGTCTGTTTAAAATGTCATGCACTAAAATGTTTTGTTTTACTTAAAAACGGTACGTCGTACAATAAAAAGCCAAGAGAGCTTTTTCTTTGCAATTGAACAAAAGATTAAAAAATATTTTTATTTTTAGGGAAATTTAGCCTAAAATTTCATTATGTTATCTCAAACCGTTTTGGAAAAATAAAATGGTTACTGTTTTTTTTTTAATTAAACTTCAACACGCTGTAGATCGGTAACGAAGCGTTTGCGAACTTATGTTTATAGGAACTTTTTTGTATAAAATGATCTGGGCAATCACAACTTTTACGAACCATCAAAATTAAAACAACAGTAAAATCGATATGTGAGAAAAGGTTCAGACAAGGAGTACTAATGACGAACTAAGTAAAATGTATCGTATCCAGCCGCTAAAAACAAAACAATACAGAATAAATTGAATAGCAAATATAGCAAAAGATGGAAAACCTTTAGGACTCGAGCTACAAGAAAGACCACGGAAAAGATAGTTCACACTCAACATCTGCCGAGCAAGAATAGAACAATACTACAAAACAACCTTTAAGCCTAAATTATTAATAAGAAGAAGATTGGTGAATGGTAACAGATGTGCATAGATCAGCACGGTACATTTAAAGGAAACCTACTATCCATTTTATATAAGACACACTGCCTCATTTCTAATTAACCCATCCCTGAAATTCAAAATTAATAAATCGTAAGTATCTTTCTGTATAATAATTATTTTACAGCCATACCAAGTCAATTGAGGTAAAATTTATACAAATAAAATAGCATTTTACAATTCATCAACATTTGAAGGACTATGGAAAACGGGAGTAGAAATAATAAAAAACCATCTCAAAGGGTTCATGAAGTTAGCCACTTTCACCAAAGAGTTTGTTTCAAATCCAATCAATTTTATATTTATAAACTTCTCGATTAGCTTAAAATCAGTTATTAACTGAACCTATATTAACAAGTATTGAAGAACTTAATCTAGATGTCCCGGAAAATATTTTATCACTGTTTTAAATATAGCAGCAAATAACGCAGTACTTTTGGTCAAAATGGGAAAAAGAATAAATCTCAGAACTACAACGTCGAACTAAACGAAAATTCGGCATACTCCTTTTTAACGAAGACAATTACGCTGAATATTTTTTTATTTAATGTACAAACGGTCAAAGTACTTACGCCACAGAGCAAGAATAAAATTATGAAATTGTAAATACAATCTAATTAAATATTAAACTCGAACTTACGCAATTTATTTTTTTCAATGTAAAGGAAATCCCAATTTTAATTTTAATAAATGTAAACATCATTATAAGATTTAAATCAGTAACCCATGTTGATCTACATTTAAAAAAATAAATATAATTGCATAGATACCGAAATTTCTCCATCTATAATCTAGAAATTATTTAACGTTTATAAATGTAATCAGAGCAACGAATATTATTCAATTATAGTAGACAAATAGGAATATATATATATTACTTACAAACCCGTTAATAATTGATTTAAACTTACCGCACAAGGATTATACAAACATCACATACATTGATATTTCCAGCTTCTTCAAAAGTAAATTTCACATTAGAAAATACACAATTTAAAGAAGTGGTTTAATTGATAATTTAATTAATCGACCAATTTTGTGTTTTTTCCCATTACTAAACTGTTCGAAGTAATTGATTCCAAGTTGATTACGAAACGTATACTAACCTGCTGCCCTTTCAGAAGACATAACAGAAGCACATAATAACATTAATCCTGCTAACAACAACTTAATCATTTTTAACTCTTTGATATGCACTAATAACGTTTCTATTATGACCGTCGTTGTTCGCTTATACGTTATTATTGAACTCATTAATTTAAATTTGGCTTTGACCTCCGCCATTTAATCACAATCAACAAATTAATATTAACATTTTTATCAAGCACTTGTTTGACATAAACGTAAACTTTTTAATTACACTGGGATATGTTAATTTCTATCAGAAATTAATACATAGGTTTGTAATCGATCAATAAACAAAATTTAATTAGAAAAGTAAAATAGCATGCAGGGTATCCCATTATCCTTTCACTCTATATCTTATAATAAGTTTGGATGTTATGTGACAGTTTCCAAACCGAAAATGTGTACACCCTTTTTTCACTTTTTCCGACAAATTATAATTAGTTTGTTATAATGAAGCAAAAAAAATTTTGTTTGGTGGCCGGCCTTCGATCAGACCGCTGCGCTGTATACACGATATAAAGAAAACCACAGGTCCGATTTTTATAATACCTGGTATATTGTGTTGTTTGTAATAGATTTTCAAATTCACGGAATATTTACAAAAATATTCATTTTACACATTTTTTTTCAAATAAAAACCGATAAAAGTTTAATTTAATTTTACACACACACACACTTTTGTTCAAACTAATATTTGATCCGATAAGAAATTATTGAGATATGAAAATTACGTTACAGTAACTGTTTTAATCTCTAAAAATATCAGTCATACAAAAGAAGTTTTATTGTCTATGAATTTTATTTGAACTATTTTTTCTAAAACACTTTTGATACTTTTTTATAAGTTTGTTAGTATTATTTATTTTTTTAATTATTTATTTAGCATGTATTTTGTTTTTTTTAATAAAGCAACCCTTTCGTGGTACGAAACATTGCTTGTCATAAGGATCTAATGGTTTTTAGTGCTCCTCCTCTTAGAAGAAGAATAATCTTTTATCAATAGCATTCCTAAAAGAAAATAGCTTTATAGATTTGTACAAATAAGTTAAAGAACTGAAATATTACTTACTATTAATTCTCATAGTTTATTCATATTGCTAATCAATTTACGGCGTTCATCAAACGTACAGAATTCGTTGTTAAGAGTTGCAGAGCTCGAAGTTAAATCGTACGTCTGTGACTACCAATTTCTGAAGCAGAAGTAATCAAATTTGTGTAGAAAATACCCCAAAAATTTTTAAGGCATGAAACAAAGTAAGTTTGGTTACCTGAAGCCAGGGACAAACAGAGCAACAATTTACAGAAGATCTAACTCTTAATTTGGAATAAACGGCGTGACTAAAAATTTTAAGGTACAACTTTTTATGTGTTACGGAAACGAAGCAAAAGTAGTAATATATTCACACACATGTCTCCTATCTTTGTTTGACGATCAAGATAGGTCACTTCAATTAAAAATAATAAATAATTTAATTGCAGCACACAAATACAATTAGATAACGGTGAAATTGTATCTGATCCCATCTATTGTAGCCGAAAAAATCAACAAATACTTTATTGACGTACAATCATACCAATAAAAACACATAATTAATAATTTAAATTGAATACAAAGAGTTTCTTCGTTTTTTATTTTACTGACAAATAATTTAGAAGTGTAATAAGAATTCTTTAGGTTTCGACAAGATAAATGTCGATTTATTAAAAGATATTGCACACGTTGTTGCCCCTGTTTCATCTAAGATTATTAATTTCAGTTTTTCTACAGGTATTTTCCCAAAAAATAAAAACCAGTGTAGTAGTATCAATACTTAAGAAATAAAATTGCATAAAATTAGATAATCTTCATCCAAATAGTCTACTTTCAATTTTTTAAAAATTTTAAATATTATAGAATTAATTTTTTTAGTAACAATTAATATGGGTTCAGAAGATGCAGATCTACTGAAAATGCCTAATTAATGTTGCAGACTTGATTTTTTTAAGTTTAAATGAAGGAAAAAAACTACAGGTTTTTATTGATTTTAAAAAGGCATTTGATTTAGTATCTCATGACATTTTACTACTAAAATTGGGAGCGGTAGGACTGAGGGGGATAGCTTTAAAATGGTTCAGTAGTTTCCTTGATGGGCGAAAACAGAAGGCCCGTGTGTGTCGTTCTGAAATAGCACCTCTTCCTGTTACTTCCGGTGCGCCACAAGAAAGTATAATATCTGCAACTCTCTTCATTATTTTTATCAATGATTTGTTTTAATCAAATTTTAACGGGAAGATTAGTGCTTTTGCCGATGACATCGCGTTATTTTATTCCCAATCAAAGATTTAAATGTTTTGAGAAACTGGTGTCATTATAATAAAATGCAAGTAAATGTTGAATAAACAAAATAAGTCTATTTTGATTTCAAAGATTTTAAATTTTGATTTAAATTTCCAATTTTATGTTTTTGATTGGAGATTCATTCATGTAACTGCAAAACTGTTAAAAAAGTTGAACACTTTAAGTATCTGGGAATAATATTTGATCAAAAGTTAACATGGGAGAAGCATGTAACAAATCTACAGAACTTTCTTAAGTCAACAATAAGGAAATTTTATTATTTACGCAAATTTTGTAATGATCATTTATTAAGAGATTTGTACTTTGCCCTAATACAGTCTAGATTGCAATATGGAATTACCTCTTGGGGAAAAACTTTTAAGTATAGAAAGGTTAAGAGTGACACAAAACTATTTTTCATATTATTTCATTAAATTCTATATAAAAACTATGCTTACCGTTCTCCTGTCAAACTTAAATTTATTCATTCTCCAACACATGTTAACTATTTTTATATTAATGTGTATTAATGATATTACTAATAAACTTAAAATATACTGTGATATCAAACAAAATAACAAAGGATTATGTTTTTAAAAATAATAGCAGAATGTTATGCTAGGAGCAAAGTCAAATTAATTAAACAATTTCATTAAATGTAAACTTTAAGTATAAAACATGTTGCAGGTAAATAAAAAACTTCCTAAAGAACTCTCATCATCATGCGTTTAGAAAATAAGTAGGTATATAAACTTAAAAAAGAATAAACCAAAATCGATTGCTCCAAAATTTTCATTTTGACAAAGACTGTCATTTCATTTTTTGATGCTAGTGTTAAAAAGTAAACCACGTGATTTACTTTTAATTCACCGCTATATAAAATTACATTTTTAATTGCAGTATGCCGGGTAAAAATTTCAATTTTTAGTAGCGTTTGTAGAAAAAATGTTTATATCTATGCTGGCAGATGCTATAGAGCCCTAATACAGTGTGAGTGTAAAGTATGGAACAAAATTCATTAAATGTTTATCCTTGTTTTTATGCAATAGGTTAATTTTTATTTTTAAATTCCCATCTTTCGGTATAAATCAACTTTTTCTATCTCCACCAGTGGCGGCACAACAGGGGGCAACTTGAAAATTTTAAATGGTAATGGAGGTCAAAAGTTACATTTTTGGAAAAACCATTTGATCCCCATTGCCATTTAAAATTTTTAAGTTGCCCTTTGTTGCGCCGCCACTGGAGGAGATAAAAAGGGTTTATTTATACCAAAAAATGGCAATTTAAAAATAAAAATTGACCTGTCCGAGAAAAATTGCATAAAAATAAGGATAAAAATTTAATTAATTTTATTCCATACTGTACAATCACACTGTATAAACTTTTAATTGTAGCACTCACTGATTCTGTAATTAATGTAAAAATATAATTGTTGTGTTTAGCTTGGCCACAATTTGTAATAGTGGTCACTACTGTAAGGGTTCAAAATCACCCCGAAAACAATTAACCATTTCCCGGAAGCAAATTCAAAAATATTAATTGCTACGAAGTGGATTTTCCCTACTATAAAAGTCAACGATCTACAACCACCAATGAGAGAAAAGACCCCACTTTTACGCGCGTTATCAACACCGCCATAACGTTTAAAAGCGAGAACCCGGCATTAGAAACGACACTTCTTGTCCTCTTACGAAAGAGGAAAACAAGAAAAGAATTTTTGCCTGGTCACGGTGCGAACACCAGCTTTGCCGTAGGTGACAATTTAATTCTAAAGACTCCTAGTGGAGGATTAGAAACCGCTTGCTGTTTAATAGCTCCGATATTCACCTGAAATAACCGTTAACCTGATTCCGTATAACTGTAATTGATTCGTTTTGAGTATCCTTATTAACAACATTCCCTTACCTGGTGTTACGTGCAGAATACGAATTCTAGCCAAGCTAACCGTCTCTGGACACGAGTCCGACGAGTCGATAAATGCTTCAATGCACCACGTCCAATCCTATTCTACATCCAGTTTGTTATAGCTTTGAACCCGTAAATTGCCCTGCGTGCAACGAATGTACAATCGCCCCCCGTGATTCTTGTTTCCGTAATATTAATTGCTAAAGAGTATTTTACGATAGATACAGTTGAGCGTTAGATAAAGCTGGAAACGTTTCTAGTGCTTTCATTTACATAAAGCCTTGGACGCGTCGTCCTAGAGGCATAGCTCTATATCTGTCCTAAACTATTGCCGTGGATAGATAACATTATCTCCGAATTGTATTTTCAAGCACACTGCCCTATTAACTTTTCTAGGTTAATAACCCGTACCTGTAAATAAAAGAGTCTTATCAACAGCTCCAGATTGAATTCAACTCACTGGGATTTAATTGACACCTGCGTACAATTAAATTCATTAATAATAACACGTTAAATTTCAGCCGACTAACCTTGTTTGTTACAGCGAGGCAACTCATTGGAGGTAGATAGACTGCAGCCTAAATTAGCCGCCGTTAGCAGTGGCTGTGATCCCAACCTTTAGAAGCCGTTCTTTATTTCTTGTTTGAAGCCGTTTTCCTTTATCGTTCCGTTCCATTTCCTGTTTGAAGCCGTTTTCCGTTTTGTTGTTTGGTTTTCAATCGAAGAATTGTTTCGTTTATGTTATTTAAGAGCCGTTGTTTTATGTTGATTTTTATTGCGTACCGTTTTCCTGTTTAATTTTTCCGTTGACAAAGTAATTGGATTTATTTTGTAGAGTTGGAATTGCAATTTTTAATGTTAAAGCAGCCGTTATTGAATTAATTGTGTTTGTTTAACATTTTGAATTGTTGGTTAAAATACTCACACAAGTTATATTCGTAAACCGTTTATTGTAAATAATTGTTGTATATTATTGGCATCCAATTTTCTTAGTGTGCACAATATATGTTGTTTGAAAGTTTTGTGCGTTAATTTTTTTCAGCAACCAGAACCCGTTATTACGCAAAGCATTAAACACAGAGATCCCGCTCTGCTACCGAAACCTCCTCTGAGAACCCCGGTGGTTTACAGTACATTTCAAAGACTTTAAATTGTGAAGAAATTGTAAGATTTTAGGTTGAAATAAATCATTTATTCATTTATTATTGATTGGTGATTGTAATTATTGCATTTCATTTTATGTGTTACGGAAACGACGCAAAAGTAGTAATATATTCATACACATGTCGCCTATCTTTGTTTGACGTTTTGTTTAGAAAATATTTTATAACTTTGTTACCATCCGAACTATTAAGTTTTATGTTTAATATTTTGAATAATATATTGCAATATCTCATACGCTATCTTTTCTTTGTTTTAAAATATATTCTGGATTTCCTCTTGCGGGATATTCTCCCATTACTCTTTCAGAGCATCTCCAAGTTGCTGCAGAGTTTGTGGAGCTTGATGTCGGTTCCTGATCTTCCTGTCTAGAAGATCCCACAACTGTTCAATAGGGTTGAGGTCTGGGCTGACCACTGGCCACTCCATCACCTCAATTTCATTCGTCCTCAGTGACAGCCGCAGAATGTGCCCTGGCATTATCCTGCATTAACAGAAATCCAGGGCCTACTGCAATGGCAGCAGGTACTACATGCTCTTCCAGAACGTGCTTAATATACCGGACAGTATTCAGTCGCTGGGGAACAAGTACAAGGTCCGTACAGTTGTTGTACATAACTCCGGCCCACACCATTATGGAACCTCCTCCAAATCTATCAATTTCCTGTACAGCCTCTGCAGAAAATCTTTTTCCTGGCCGTCCCCAAACCCTCAATCGACCATCACAACGTGTAAGACGATACCTGGATTCGTCCGAGAAGAGCCCAGACTCCCACTGGTTTAGGTTCCAATCACCATGGTTTTCAACATACGTACGTCTTGCTGCCTTATGCCCATTTGTTAAGCGTGGTTTCTTAACTGGCCTTAGGACGAATATTCTCTTTCCCTAATCTGTTCCTTATGGTTTGGTATAAAACCCGGATTCCGGAAGCCATATGAAGATCATTCTGCAAGTCTTTTGCAGTTTTTGTACGCTGTCGAAGAGCAGAAAGAACAACGTATCTGTCATTCTGGGGGCTTGTTTTAAATTTACGGCCCTGGCCACGTTTTCTACAATACTGTGTGTCTGTGCCTGTTGCGTAACCTGGACACCACAGAAGGAAAAACCCCAGCTCTGTAGCCACTTGTCGCAGAAATTGACCTTGTTGTAAAAGATTTAGAGCGTGATACACTTCAAACTCATTTAAATGCCTTATTTTGTCAGAGACTTCAATAAACAAGGCAATAATCAACATTCGTCACTATAGCAACATCAGGAAGCTTACCAATTAGAAGTGGCCAGTGCCTTCCAAAATAAAAAATTTCTCTATATTTGTTATTTGAGGTAATTTCTCTGTATTTAGGCCATGGATCTTTAAAATTTGTTTCCCATGATAAAATTAATAATTCAATTTACATATTGTCCAACTTTCAGCATGACATCTTTAAAAACAATTACTTATTCAATTTATTACAAGTGTTCCCTAATTGTTTTGAGCAGTGTAATTAAATTATTACAGAGAAAAATGTAAATAACAAATTTATAATTAATATTTTGAAATCGTCGCATAACTCCCCTAAAAAATGTAGACCAATAAATCTTGATGTTTAACTAATGTAAAAACATTTTAAGCGTTTATGGAACTTAAAATTTAGTAATTTATGCTTTTCTGCTCTACAGTAAAATATAAAAATGCAACTTGTAGCAAAAGTTATTCGAAAATACTTTTCTTTTTTTAAATAACTTCTGGTGTTGAAACATAAAACTTTTGTTTACATCATTTAAAAACGCAACTGGTTTTCACGCAACTAATTATTTACGTATAAATAAATATTAGAAATGTATTTTTATAATAACATTTATCAAATTATATAAGCTTCTAACTAAATGCGTTAGATATTTAACTTATTAACACAGAAACTCAGTTCATTCAAGATTAATATGTAGTTAAACAACGATTTATTATACTCACCAAGCAGTTATTAATGAATGTTCTTAAAAAAATGCAATACATATGTGTATGAACATATATTATTACATAATTTATTTTCATAGAAATTGCCTAATAGATCAAATTTTTTAGTGATGCACGGGTACGAAAGAAACCAAACGATAATTTGTTATCACTATAGAAACATATTTCAAACCAAAGAAAATTAGTGGAAATTCAATTATGTTGCTTTGCATTTAGTGATAATGATAAGGATATCGCATTGCTGGAATTTTTAGATACTTATGGTTATTACGTTTAGTGCATTGCAGATAGTTAGTTAATTGTAATGTTCGACATTGTTCGCTACTTTTTATTTATTAGCGCGTTCGGTTATTTAAGCCGCTTCAGCAAAGGTAATTAATATGTTCACCGTATATCACTAGCAAGCGTATAATTATTGGAAAGTAATTATCGATAGTGTAATTAACTTATTTGGCATAAGTTGAAAAAAATTATGTCGTTATGAAATCTATATACACATTATATAAGCAGGTACATTCCTTGTTATCGATATTATGAAGTACTATGCAAAGTATCAATAAATTAAGAACAAGAAAATACCAAAAACTGCCCGAACCTGAAACCGAGCACATGTTTCAATAGCTAAAGCTACTATTATCAGCGAACTAAACAGTATTATTTTTTGGTCTTTTCTTTTTCTTCAGATGGACGGTTATAACAGTTCATTCTATACCGGGTGATTCTGTTTAATGTTCGAGATCTTTTATTTTTTTTTATTGTAAAGAAAAATACTATAAACCATATTTCGTGTGTCCAGCGGAAAAGTTAGCATAGGCATTTACTATGTTTTTTATTATGTTTTTGTGACACAATTCCAACACAAAATGTTGGATAGATAAAATAGAAAAAATTGATGTAAAAATAATGAGTGTTCAAAGCGTATTTTACTAAAAAAAATCAGTAAAATAAGTTTGTGAAATTTTATTTATTAACCGAATGAATTTTTATTTATTAAGCTTCGTAGACGAATTGGTTAATTTGTTGTCTAGTAATGTTTTACGCTTGCTAACCAGGGTTTGATTCCGGTTACAGTATTTTTTATAACTTTATTATCATTACAATAAAATTTGGTAAAGTGAATTTAATAATTGGAAAAAAGAGTTGCAAATATTTAACTCATTTTATTATATGTAGTTGCATTGAGAATAGAATCGAATAGAAGCGTTTATTTAGTCCTTTATACTTAAACAAAAGAATTTGGCTTACGATATTATATACATACACATAAATAAATAATTAAAATAACAGAAAACAAGCGTTTACCGCAGAACTCCACATCGCCCGATAATCAAAAATAAAATTGCGTTCCAGAAAAAATACTTTAAACAAAAGCAATAGAGTATAGACAATAGAATTTTCAACAACTTTTCTTTTTGAAATTGGCGGAGATATTGTTACAACAATGATTGTCACGTGATTGTTATATCTCAGTAATTACTTATCTGATCAAAAATAGTATAAACAAAAGTTGTGTATAATTAAATTATATACAACTTTTATTTAAAACAAAAATGTGTAAAATAAATATTTTTCTAAATATTTTAAAAGTTAAAAATCTGTGGCTACATATAAATTGCCCAAAAATTAGATCTGCGGAATTATAAATAAGGGACATGTACAGGGTTATTCACGCAACTGGTTCATTAAAAGGATAGACAGATCTAGTGCAAATATTTTTCTGAAAATTTGGTTACTTAGGTAGTCTAGTACGGACTTTTTCAAGACAATAGCGCTTTCGGTTATACCGGAAGTACATTGTATTTATAATTGCATTTTTAAATCATAGACATCTATGAAAACAAAAAACTGTATACTGTCAACAATATGTTATTTGAATTTTAGTTCACTAACGTTTCTTTTGCAGATAACTTTCCCAAATTGTAAAAAAATTTGATTCAATCTTTCTAAATTTCTTCTTTGTCATCGCTGGCAAATGAGGATATCTTTCATTAAAAAGTACGGCATGTCCTGTTTAGTATTTTGTTAGATTCACCATGAATAAAGAACAAATTTAAAATATCAGTGTTTGAATAATTAATCACTTAATTATCCATTTTTATGAAAATACCAACCTGGATAAACGCAAATGTCAGTAATCTAAATATCATATTGTTGACAGTATACAGTTTTTTGTTTTCATAGATGTCTATGAATTATCAAGAAACAAACCAAGATTTTTAACATTTTACATATAAAACCGTAATAACTCAAATACTATTAAGAATAACCTAAACAACTCATATATGTACTAACGCAGAATTTTCCGGAAAAGTAAAATATAAAATAATATACAGGGCGTTCCATTTTTAAAAAATGATTTTTACACGTTTGAATTTTTTCGGGTTTGTCAACTAATTCTGAGGGCCCTGTATATGGCTGGTTAATTATTGATATACCATTATAAAGCCCAATATTTCGACTTTAGTTGACCCAAGAATAAAGGTTCCAACTTTCATCGTTTCTGAAATATGAATTTTTAAAAACAGCTATGTTAAGTTCTATTTTTCAAAAAAAAATCTAAATATCTCGAAAACCATTTATCTTAGATATGACAAATGCACATTAAAATTTACCGTAGAATTTAAAAATACAATAAAATACAGGGTATTCCATTTAAAATAACCAAGTTGGTGATTACTTCCGGTATAACCGAAAGTGCTATTGTCTTGAAAATATTTTCATTAAAAAGTCCGTACTGGACTACCTAAGTAACCAAATTTTCAGAAAAATATTTGCACTACATCTGTCTATTCTTTGTAATGAACTCGTTGCGTGAATAACCCTGTACAAAGTTTTATAAAAATCAAACTGGTGGTTTTCTTGATATCTTGTTTACATACGGACGTACGGCCGCACGGCAGTCGTACAAATTATTTTTTTTATTTTATTATGAAGTACTAACTTTAATTCGTCGGAAAAAGTGAAGTGCTAAATTTTTGGTTTGGAAACCGTCGCATAACTCCTCAACTTATTTCATAAGATGTGGAGTAAAAATTATTATAAAGATTACAATAAATTATTGGCTTGCACGTCCTTATCTATTTTTGCAAACTTAATTATTTTCTTTTTTCTTCTCCATCCATTTTCTTCTCTTCCTTACTTCCCTCATCGACTTGATCTCTTCACCATTAACCCCTAGTAATATCCTTCTATCTCTTCCTTTCACTCACAATTCATTACATCTTTTTTCATATGTTCTAAGTTCTCCCTCCATCTCCACACAGTCTACACAATCTGTCCTTGTCCTTTTACTAGTATTTATTCTACCTTTTTTCATTTATTACTATAAATCTTGCTATCACTCTTTTCTCCTTCAATCCTTCTTTTCCTATTATATAACGTGATATCCCTTCTGTAATGATCTCAGAATACTTTACATTATATTTCCCTTATTTTATTTTTCATCTTCTTTCTTGTATTTGTGTATTATGATCTCTTCTCACTCTCTCTGCTTTTATATCGCATAGACTCCCCTTTCATAGACCAATATTCTGTCCCTTTCACCATACTTTATTTTCTGAGATTCTATCTCTTTCCAACATTCAAATAATATTTCAATCTCTTTTCTCGGCTCCATTTTTTCCTCATACCTCACCGCTCTTCTTCCTATTTGGGCTCTTACCTTCTATGTTTTTGCTGCCTCTTGTGCTATGTATCCTGGTGTTTCCTTTTCTAATCTCATTATCCACTTCTATCATTTCTCTTGTATACCTTCTAGTTTCACCCATTATTTCCCATTATTTCCATCCCCACACCTCAGCTCCGTAAATTATCACTCTTTTAACTATCCTTCTGTATAAGCACCGTCTTTTTTCCAAATCATTCCCCGAATATTTCCTTTTTGTTTCCAATTTACTTATTTGTTATCGTATTTAAGAAAATATCCTAGATACTTGTATTTGTCCACGATCTCTATTTCTTCCTCTTTCAACGCTATGATACTTTTTTCTTTCTCCCTTTCTTTCTTTTAAATTCCATAATTTTTGTTTCGTCCAAGTTTGCTTCTAACTTTTTCTCTTTTAAGTATTTCCTTAGAGCTTTTATTACCCTTTTTATATTTGGTTCAATTTTTGCTATCGCACCACTATTCCTCCCACTTGGTGTTTCTCTAATTCTTCTTCTAGGTCCCCGATGTACAAAGACTTAACGGACATTCTTGTTTCAGTACTCTTCCTGTCCTATTCTCCTCCTCCACTCTGGTTCTACAACTTGTGTCCTCGTAAATCTCCTCCACCGCATCTATTATATCCTCACTGATCCCTTTTTTTCTCCCTATTCTACAATAATCCTCTTTCCACCTTAACAAACGCCGCTTTTTTTTCTCACTTTTCTTATCCATCTGGTTGTTAATTAAATGTTTTAAAATGTATATACAGTAGATAGTAACTCTTCCTCTTGTGAAGCCTATTTACCAATCCGGAATTAATTTTTTGTTTACTTCCCTTTCTAGCCTTATTCTTAGAAACTCACTTACACTTTGTATTCTATGTTTTTAAACTTATCCCTCTGTATTTTTTAATTGTCTTTCTATTCTCTCCTTTGTAAATTGGACATATTATTGTCTCTTTCTATTGTTGAGGTACTCCTTCCCCTTTTCATACAATTTTGTATGTTTTTCTCATTCTGTACCTAATCCTCTCTCCTGCGAATCTCTACTGCTCCTCTTGTGTCCCGTCGAAACCTCCTGCTTTACGCATTTTTAGTTTTGTATCGTTTTTTTAATTCCACTTTTCAATTCATCCCTCTCTGCATCTCTTCTTTCTTTTAATTTCTCTTATGTTTTCTTTTGTTTCTCCTAGTAAGCTCTCACAATGGTCCTTCCATTTTTCCCATTCATTTTTATTTCCATCTTTTTTTCTCTTTTGTTACTCATTTTTTATTAAAGTTTGCCTTAAATACTTACATTTCCACATTAGTGCGAGGAAGTTAAATATATGGGAAAATATTGGGGTTAGAAATAAACTTTTGCAATGAAAGTGGTGCAAATCAATGAGCTGCACATTTTAAAATATTTTCGTTTATACAGGGTGTTCCATAAAGGTGCGACATACCAAAGTTGTGTTTTTAAATAAAACTATCTATTTTTTATTACAAATTTAGATTCCTTGGTAAATTCTAATGTGACTTTATGAATTATATTTAGTGTCTAAAATGGAGGGTTTTCGCATTATTTCACTTTCTCCGGAACGACTTAAAATTTTGTTCTTTTTCAATTTCTAGCTTTTTCCAATCCACCTGACGCTTCTTTGTGACAGAACTTTATTATAGATAAAGTAATTTCTAAAATTTACAAAAAAAATTAACCCGATACGACCATTTCTTGCCCGTCAATCGACGCACAAAATTGCTATGTTTTGCGGGGAGCCTTGCTAGAGAACAACACATTTCGAATTTCGGTCGCACTCCGTGTTGGTCTTAATATGTGCTTCACTCATAACTGTACTTGTGGCCAACTTTTGGAAAAAAAATGGAATCGAAGGATTGTGCTGCAAGAAAAGTGCATGACGTTACTCACGACACGCTGAAATCAACTATTTAATTATTAACAGAGCTTTGCGCACTGCCTTACAACCTACTGGACTTTCCAAAGATGATGGAAAATGGGTAGATGGAATGACACTAATTTCTTGGTCTAACGGTAGCCGTTTAGTGTGGGATGCAACTATTGCAGACACACTTGCTCTTTCATATTTAACATTATCCTCAAATGAAAGTAGAGCAGTAGCCAAAACAGCAGCTAGCAAAAAAGTTGCGATATATCGTTCAATAGTGGATCAACATAATGTATAGTTTTTATCCCTTTTGTGAACGAAACCCTCCGCCCGTGGTTACATGATACAATGGAATTTGTGAACATACTAGGCGTTTCCAATAAATCTAGATTATACTTAGAGCAACGTATTAGCATAGCTTTGCAAAGAGAAAATGCAGTTTGTATAATGGGAACTTTTATTCATTTAGTCAAATTTAAAAAATCTTTTATACTTTATAGTAATGTCAAATTTTTGATGTTACAATTTTTGTCTTAAGTCCTAGAAATCGACGACCTAGGATCTGTAATCACTTCGTATCATAGGAACGACATTGATACATCAGTATAAAATTAGGATAGGCACCTATCCTAGGATACAATGGTGCAACCGTGCATTAAAATTTCTTAAAATATTTCAAATTGGTTAGATGTTTAATTTGTCATTTCATTTAATTATGCAATATTCAATTCTCACATGAGAACTTTTCGACTCCTGACAGAGCTGACAATGCAAATAAGCATAAGAACATTTCAAATATTTGAGTTCGGCACGCGTGCTTGAAATGCTCTCTTATACACTCATATCTCTGTTAGGGCCGGTTGCACCACATTACTTGTAGAGCTTAAAAACTTGGATACAATTGTTAAAATCAAAACAACGATTGGTTTAAGCTTTGCTTAAATTTAAGTTGTATTTGTGCAACCGGCCATTATAGTATTTGTATTTAATTGACATTTTAAACTAATTTAGATATGATACTTCGGCACTGAGGGTTACAAGAAATGTAAATTGTTGTAGGTGTCCTTCAAATAAGTGAAATGTAAAGTATGCATTTGCATTAATGATATGGTATTCATATTTATCATTGCTTTGATACAAAAACAGGAATTTGTTTAACAAAAATTTCATACGCTTTTGTCTCCGACTATATCATTCAATCATCTTTAAATTTATCATAACTTTGATACGAATACATATGTTGTAAAAAGGTCACTGATTTTTGACTTTACAATAGATGCAAGAAAGTTTGTTATCTATAAATTTACTTACATAGTTTTTAACGTAATACAGAACTGTATAAATACAGTGCGAGTTTCTAACTTGGAATAAATTCAGTAAAGAAAAGACAGTTTTTTTCGGAAATATGCTCAGACACGTCGATTAGTATTTTAAATTGCGCTTTTTTTCATGTAGAAAAATTTTATACAGTGTGTCCCAAATTTGAGATATGACGTCACCGACTTTTTTTTAATGGTAGCCCTAATTTTTTATGGCTATTCTTAAAGTGTACATCGAGTTACACATGCGTACCTAATTTCAAGTTTTTATTCCTTGTCATTTAAAAGATATTTAACAAAAACATTAACTAATTCGAAAAATGAAGAAATCTGATTCAACTCAATAATTTTACTTCAATAAATGCTGAAAATGTTGTCCATGTACTAACTGACAATACCCTAAACGGAAATGAAACTCGTTTTGAACATTTCTAATTACTTCAGCGGAAATTAGCCTACACTCCTGTCTTATTCGTTCTTTCAACTCCTCAATATTTTCCGGTTTGGTCCTAAAAACTTTGCCTTTCAAGTACCCCCATAAGAAATAGTCCATAAGTGTTAAATCAGGAGACCTGGGTGGCCATTCAAACGGCCCTCTTCTACCAATCCATCTGCCTGGAAATGCATCATCCAGATACTCACGGACAGCTCTAGCAAAATGAGGAGGCGCCCCGTCTTGCTGAAACCAGATGTTTCTATTCGGGACATCAGCTTCAACCGGATCAGAGAATTGAGTAGCCAAAGTCGGAACTAGTTCTTCTTCCAAGAATTCTAAATATCTTGCTCCATTGAGATTTTCTTGGAAGAAAAATGGTCCTATTACTCGATCACCAATAATCCCTGCCCAAACATTGACTTTTTCTGGATGTTGAGTATGGCCTTCCCTCATCCAGTGTGGATTATTGTCTGCCCAATAACGACAATTTTGACGATTTACCTCCCCATTTAACATAAACGTTGATTCGTCAGAAAACAGGACGTTTTCTATGTTTAGAACATTTCTGTCTAGTAGGTCCATCATTTGTTCGCAAAACTGGAGTCTTCTATCCGGATCATCTTCGGTGAGTTCCTGGAGGATTGTCAATTTATAGGGATGAATTTTTGCGCTTTAAGAGTTTTTACCACTGAAGACTGGCTAATTTCGAGTTCCCTAGCTATCTGCCTAGTGGAGACATGAGGATTTTCTTGAACAGAGAGAAGTACATTAATTTTTCCTCTTCATTTAGCGCACTTTGACGATGATTATTTGTTTTTCTTAAATGCCCGTTTTCCCTAAACTGTTTTTCAATCTTGCTTACGGTACTTTGCGATATGGGTGGTAAATCAGGATACTTCTCTCTGAATAAATGAATAACTTCAATTTGTGTTCTAGTCCTATCTCCGTAGCCAATCATCATTAAAATTTCAATTTTGTGGGTTTCAGTTAAGTACGGCATTTTCGTGTATTTTTCAAAAACGGTGTTTCTCACAAAACCACAAACTAATAGGGTTCTCGCTCAACAACTCGAATACGATGCAGCTCTTCTTACTTGTTTTATTAACTTATTTGTTATCTTGTTTTTATAACATTTTGATAAGACGTCAACCCGATTTGACAAACAACGAATACCTTTTGACGTGCCATTTTTAAATTTCATTTTTCGAATTAGTTAATGTTTTTGTTAAATATCTTTTAAATGACAAGGAATAATAACTTGAAATTAGGTACGCATGTGTAACTCGATGTACACTTTAAGAATAGCCATAAAAAATTAGGGCTACCATTAAAAAAAAAATCGGTGACGTCATATCTCAAATTTGGGACACACTGTATAAAATTTTTCTACATGAAAAAAAGCGCAATTTAAAATACTAATCGACGTGTCTGAGCATATTTCCGAAAAAAAAACTGTCTTTTCTTTACTGAATTTATTGCAAGTTAGAGACTCGCACTGTACATATATTATTTGCCCAATCGACTTAGATGCTTTAACTCGATACGAAGCTTTGGTAGCAACAAACAAGTTAGTATTTCTATTAATTTTAGTCTCCTAGACTAATGTTTTGTTGATGTTGCGTATATTCCTTCTAGTGCAGGTAAATAACAGAACTAACAGCTTTAGCTTTGCCTAAAGATCTCCACGTTTCGCCGTAGCTAACTATACAAAACCGTATGGTTAGAATAACTTAAAACGTATCATCAAAAGTGATGACGACGAAACTCACTGTTTCCATTTGGAATCGGTTTAATTTGAGTTTATGTTCTAACATTGCGTTTCGAATATGTATATTATTAGAACACTCCAATCGTGTAATTCAAAATTATTGAAGTAAAGAATTTAAAAATTTAATTATTCAATTTTTTTAAACCGCATCCAATCACTAGTAGATGTTTAATTGATTTATTTATTTATTCGTATGGTACATTACACAAATATTGTATTGTGATGTAAGTGTTATGTATGGTGCCCCAGAAGATCAGTATAAACATGTATAGTGTGGTGACGAAACCGTGTGCAATAGTGGATTGGTTCGTTTTGGGAAAGCATTTACTTCAAGGTTTAGGAAAACCACTAAAACCTAAACATGCCAACCCTTACCCACCCTAGTTTTCACGTGTAATATTATTAATTAAGTGTGTAAACATTATAGAAGGTAAATAAGAACATAAAATATAACAGCACAGCCATTGCATGACGACATATACTGGACCGGTCCAAGCGCCAGTCACGACAATGACGAAGAAAATAGTAGGTTAAAGAAATAGCAAAACAAAATAATGGAAAAACAGATAATCAAGACAAGAATACAAAATATTGCTGAACTTCAGATGTCTTTCAGATTCGTAAGCCATAATATTGCTTCATCCGTTAAATTATGAATGTTTGGAAACCTTCCTTTAAACTAATTGACAATCCTCTACAATATGTGTAACGGTCTCTGGTTCGTTTCCACAGTCACAATTTGGATTAGAATCGCACCTCATTTGAACAACATATGTAGAGTTCCATTTTGAATGGCCTGTTCTTATGCAATTTACTTTTGACAAAATTTTTCTTTTTTGATTAAAGCCTGGGACTTCTATTGTTGGATCATTAACTCCAGACCATAATTTTTTCTACTCTTCAGAAAAAGCCGTACTTAAGTAGTCTTGCAACCATATAGGACTTTGAGATTTAAGTCTTTAACAGGAGGGTTGTCAATGTCATTCCAAATTGGTAACTTTTTGTTAAGTTGGCATTTATCCCATTCTCGTTTTAACGCTACTTTTCGTCGAATGTTCGATGGAGTAATATTACAAAGAACAGGAAGCCAATCGAGAGGAGTAGATTTAATGGTTCCACTAATTATACGCATAGTGCAATTCAACTGGGCATCTATTTTTTTGTATGACAACTATTCAACCAGACAGGAGCACAATATTCTGCTGTAGAATAAACTAATGCCAATGCAGCTGTACGAAGTGTCTTTGCATCTGCTCCCCAAGTTGTTCCAGCTAATTTTTGAATGACATTATTTCTTTTTTTCATTTTTTGTTTGACTTTTTCTAAATGATCTTTGTAAATTAAAAACGTATCTAAAGTTACTCCCAGATAAACTGGGTTAAAATTATGGTTTAACTTTGTATTATTAAAGATAACATTAAGTTTTCTACTTTTTCTCTATTACTTAAATAAAACAAGAAACCTCTGTCTTTTTAAGATTGGGGCATAATCGCCATTTTTGAAATAATTTTCCATAATACGCAAATCGTCAGATATTATACCTATACATATCTAGTTCAATTCAACACAAAAACAATTAAAACACTACCCGAGTTTAAACTTGTTTAAGTAATTATTTTTTTCCAATTTAGAATCTAGTTTAATGTATAAACGATTACCCTAGTTTCAGCAGTCTAGCTTAAACTTTGCGTTTGTTTTTTTCAAAATTCGATTTTTCAAGTCTTTGCACTAATTAGGCCCCATACGATAGGCACAACTATCTATAGCAATTAATTGAAGTTCAAACTTTTCACTTGTTTCAGGTTTGCTTTGCGGGACACTAAAAGCAAATTCATTGACGGAAAAAATTGTCGGTGGTTACGACGTAGATATTATAAATACTCCTGGTTTGCAGTATTAATTTCAAATAATGAAATTATATGTGGAGCAACTTTAATTGGTTCCAAAACTGTGTTAACAGCAGCTCACTGTTTTAAACCTCATTTCAAATACATTATGTTTGTGATCACTCACATTAACACCTTTATTCGTAAAATTCTTAATTTTAGCAATGGAAATATAAAAAATAGAAGACATTTATACAGTAAAATTAGGTGTATACAACAATTGCCAGAAAGAAACCACTAAAAACAATTTCAATGCACCAAAATACATATTCATGAAAGTATTTTGAAGAAATGCCATATTTCGACATTGCTGTTATTATTCTTAAGGAAGAAGCGTCCAAGTTTATTCCCATTTGTTTACCTGATAGAGGTTCGTATTTTGGTTTATATCAGGTGTTATACTTTATCGGAGACGGTTTTCATAAACCCTGAAAATAACTACATTGCCACCACTACAGGGTGGTTTGAGAGGGAATGGAAATATTTGTAGTTTTTTTACGAGATTATAAAATGCCTCACATTTTTAGTCATAGAGAATAATTTACATATGGTGTTTGTTTATAGATTCGTTCAGTAGAAAGCATAACAATTCCATTAAAAAACACCATATCTCTATGTCTACAAATATAAGGCATTTTTATGAAAAATTCCACACCTATAATTTTGAACCAATCAAAATACATTATTTTGACAGATCACCATGGCAACGGAGATATTTTAGTGAAAATTTTTTCTCGTGGGGTACCCAACGGCGAATTATACTGGAAATTTTTGACGTTTACAATAAAGACCATTTTTGAAAGACTGGTTTTTATTTGTTTACATAATATTTAGTTCTTATACATTTAATTACAAAGCTAAGATGTTTTCTATATTCTTCGGACACCTCCTCTCTTCTTAATGGCGAAAATGCAGGACTTTGAATGTTTTCAATTAAGTGTCTATGTCTAATAAAATATATATAATATTTGGACACTAATTTATTCACCTTTTTTCAACCACAATTCGATGTGGAATTTTCTTACCGAATACCACGCGAGGTCAAATTATTTCCGCAATCGAAAAAATTTCCGGAAATAATTTGACCTCTAGTGGTATTACTAGTGAAAAAACTACAGGTGTCACTTTTTATGACGTTTACCTAATCAATATTTTGTTTCAAATTGGCATTTATGACAACATTGTCAAGTTTACCTTCATTAATTTTTTAAAAATAAAATCCTAATTATCTCTGAAACAAATGAAAAGGAATTGAACATGGGATCTTAATATGCTTGTTTTAGTTTCCTGGACATATCTTTAAAGTATTTTCATTTTTTCGGGAATCATCCAGTACCTACATGTATTGTTTATTTATTTATTGGTACGGTACATTTTTAATATTGTATTGTGGTGTAAGCGTTATGTATTGGCCCCAGAGATCAGTGTAAAGTACTAATTTGATAAAAATTCTTTTTGTCTTTTAATTGTAAAACTTTAATATATTTACTAAACTAGTTTTTGAGGAAAATGCGAAAAAGTGATGATTGAGTGATAAAAGTTCTTACTCATTCTACAATTTTAACATAATA
Organism: Abscondita cerata; assembly: GCA_030710515.1. Classification (NCBI taxonomy): domain Eukaryota; kingdom Metazoa; phylum Arthropoda; class Insecta; order Coleoptera; family Lampyridae; genus Abscondita; species Abscondita cerata. The sequence continues at coordinate 217,266 of JALBCR010002195.1, forward strand.
ACTAATTAAATTAATCGGAAATAAACCAAGTAATCTGAATATGTATTGTAGTGTCTCGTAGTAAAGAAGGAGTCGTTCAAGGATTTGGTCGTTTGCAATCGAATAATGACAGTGTTCCATGTTCTTTACAAGAAGCTCGACTTCTAGTTCATTCAGATGCCAAATGTAAAAGTGTGTTGGAATATCAAGAGTACAATAGTAGTGAATTTCAGCATGCATTTTGCGCAGGTTACTTAGACGGGAAGATCGATACTTGTTTGGTAAAAAAATTTAATTTTTAAAAGAAAGTCTAAACAATATGTGCATAGATACTATAGCTACAGTAAGACTAATATGACATTTTGGCGGCAAGATATGTACATCAATGAAACTTTGTTTATAACCATATTTTGGTACTAGAAATAAAGATCTGTCGAGTCCTACCAAAATTTAGTAGCCTACCCGCTCGCAGGGGGTATGGGCAGAAAGAAAATTTTTAAAAATGCAAATTTTACAAACTAGGCAAGTGAGGTATCATTTCTATGTAATTTGTTGCGATGAATGAGGCCATACCCATTCTTACGGGATAAATATTTTGCGAGATATGAAGGTTTTGTTGAAAAGAAATGAAAAAACACGTTTGTATTCGACGATTTTGTGTAATATTATTTTTTTCCGCAGTAAAGCAAAAGCGGGAAGGTGGATGAAGGTGGGGCAGGGGAAACTGCCACTGGGCGCGTTGTCTCAGCTCGTGCGCTGACTTAATATTTGTTTGTACGTTACTGTGAGCGTGAGCCGATAGAGTGCAATACTAAATCAGTGTAATGTCTGTAGTCACGTTAATTTGATAACGTGTGTAAAAAATGGACAGCGATAGTGATGAATCCATTGTTGGGTCAGATCTCTGCTTCATTTGTGAGAAAAGAGTGGCGGATAGTGACATGTATACGCCAGGCAAGAAAGTCATAGAAACAATCAAGCGGTTCAGAAAACTTCACATGCTGGTCCAGTTTTTTAGATACCAAGCAAGGCCCAGTGGTAGACGAAAACCTTCAGATCATTTAAGAAATGTCATGGAAAGGATGTATGAGTACATAGAGTTAAGTAGCGACTGCCAGTTCAGTGTGCAGGAGTTAATTGATATTGTATCAAGCAAGTACACTATAAGTGAACGAAGTGTTAAGCGAAAACTTTAAGAGAAATATGAGGTTCTAGTTTTACTTACAACAATCTATAAAAAATTCCAGTTGTTTGCTTTTGCTCTCACAGCAAAAATCTTAAATGACTACTGGTATCAGCAAAAGAAAGGTGATAAGGTAGAAAAAGAAGTATAATGGAAAAAGCTGGTGAGATTCTTCAGGAAACACATCAAAAGTTTGGCCTATGATAACATATCCTACCCCAGCATTATAACTTTTGATGAGTACACTACAACCTCGAATGCTTGAAATATGATCAAAATTAGTAGACAAAAATTTTTCTACCCCGATGAGGTGAATCACCTTCAAACAATATGATACATGTGAAAACCTCTGTACTAAAGTGCTGTTGAAATATAATTTTTAAATAATTTTTTGACTGTATTAAAAATTGTTGGTATGTAGCGACCTAAAAGGTCGGGAAAAAAATTTTATTTTATTATAAAAAAAAAAATGACATGAACCGTAAATGTGCAACTATTATTCATTGTTTGATTTCTCTGGTGCGGCCAAGATCCTTTTTATCACCAATATTGTTAGGTGTTGGTGCTTATATTCATTAGAATATTGGATCCAAAAACCTCATTACCTTGTTGTCGAACTTGGGGTTGTGCAGCTCATACCACGAGGTGAAGATATTGGAAGCATCAGTAATTATGGCTCCTAGGTATACGATTAAGCAGGAAGCGTTTCTTCAGTATGTGTTCGACAACTACAAAAAAGGATGTGGAACTTTTCACAACATGGTTGGAATAAAATGTGTCACTCCTCTGATGTCATTATCAAATGAAATGAAAAGAACGGGTTAGTTGCTGAAGTTGTACCACTAAATTTGCCAACGGGACAGCAAGATTTCAAATTTCCGGACCTTGATGGTCGAATTCCGACAGAACTGTACCAAGGATTTCCATGAACTTACAATGTACTGTGGATAGTTGAGAATATTCCGGGATGACAAGGCTACCTAAAAACAATTACACACAGAGGCTACAGTGATATTTCTGCTATTATAACGCTTTCATTCATCATAACACCTCTATCAAATTATGACACTATACACACTTCTTTATTGATGACTCTTAATTGTGTGCAAGATCTTGGCTTAAACAAGGTGTTTGTCACCTTTGGTTTGCCCTTACATATGTTGTAACAAAACCAGCATTTGCTTCACTAACTGAAGAACTTAAAGACCTGTCTGGAGTTAAATTTATGGCATCTGAACAACACGTTGATGAGGAAGAAAGTTTCATATAAAGAGACGACACAGATGTTACAAAAATACAGCAGTGGCTTAAACTTTACAATCTATTTGCTAGTTTATCCAGCGTTGTTGTCTCACTGGGCACTAGGATTACATGCACCGGTGCAGTAAATTGCCATATGGCTAAAGAAGTGTGAAAAAAATCAGTTGATTGGAAAACAGTTTTTAGAAATGAATATGAAAAGGAATAACAAGTCTGTGCGCTTTCTGCCATAGGTATATAGTTGTGGTCGCCAAGAAAGCCATCAGTATCGATTCGATGCTGTTGTATCAACAAATGCTTGTATTCAAAAATCAAAAAAGATTTATCTACATATTTCAGGTGTGAAATATGTCCTTACCCAATGTGTTCGTTTACAAATACTCGTATGAGAAAAAATATTAAGTCGACCCTGTATGAAGAATTCGGAATTGTGAATGATATTATTGATAAGGGCTATTTCTTGCATACAGTCAGATGGAATAAGAATACTTGTCCAACATATTTAAACGTTAGCCAATTGTATGTAAAACATCTGTAAAATCATTACCAGTCAAAGACACCTACAATCATTGTATTTGATGGGTATGAGGACAGGGCCAAGCGTATTGAACAACTTTGCTGGTACCGATATTTGGTTTTCAATTCAAAATTGATATTACCACTTCCAGTTCATGGAAACTACGATCGATTCATTGCAAATTCCGAAAACAAGAAACAGTTGATAAATATGTAGCAGGATAACTTCGAAGTGAGGCAATCTTTAGGTGATGCGGATGTTCTAATTGTACAAACAGTCATAGAACAATCTAAACATCATTTACTAACAATAGTTTCTCAAGGTGTGGATGTGATGGTAATACTGATTCCTCTCAGTGATCCTGAGAAGCCTATATTGTTGCTTAAATCCAAAATTAGTCTAGTTAAAAGAAAAATATTTTTTTCAAGCGACCTTGAACAGCAGCACGTGAATGTAAAAGATTATATACTCAGACTCTGCCACCTACCAACATACCATCAAGTCCAACAATATCTGGGAAATAAACTGAATCCTGAAGAGTAAGGTCAAAATGGTGATATGTTCCCTGTTCGCACTACCCTACCGCCAGCTCTGGATGAAATAATGGCCCTGATGTTTTGCTCGTGCAAAAGTGTATGCTCTACTCTTAAGTGGTGGGATACCATGTATACAAAATATGCGAAGCGCTTTCTTGCTCCAACTTAGACTTGGACAAAGGCATGGCCCCTGTAAACATCGATGACGATAATTTTGGAGAAGATGATCAATAAGTTTAATATTAATAACTAAACATGTTAATAGTTGATATTACATACTGTATCTAGTTAAAAGTTTTCCAATTGTTTTTGCTTATTCAATTTTACTTTTTACTTGAAATATTTTCTTTTTTTCATTTTTTTTTTTCATAAAACCGTTCATATTTTCGCAAAATATTAATCTTATAAGTATGTATATAGTCTCATTCAATAAAATAAAAATACATAAAAAATGACACCTCACTCGCCTAGTTTGTAAAATTTGCATTAATTTAAATTTTTCCTCTGCCTAATACCCCTGGGAGAGGATAAGACCCATAAATTTTGGTAGGACTCGGCAGATCCTCATTGTCAGCGCTAAGATAAAGTTATAAACAATGTTTTATTGATGTACATATTTTACCGCCAAAATATGCTATTTTTCCTGCAGTTAGGTGAACTAGTGTTATCTAGATTTGGATCTAAAAACTATCGTTGAATTTTTTCCTAACGTTTTGCAAACACGTGTGTTCAGGTTCTTTGAAGGTCATTCTATTTCTGATGTTGGACGAATGCTAATGATTTATGGGGGTTTTCATTGCGCCAGTCAAATGAAGATTTTCGTCAGGTGCCGTTGTATTCACTTTACTAAAAAAACCCAAGATTTAACGACAACTAGTTTTTTTAGATGTGCAGGTGAAAAAACATGGAGACAAACTAGGCTACACATTATAGAGAAAACTTGTTAACACGAACATGTACCTGGATGCCTTATGAAAACATCACTCACGTTAATAAACAAAATCATCAAAACCCTGGCGGAACGAACTCAAAGAATTTGTGAACTGTGAATTGTGGTACTGTCTTTGCAAGCTGCAAGATTTTTGATTTTTGATAAAACTAACCACTCGTGTTGGCAAATCGTTTAGAAGAAACTTTAATCAACTTGAGTCTAGACGACACTAGTTTTTAAATTATCTTTCTCATAATTTCTTTTTCTTAAAATAATGATTTTGAAACAAAACTTAATTATTGCCTACAAAAAATAGCATTTTCTGTATATTTTATTTTGCTAAATTATTTGATAAGTATCTTATCAGGCAGATAATCAGAAATGGTAGTTTAGAATTTTTGAACTCATTGCTACTAAAAAAGCAGCAATAATTTTTATACTATGATTTTCCGGGCTATTGAGCCGGGGTTTGTTGGAACTTCTTCCTCTTCTTCCAAACGTTCCATTTGCTGATATGCAAAATATTTTTAGTAGATTGGTCTTAGAATTTGTTTTAAGTCTCTGACTGACGTTTTTCATAATCTGCTACACTATTTAATTTGTAGAACTTGTAGTAACACTTGAATGCAAATGTGCGGATTGTTAGCTATCCATGGTTGACTGATCTTCCACGTTGGGTAATAGTTTAGTCTTAGTATTTTTTGTAGTGTAGCAGATTTAGAAGAAACGTCAGTCAGAGGCTTAAAACGAGTGACAATAAAAAAAAAGCCGTTGATTTAAATGTTGTTCAAGGGTGATAGTGGTGGACCATTTGCAATCATTAACGAAAAGGGATATTACGTACAACTAGGTAGCACAATGAACTGAATTTTGCAGTTTAATTTTTTAAAATGATTGCAGGAATTACATCGTTTGGTTTTGGATGCGCCAGCAAAAACTCACTTGGCATTTATACAGATGTTTCACATTTTATTGATTGGATTTCTGAAAAATCAAACAATGATGAAGAAAAAGTATTAATTTCAGACTCGAACGACATCTCTACTGTATCAGACAATATAATTAACGAATTCAATTTGCAGTCTAAGCCTGACGTCTCTATTACGATTAATCCAAGAAAAGGTAAGTAATATTATTGATGTTATGTTTCATCACCATAATTTTAGTTATTTGGCCGTTTCGATATCGTCGTAAGAAGAAAGTGAAGAATATTTTTAAATCGAACTTACAACTACATGTTTCAAGTAGTCTAAAAATAAAAAGAAGCTGATATATTTTTATAAAATATTCTTCTTCAAATTTTTGCAAACTTTTAGAGTGATTTTATATTGTCAGATCATGATAGGAAATAATTTCCAAACTATATTGTGCCAATTCTACAGGATGGCCCATTAGTGCGTGGAAGGTGGATGTCTCGGAAAATATTGGGGTTAGAAAAAAACTTTTACAATGAAAGTTGTGCAAAACAATGAGCTGCACATTTTAAAATTATTTTCGTTTATACAGGGTGTTCTATAAAAGTGCGACATACTAAAGTTATGTTTTTTTAACTGGAACTACCCATTTTTTATTACAAATTTAGATTCCTTGAGAAATTCTAATGTAACTTTATGCGTTATACATAGTCTAAAATGGAGGGTTTTTGCATTATTTCACTTTTTCCGGAAAACTTGACGTTTCGAAAACATTAAATAACCCAGTTATCCTAGAATTTATTCAACTGCAATTTCGTAGCTTTTTTATGCATTATATATGGTAACTAAAGCTAGTTGTTCACCTTTCTAACCTTGCTGCTTTGAGTAATCAATTGTTTAAATTGAAGTCTCTAAATTCATGGATAACTTGAGTTTTTCAAATGACACCACCTAATTTTTTATGTGCAACTATGTAAAGGTCAAACAAAAAGAAATGGATTAAGTCACAACAAAACTCGTCCTGCAAAGAACAAACGTGCCCTTCACCGAACGCCATGTACCAAAATGAATAAACCGGATACTTAATGAAGCTAACATACCATCAATTTTTTATGTCACCTGTTAATATAACATCGACTAAAAATATCATAAAGTTAAGCTGCCCATACCCCAGGCCTAAAACGGAACGAAAACGAATTTATTGTTATTGAAAGATGCTTAATATTTAGAGGGCTCTTACACAAGTTTCGTTTAAGCAATTTATTTGATTAGATTAAAACTAAGATTAAACAATTATTGACATGACAAAATTGTCTCTTATAAAATTATAATTTCTACAACTTGTATTTGAAATATTTTTTAACACGTAACAATTATGATTTAATTAAACAATTTTAAATTAATAAAAACTACATTATTAATATGCTAATCAACATGTAAATATTAATATCATTATCATTTGACGGCAAGTTAGCGTCAATTAGGAATGTAAATTGTATAACCGTGAACAAGGCACGTTTCTAATCAAAAAGAAAAAAAACATTAATCGAATTCAAAGAAAAGTCATACTAATAAAAACATTATATTGACATTATAATACCTACTTAAAAAGAACAAAATGAATCTAAAGCAATTTACACTTGGTACGTGTTTCACGTTCAATTATGTACAATGCTTAATGCACCATTCAAATGCACAATGCAGTACCTATGTCGATCAAACTGCACACGTAAACTGCTTGTTTCAAGCGCTTAAGTTATAGATTGTGAATAATTTGTTCATTCTTATAATTAAACGCAGAAACAATACACTTAACTAATGAAATCGTTCTGTGATACCTACAATCTATTTACTAATTTAAAACTAGTACTTATTCACAAACTAATTTGTCGTAAATAGTAAATAAAAGACTGTTGCCATGAGGCAGTTTAACTCGAAATTTTATGTAGATGTAGAAGATTCAAAATTAAACATTTTAACAAAATTTGTTTTTACATTTTAAAGAAACTTACTTCTCTTAGATTATAACTTGGAGCAGGGAAAAGAAACAAAAAAGAAAACACTAAAAAACTAGAGTGTCAGTTTGCTGATGATGATAGCTTAGCTATCGAAACACGTGTTCGAGTATAGTTTTTTGTGCAGTTTTTTGGTGTTTTTTTTTTGTTACAGATAGACGCTGCAGTTTAGAGTTCCATTCCTTTAAAGAGAAAAGAAAATTACACATAAGACTTAAACTTCGGCCAATACTTGATTATTTTCTAAATGTTTGGTTTGTTTCAATTTAAATATTGTACCATCACATTTAGAAGCTACAAAAATTGTTTATTGACATGTGATATATTCAGCGCAAGGGTGGTCACTGAATTTGGTGTGTGAACATAAAAAGGATATAATATTTTGATATGAAAATAACATACACAATGACGACATTCTAAAATTTTTAGCGATCTTTTTCGTATCCGTCAATAAAACCCGAGTACATTATTACAGTTCCGAAACCAAAGAAGATGCTAAACAAAGAAACTCCACTGCTGAGAATGCCAAAATAGTTTTGTCGGCAGATAATGTTATGGCTACTGTGTTTTGGAATTCTCATAGAATTATTTAGGTTGGCTACTTGCAAGACTATAGATTAAGAAGTAATATCTTCATTTTCGTTGTAGCATTTTACAGTCAAAATGAAAGAGGAAAGACCTGACTTAGCAAAGTAGAAAGTGCTTTTCCATCAAAATAACGAATTTGCCTACAAGTCTCCAATTGCAATGAACAAAATTAATTAATAAATAAATCAAATTCTTGCTATTTTCTGAACAGACTTCGTATGTTATTAAGTGAAGTGCATCGAAAGTAAGTTTGTTGGAATTTTGTTAAGCTGTTATCAATAATTTCTCAAACTTGACATTGAATAGTAGAAATTTAGTAATTTTTAAAAAGGCGCATTTATTATTAACTTATCAGTTCTTAATGATATTCTTCTTCTTATGAATGTTCTGAGAAACACCAGCAAGGAAAGGAATGTTCATTAGCCAAATATACTGGTAATATAATAAAAAAAATAATACTAATATTTCCCCTCACGGCCTGCTCGTCAGAAGGTGGGGGCTTAGCGAACCCGGGATTCCGAGTTTTTCAGGCAACGGACCACTGTCGTGCCAAATCCTTACTTTGATACTATTATAATTAAGTTGTCAAGGTGGACGGTTTACTCCCTGTATACCTGGCTGTAGTTTAAAAATGCAAAAAATGGTTATTAGCAGCACGCGAAATGCCTTGGGTGCATTAGAGGGTAAGACTACCTCTAATGGGGATTGTCAGCCCAACCTTGACGACTACAGAGAGAACATAGACAAATCCAAAGGGGCACCCGCTCCCTTAAACCTGGGTGAAGGTAAGCGTCCTTCTAAAAACCATAATACGAGCCATGAAAAGACGGTAACACCCCTCGTAAAGAAAGTCAATGGCCACTTTGGTAAAGACAGTCAGTTTCTGATTCAGAGACAGTCGTTTGAATTGATAAGAGAGGTGAAAAATGTGAGGAAGGTTAAAGATGGCTTGCTAATCAAAACTGTTAAGATCGGGATAACTCCTCACAACACATTAAATTATTGCAAAGGAGTGGTTAACTGCAAAGACCTATTGATGCGTTCTTAGAATTAAAGAGCTAAGGGATTATAAAAAAAGAATTAAGAAAAAGTATATGGTGAGTTACAGAACACACCGAACCACGTCCTGACCTTAAATACTCCTAAGTTGCCTTCCAAAAACAAAGCAGGTTAATGCCAATGCAGTGTTTCCAATGCTAGAAGTTCAGACATACAGCACAGCGTTGCGATAGCACATAAGTATGCGTGTGTGTGTGTGGAAAATAGCTACATAATGGCAAACGATGAAAAGAATCTTTGGAGTGCGTCAACTGCAAAGGGAATCACTGAATCATTTGGGTATTTTAAGAAATTGTTCTACTTTTAAACATAAATCGGCCATCCAATAAATTAAAGCCAAGGAGAATATTTCATACCCCGAAACTCGAAAGAAGGTTGTTTACCAACCCCTCAGCAAGGTATCTCTTACGCTAAGAAAACGCAAAAGACACCTCAAGTTGACACTGTCCAATTAGTTAAAGAGCTGGTACCTACCTTAGTTACAATGCTAAAGAACGTTTTGTAATGAAACAATCACAAGAACAAATTAAAACACTATGTGGCGAGTTCACGAGTAAATTTGCTGTCTAGTCAAAGTCCTGTACTATCCAATGTAGGATCTGAAAAAAGAAAACGTATTGATACAACAAAGGTGAGCTATTCGACCATAGATGATTCCAATAACTCTGAACCTGACATTGATAAAACCAAAAAACAAAGGGGTGGCCTCAAATGAAAATTACCTAAATTGTGATAAAATTTGTGATGTTTATTTTTGTAGTCTAGAGCATTTATTTTTTTTAATGTTTTATTCATACACTATTTGTTTTTTTCATTTATTCGTTTGTTTGTCGTAATTTATGCACGTTTGTCTTTTTATTCATTTCATTCAACTTATTCTTATTCTTACAACGGACAAAAAAACAAACAAATTATCCAGTGGAATTGTAACGGTATCATACATAGTGAAACTGATGATCAGAAATTACAATATCTACATCATGTGCCTGCTGAAAACATATTTCAATCCACGGCAGCCTTACGCCCTTAAAAAGACATTCAAACTGTTCGAGCCAGACATACCTGTTTTGGAAATCAAGATTAGTACAAAATAAACTTAAACAGACGTGTGTTGGGTATGGCAGTAGACTTCTCAGAAGCATTAGCTAACCAGTTTGAGACAACCAGCAGCACCAAAAACTACCCAGCATCTTTCCTTGAAACTAAACTTAATAAGGAAATGCCCTTAGAGTTAAACCCCGACAACCAACGTTAGACCAGCACGTTTACCTAGAGGTGTTAGAAACTTTTCGTAAGCGAAAGGACGCCTTGGCAGTTTTTTTTTATTTCAAAAAGGCCTATGAAGCAGCATGGCGCTACGAAATTGTTCGTAATCTCCACGATTGGAGACTGACAGGTAACGTGCTGAAGTTTGTCGTATCTTTCTTAAGCGACAGTGCGTGTCTCAAACGAGCTGTTGACCAGAAGAGTTCTAGAAAATGGAGTACCGCAGGGCTCTACGCTCAGTGTGGCCTTGTTTGCTATTGCTATAACAGTGTCAGTAGATGCATCAGTATGGAAATGTTTATTCATAGATGATCTGGCGATATTTTTTCAGCGACAAAAATGAGAAATATTGTAGACAAACTACAGGGTACAATAAACACTATTCTACGGAACGCGAAAACAACTAGTTTTCGTTTTTGGGAACAGAAAACTCAGTGTGTCCATATATGTCATATGAGGAAACTGTACTATGGACCGCTTTTGTGTTAAATAAATGAGACCTCAATGTCATGCAAAGATACAACTAGATTCTTAGGATTTACCTTTGATTCGAGGCTGACACAAAAACCCGACATTACCGATCTTGTACAAAGACGCAAGCCCGCTCTGAACGTACTAAGATCGACTTTCGGCACAAGGTTTGGAGGGGAGACGAAAACGTTGCTTGACATCTACCGTTCGATGATCCTTGCAAAAATCGACTATGGGTGTGTCGCATACTTGTCAGTACGTACGACGACGCTGGGATTATTGGACCGGATTCAAAATCCAGCGTCACGATGCTCCCTAGGAGCTTTTTGCACAAGTTCGAGCGCAAGCGTGCAGAGCGAAGCTGATGCTCTACCTTTGCAACACCGACGTGTACATATAGTTACGAGTTATGTTGTTAACATCCGATCACAACCAAGTCACCGGAACTTTGCCAACCTTGAAGGGCCAACAATTCCAAGATCGACAGGTGTACGAGCGATGGAGTTATATAACGAACTAGGATTAACCATCCCCCGACTATTACCGTTAAAGCTAACGGAATCCCCGCCGTGGACAACAAAGATAACGATCTGAGTTCTTTACTTAAAAAGACACTACAGACGTAAAATACCAAATATCATTTAAAAATATTTTTGATATTTATTCTGGCTCGGTTGTCGTCTACACTGACGGGTCTAAAAATCAAATATGCGCAGGAGCAGCCATAGTGATATACGCACTAAAAAAATATTATTAGAGACATACTTACCACTAAAAAAGCCGTCGATGGCTCAATAAAATACATGAAGAGCATTGGGGTGTTCGACAGATTAGATTATAATAAAGTAAGAAAGAGATAAAGAAAGAGGAAAGCGCTAATAACCTTAGCAGTTGATGCGCTAAAGGACCAAAAAAAAGTAATAATAATATTAATTATAGGCATATCTTTACACTAGCTATTAGTGTTTTACATACAGTGCGTCCCAAATGTAATGTATAAATTTATTTAAAATTAAGCTGTTTATTTATTAGAAAAACGCTCAGGGCTTTCGACTTTTACTTTTAGATACGCATTTTTCTAGTTTACTATCATGTATACAGAGTGTTCCTATAATAAATTTCAACCATCATCTTCCATTTTTTGATTGGAAACTCCACTTCTTGTATTTTTCTTAAATTTTTAAACATTTTTCATATTACATGTTCTATACCCATCTTTAACCGTTTTCGAAAAAATGCCGGATCCAGAAACATAATTGAATTTGAAAATAACTCAGATCTGTTAATTTTTATTTGCCGTTACCAAGGCAATAAATAAACAATGCATACCTGTTATCATTTCTTCGTGTATGTCAGATTTCGTGTGTAACGTGTCAAATTTATCAAAATGATAAAATTAACCGAACGAGAGAAAATTGAAATTCTTTCAATGGTTGGATATGGTGACAGAAGCCGTACCTAAGTAAAGCTGCACAATTATTTAATCAAATGCATCCTAATCTTCCTCCCAAATGCCAGACAGTGGTGAGTAGAATAGAATTCAGATAATTTGGTCACGTTACAGATTCGTCTAAATATGATCGTCCTGCTAGAGATGACAACGAAGAAGTTGAAGTTTTGCTTTTGTTGGAAGAAAATCCACGAACTCCTCTGTCGCAGATTGGAGTTAATTTAAATATGCCGAAATCCATTGTTCATCGAATGGTTCAAAAGCAAAAATATGACCCATACAAAGTTATTCCAGTACAAGAGTTGTTTGAATATGAGTTTGATAGGCGAATTGAGTTTTGCGAACTCATGCAAAATATGTACAATTTAAATAACGATTTAGTAAAAAGATCTTATTTATCGATGAGGGTAGGTTCTGTTTAAGTAGTATGTGAACAGACAAAATTGTCGATATTGGGCAACAGAAAATTCGCAACTCTTAAAAGTTAAACGTGTGGTGTGGAATAGTTCGCAGAAGAGTAATAGGTCTATTTTTTTTAATCATCTCTAACTGGAGAAATATATCTTCAATTTCTGGAATTTGAATTAGTTTTAGCATTGGTAGCTTTATTTCAAAAACACCCTGTATTTTTTCTATTTTCGAATTATTTTATCAAAAATAATGTATGTTTTTTAACATGTTCCTATACCTACTAGCTTTCGTTTTAGAGATAAATTGATTTTACCTGATTTGCTGACCCTCCAAAAAATACAATAACTTTAAGAAATGTGAAAACAAGCAACTTTTACTTGCGCCACCTTACTAAAAGCTTTCAACATCATTTTTGAAATATTTACTATGTTATGTTGTACATGGTGTTTTTAATATTACTGTATAACACTAACGACTTAAAACTTAAATAACTTACTTAACTTAAATGGAACACCCTGTATTTCTGTAACCTGTTGGAAGCTAGAATGAATTACCTTTCAGTGAGTATTAGGGTTACTAACCCCTAACTCTGATAGTGTTTGAGATATTTTAAATTTTGCTAGTTTAACTATTTACTGAAATCAAAGTTACCTGTGAGATATCAGGAAAATGAACATTATCTAGCAACTATTTTTAATATATACGAGATTTCAGATTTAAATATTTACCTTAAAAATATTTTTTTTTAGAAAAAAGTAAACAGAAATGTGGTTATAAATAGTATCCCGTGCTCTAAGAGTCAGTCGAATCACGCTCACTATTTACAATTTACTGATGTTTAACAATAGCAACCGTTTTTGGTACATCAAAAATTGATCACACTGTAACCTGTTAACTAAGACTGTGATACATATCGCTCTAATAGTGGTACGATAATTTCTCAACCATTATTTTTAGATTTTAGGTTAATATTAGAGCTGAATTAGCTTATACATTAAAATTGGTTGCAAGATAATGTTCATTTTACGGATATTTTACAGGTAACTTAGATTCCAGTAAATCCCAAATTGATAAACCAACAAATTTTAAAATATCTCTAAAACTATCAGAGTTAGGGGTTGGTAACCCAAATATATGGTGTTCCATTTAAGTTAAGCAAGTTATTTCAGCTTTATGCGATAGTATTAGAAACACCCTGTACATCATAACATTAAAGTAAATATTGCAAAAAGGATGTTGAAAGCTCTTAGTAAGGTGGTGTAAGGCAAAGTTGCTTGTTCTTATTTATTTTGATGTTATTGTATTTTTTGGAAGGGTCTGCAAATCAGGTAAAATAGATTTATCTCAGAAACGGAAGTAAGTAGGTATTGGATTATATTCTCTTGTGGTCTCAAATAATCTCGATATATGTATGCCTTAAGATTTCTTACATTATTTGTCGTTTTAATGCTACTGAATAATTTGTTGGTAGTGCCCCACCCTGTATAATAATTTTACAGTTATCTAATATTTTTAGTATTAATTAAACTGAAAGTGTTTTACATTAAGTATAATCTGTCTCATCTAAGTGGCAATCAAAATATGCTGTTCTTTTTTGATATATCTTCAAATAGTCAGAAAAAAAACAAAATCAAAATCAAAAATTTTTCAACTACCTCAAAAACTAAAAGAGATATTCTTGTTCCATTTAACCGACCTTCAATCTGTTATCATTTTTGATATCCCCATAGTGGGAATCTTTATCTTAGAAACGTTGTATAAGGGTTGAGTTCCAATTGCAGAACTAAATTAATTCAAAAATGTCTTTAGTTAAAAAATAAAACAATCAGGTTTAAAAATTTTTGTCGTCAACCGACATTAAAGTGCTGCATACAGTGCCGGTTTCCGTTCTTTAAAATCAATCACTTTACGTGTCGCAAATTTTTATCAACATATTTATGACTGTACAGAATTAAATGATTAAATAGAAAAAGACCTATTATTACGATTGGAGATAAAATTTAATATGCGCTCAGTTAAAATTTTGTTACTCCCCTCCTTCACTTATCAAACAACGGTTTTTTTTTGGCATTTGTTAATTGTTTTAACAAACCAATCAGCTGATACTTAGTTTAGGTTAGAATTCATGGGATCTAAGCGAACATTTACTTCTGTCAATTTTTAGGTTATATTTATATACCGCCACCACGCGTTATTTTGCTGTACTTTGTGTACTAAATAATTGAATCCATTCAATTCCACGGTCTGCTTAGTCCAGTTTTTTATTTAAACACTCGTTATTATATGTACAAATAAATATTGTACGTATAAATCGTCGCATTTATTTTTTAACGTAACCAATTTGGAGATTGATTTCCCCCCTTATTAATACTAGAGCGCTGTTTTAGAGGCGCATTTTGCTGCAATTAGTTGCATACTACCGGTGTACGTAGACGAATAATTTTGAAAAAAATTGTTAATAAGTTATTTGTAGAATTGCTACTAATTTAATAATAATGTTGATTAAAATTGCTGTAGTGTTTTTAGTGTGCATCAGTAAAGTAAAAGCTTTTTCTTCATATCAGTGCGAACATAATGTGGTAAGTGTCGATTCAAATTAAAACTGTGTTCGACTAATTATTTTTAATTTGTGATTTTAGGGTAAAGACTTGTCTAAAACCAGATGCAGTGAGTGTTAAGTTAAATATATGTTATCATGCAATGATGAGTTTTAAACTTTTAGTTGCTGGACGTCGATTCTTCGCCAGGCTAGATAAATCTAAAGCATTCAATACCATATTTTCTAAAGAGATTTTAGTACAATCGTATGGATTTCCTTGGACAGCTCAAGTAATATCGAATTATGATGGAATTCAGAGATTATGTGGCGGAGCTCTTATTAACGACCGCTTTGTTCTGACCGTTCAAAATTGTTGTTCACCGTAAGTAAAATATAAATGTTTTTTAACTAAATTATAATATAAATCATCAGATGAAAGAAAACTTTAACTCTAATAAACTTGAATTCCTTTACACTTTTCGAACATACGGAGCCCAAGTAAATAAATAATTGAAAAGATATTCAAATTAATTTTCTGTTCGCACTTAATTTTTGGCTTCAGTTCTTATTTTCATTTGTGTAATTAATTAGCGATTTAATTTAAAGTTTTAATTAAAGTCTAATTGTTCTCCAATAAATTTACATTAGTTCTTTATTTAACGGTACTCTTGAATTATTTTAGTAGGTGTAACTTTACATTTGGTTCAGTTGCTAAGAAATGAATATTCATGTTTGTTCAATAATAGTAGTAACATAATTTTTTGTAAAATAAATGCTTCAAATTTAAGTCCACTTATTTGTTTATAAAATGTTTGCTTATTTTCAACATAATACGCTTAATAATTATTTACGATTCGAGTGGGTTACAAACATATTATCAGCGCAATTATTAATTATTAAATAAATATTTTCATATCTATTCCCAACGATAGCAACATTCTTAAAATCTACAACAACGGAAAGTAATACTACAATACGTAGAAGTTAACCAACGTTAGTTATTGCCGACATTTTTACAGTATCTTTGAAATTCGAGCGTTAATTTTATCAAATTCTAGTTCCAGTCTAGTAAAATTAATTTTCAACTGAAATTTAATGATAGTTTGATGAGAAACAAGTAGTAATTTTTAAGATTTGACTACAAATGTTTTAGAACCGTATGTGGTTATATTTTTATAACCTTTCCTTGTTCAATTATTTCACAACTATGTCAGCTTTTTTTAGAATGAGTGGCGTTTGAATGGCCTCCATAATAAGAGAAAAATAAACATAGTACAAATAGTGTTGACTAATTATTTTTTATTATCTTTTGATATTATTTTCCAATGCTAAAGGAAATATAATGTAAGCTTTATGGCCATAATCAAGTGATCTAAATAAAAACATTATTTACAACACAGTGAAAACTTTTTTGGTATTCCATCAATGAACAAATAATTAGTCGCCACTTTACTTTTAAATGTTTTACATTGAAGTGACGTATAACTGCTGTAAACAAATCAAAATAGAACTAAAAGAATTGGTGCCTATGACTTCAAAGCTTAGATATTGTATTCTGCCTGTCGTTTAAAAGCAACGTTTTCAAATACTTAAAGAATCAAAAGATGTTTAAAAGGTGTTTCAAATAGGAATAAGTTTATTATTTTTATTTATTACAATAATGTGTGTTTGATATAAACCACCCTGTATATCTAAAGTGTTTGAATTAAGGTATATGTACAAAAAGTTACGTTTATTATTGTCAGTAAGTGTTGCGACATCTAGTGTCGTCTCGTGTTAACCTAACACGTCCGAAAATGTATAAGCAGCTACATAAGTCGATCATTCTATTATCATAGCCACCTAATGTTGGCAAAAATAACAATCTCAAATCGCCTGCTACAAGTTCGCAAAAAGATTGTACCGGGTGGGCAAATAAGCGAGGTAAGCGGCTGTATCTCAGAAACTAATGATCGTAGAGAGTTACGGTAAAAAAATTGATAAGTAAAGTGGGCAAGGTAAAATGCTGAAATTATGTTTAAGTTTTCAAGATCACCGCCAGTGGGAGTTTCCGCCATCTTGAATTACATAAAGTTACGTTTCTCGCGATTTGCCCCAATGAATGTAACAAAAAAGTATTTGCATTTTAGTGTTAACTTAAAGTCAAACATTTTTTGTCAAACCAATTTTTCTCTATATTTCGAAATAAAGTGGTGGCGGGTATTTGAATGTTGTTTTAAATGATTGCATATAACTTCAAAACGGCTTAATGGATTTGGATAAATTTGGTATCATTGAAAAGAGCATTTCTTGCGCTTTAATATTTTTATAATTATGACAGTTGTGACCTTCACGGCCGCCGATAGAGGGCGTTATTCGATATTATATTCAAAATATTAGATTTTTTCAAAAAATTTAAATGCAATAATATAAATTTTTTTGGGCCAGGTAATAGACAAATGACCAACCAATGAACTTGCGCAAATCGCATCTTAATATCTTTTTCTTAACTCAAATTATTAAAAAAAATACTAAACCAGGAAAATTCATATATACCCGTTTAAAAATGCATCGGTTGCTTTCGATAAGAAGGCAAGTAGGCCATGAAAATAAAAGACAACTCCTCTCAAAAATATTTACGACAAATCTCAGTTTATTTAGTGCTGTAAATTTAAGTCACGCGTAAACGATTTTCCTTTTAAATAAAGTTGTGGTCCTGAAAAGGACCGATTTTGAAAAAGATTAACACCTACTGTGATCAAATTGCCTTCCGTCATATTCCACACATTGTTTCACTATTTCTTGAGTCGACAAAACGGCAGCCTCGATTTCTGCCGCTGATAGTTGACGGATTGAGTTTCGAATTCTGTTTTCCATATCCATTCGTGTTGTTGGTGGAGTTTAAAAAACAATGTCTTTTAAGCGTCCCCACAAGTAGAAATCCAGACATGTCAAGTCGGCAGATCTTGCCGGCCAAGAAAATAGGCTTTCCTTTCTATCCAGCGTTGTCGAAAGGTCTCGTTAATATGGTTTCGGCCATTAATTGAATAATGTGCCGGACAACCATCTAATTGCAGAAACATAGTTCTCCTAGTTTCCAGTGGCACATCTTCCAACAAAATTGGCAAGTCGTTGATCAAAAACTCTAAAAAGCGGTTACCAGTTAGAACTTGTTCAAAAAAATAAGGTCAAATAATTCTGTCCCCAATGATACCGCACCACACATTTAGGCTCCAGCGTTCCTGGTGTTGCACTTCTCTTAACCAATGCGGATTTTCAGCGGACCAATAATGCATATTATGACGGTTTACTCTACCATCACTACTAAAGGTAGCCTCGTCGGTCCAGAGAATTTCCTTTAATAAATTACTGTTTTTCTCAAGCATGCCTAGCATCCATTGACAATAATTTAATCTGTTATCGAAATCTTGTTCATTTAGCGCCTGGTGCAAGGTTATGTGGTAAGGATGTAGTCTAAAAGTAAAAAACAACATATGCGTAAAAATGATATAATCAGAATAACGATAAGTTTTTCGGCATCTAGTGTCGGCTCGTGAAGTCCGCAAATAACACTGAATTGTGCCAAGATACTTGGAATAAGATAAAATTATTTACCTATAATTTTTCAAAATATTTCTAACAGTTGTTCGTACTATTCCCAAGTCTAGAGACAATGTTCTAGTTCCTACATGTCTATCAAAGTCTATGTAAGCCAAAACATTGATAATGTTTTCTTCGGTCCTTCCATTGCGACGCCTGAGACGTTAAGGATGACGAAAACTTCTAGTATCGCGTAATCGTTGTACCAAGAGCAAAAACATTCTTCTCCCGTAATGACGGCGATCTGGATACCGTGCCGCGTACTGTCTTGCAGCTATAGCCGCATTTTGAAAACACTCGAAATAACTCGCAATCATGTCAACGGCTTCATTATTTGTAAAAGGCATGTTGATTAAATAGTACTCAAATTATACACAATCAACAATATTAGGCTGCCTGTGACAAAAATTTGACGTTTCTTGGGAATATTTTTGACAGAAGTTGTTTTTTATTTCCATGGCCTACTACTTGCCTTCTAATCAAAGCAACCGACGCATTTTTAAATGGGTATATATGAATTTTCCTGGTTTAGTATTTGTTTAAAATAATTTGAGTTAGAAAAAAGATATTAAGATACGGTTTGCGCAGGTTTATTGGTTGGTTATTTGTCTATTATGTGGTCTAAAAAAAGTCATATCATCGCATTTAAATTTTTTGGAAAAAATCCAATATTTTGGTCATAGTATCGAATAACGCCTTCTATTGGCGGCCGTGTAAGTGACAACTGTCATAATTACAAGAAACCTAAAAGCCCAAGAAATGCTCTTTTCAATGATACCAAAATTTTACAAATCCATTAAGCCGTTTCGAAGTTACAAGCATTCATTTAAAAGAACATTCAAATACCCCTCACCACTTTATTTCGAAAGATAGAGGAACATTGGTTTGAAAAAAAATGTTCGACTTTAGGTTAACATTAAAACGCAAATACTTTTTTGTTACATTCATTGGGGAAAATCGCGGAAACGCCCACTGGCGGCCATCTAGAAAACTTAAACATAATTCCAGAATTTTCCCTTGCCGACAGGAGTGAAAAAACTTGAGTGTAAGTTTATTATTGTACAAATGAGTGCTGTCGACCATATTTCCTACAGGAGGGCACATCATATATGAACAGTACACTTAGTTGACTATGATAATATTTTCAGAAAAATCGACGTAACTCGGAACACTCTGTGTTTAGGTATAGGAAACCTTTATAAAATCCTTATTTTTTATAAGAAAATATATAAAAAAATATAACTTCATGCGCCACACTTTTTTGGGACATACGGTATTATATTTCAAAATAATTTTAAAATGTAAAATTTATTAACCTGCAAACTACTAAAATGATAAAACTTCTAAAACTTTGACTGTTTCGTTATAAATATTCGTCTCGTTGGTGGTGATTCACCCTATATAATATTTTTTGTATACTCATTATTGTTGCATGTTCTTGAAGTACCTAATTGTTTTTATTTATATTGTTTTAGGCCTTTAGAACCGACACACTTACAAGTTATTTTGGGTTACATAGGCAGTCAAGTCGCTTCTTCATCAAAATGTGCCACACGGTTAAATGTTAAAAACATAATTCTCCATCCTAACTATCAATCAAACATTGATTCATCTAACGATAATATTGCTTTGTTAGAATTAGAAGAACTAAAATACACTAAAACAATTTATCCCATTCAATTACCATCGAAACTGGACAAATGTAAGTTTGTGATCTAGTACCTATTATTAATATTTTGCAAGCACGTTAATTACTTTGCAGTTATGAAGTTATCTAATGAGATAGTAGAAAGTGCTGGATATCAGAAAAATAACCGTTTCAAAGTATATCTCATGAAAATAACAAATAGTCAGGAATGTGGGGATCATACAAAAATATACACAAATCAACTAAATTCTAATGAATTTTGTTGTTATCACATAGAAAATGACGGGTCCGGATGTTCGGTTGTACCTGGAACACCGTTGCTAATAGAAAAAGCAAAAGGCTTTCATAATATGACCGTATTAATAGGTACGTACATATGTGTATGATATTTTTTTACACCAGCAAACAAAAGAAAACTTTATTTTTGAAACAGGCACCGTTGATAAAATGCAAACCCAAGAAACTCGTAAATAATAAAATTTTAAAGAAACATGCTTTCTGATTTGGAAGATGTTGTTACTGTGATCGCATTGTGTTGATAAACATTGATCTTTTCTAATATAGTCATGGTTTTCCAATTCATTTATTCAGCTTAAATCCTATGAATAATTTCTTTTCCCATTTTAGTGACGTAACAGTCAAATGAGAATGAGTGATTGCAATAATACAAACAATGGTTTTGGATTGATAGATAATCTTCTTTCTACCACTTCTTGAAATTTGTTACCCAGGTGATTTTAGGACCTTCTTGTAGAAGTTATTCTGTAGTGGTAGTTTTAAGAAAACACTGTGGTTAATATTAAACCAACAATAAAGATTGCATCTGACAATCAAAACCTAGGCTACTAATGGCTACAGTTTTTTCTTGAATCTGACACTACAAATTAAACTTCCATAATCAATTACAAAATTAATTCTAAGATTGATAAAACATCTCTTATGTTTTATTCTATAAAAAGTTGCCGGGAATTTATATCAGTCTCTAAGATGCATTTCAACACATCAGACCAAAAGAAAAGAGTTCCAAGAACTAGTTGTAGAAATTACATCAATTATACAAACCTTGGCACTAAGATCTAGAACGGCTTAATGTTACTCTATCTATGCTTAGAAGAAGGGGGAGTAAGATGATAAATCGCCTAAGATGATGAAATGCTTTTTATCAGAAACTGGTACTAGATAACGCAACGTACACTCATGAAATTTAAAACTTGGACACCACAATTTCTGTAAACAAAAGTTTGCACATTGTGAAGCGGGCTTAAGGGTATCATTTACAATTCTAACAGCAGGTAGTCTCAGCAGGGGTTATCTTTAGAAGGACTGTAGAATGAATCATTACACTAAGCACGTTTTAGAAAATAGGTAATTTAGCTTACTTAATTTTTTTCTTTAAAGAATATATTTGAAGGTATCGCTAATTAAACACCATAGCTCGATTAATTATCGAATCTAACCTACTAATTATTCTAAGTTATTAAAAAAATCATTAAACTCTCTATTCATAATATTTAGTCCTTACAAAATGTATATTTTATGACGTTTCATTATTTTCTGTAGTTAATATAAAAAGTGAAAATAAAAACTAAGGCAATTCTTATTGTCAACGTATATATTTAGTTTTTTGACAAGAATTTATTACATAATTATAATTAAGATACCAAGTTATAGTTTAAAATTAAATGAAAACTTTTTTTTTTAAATAAAGGTATTACTATATAAATAAATATAAGAAATCAATAATGGGTGTGACCTCCATTATTATTGATACATTCTTGGAGGCGTCTGCTCATTGACGCTATCAAGGTATCAATATAATTAATATTAATCGTTTCCCATGCGGTATCAATGGCTGCAATTAGTGCATTACGGTTTACTGGTATAAAATTTGGCCCTTGTTGTCTTCGGATAACAGCAAGTATTCGAGCCCAAACATTTTCGATAATGTTAAAATCTGGGCTTTTGCTGGCCAGGGTAACAGCTCCAAGTTATTTTCTCGTATCCAATTGCGCACAACCCGCGAAGTATGAATAGGGGCGTTGTCCTTTAACAACAAAAATACATTATGAAAATGTTAATTCAACAGATCCCGAACTATTTTTGGAGAAAGTATAGTGAAATAAGAATACTTACTTGTTGGAAAATATAATCTTCGTCTGGATAAAACACTTCGACTGAAGGTTTCATAATAGTTTCCAAAATATCTAAATACGCAGCAGAATCAAGACGTCCATCGATAGCCCAACAAACTCCTGGACCCCGCGCGCTAACCCAACCCCACACATTCACAGAAAAATAACCACTTCGTTTTTTAGGACATATGTGATTATTTTCGTAACGAGTTCCTTCCATTCTAAAAACTTTTAGTGGTCCATCGTTGCGGCTATTGAACGTTTTTTCGTCGCTAAAAATCACTCGATTCCAAAATTCCAAAGGTTCGTTCACATATCGCCTTGCAAATTTCAGACGACGTCTCATATTTTCGTCACTGAGAACTTCTTTCGCAGCAGCATTATACTTCTTTATTCCCATCTCCTTTAATCTTTTTTGTGCAGTTATACGGCATCCGGGAAAATGTGTATCTGCTATAGCCCGGGAGTATGTAGCAAATGGTTGTTCTGTTACGTAATGAAACAACTCGAGATTTTGAGCACGTGTAGATACTTTAGGTTACCACTTCCGATGGTTCTTTCCAAAGTGTGTTCTAGATTCCATTTTACTCGGTAATGCCCTACGGTGCTTTTTGATACATCTAACATACTTGAAATTTTACGCACGCAACGGCCCGCCGCTAATTCCGAAACAATCCGCGTTTTCAAATCAGCACCGAGATGAGGTGGCATTAATAATTTCTTAGCAATAACATACACGTTCTTGGTTTTAAAGTTGTCATAAATTTGATATGATATAAATTTGTGTTTCTAATATTACATCACAAACTAATCTTTATTCGCCAAAACATTGTTGCTTAAGTTGTAAAGCTTCGTACACACCTGAACAACAAACCGAGCAACAAACATAACAACGAACCGAAAGTCAAACAGAACGACAAACGATCTTTTATGATTTCCACAATCCGAACAACAAACGGAACGTTTGTGCTGTTCCATAATTATTTTCAGTAGTTTTCAGTTCATATATATTTATTATTGAGAAGAGAAAATTGCGGAAAACAAGAAGATAGTGCCAACCAAATTTTTACGCACAAAGAAGAGTAAAAAATTATAATTTACTTCGCTTTTTTTTATTTTGGAAATTTTCCGCCCAAATGATGCTAATAGGGACATCATTTTTTCTTGCATTCTTAAACACTGATTAATTTAAAACATTTTTCTTCTGTCAACTCCATAATATTACCTAAAACACAACAAACCCACAAAAGGGAGGACAAAAATAAATAATTTAATTCTCCCGCATAAGTTTGTTCGCCGTTTTGTTTAGATTCGTCCAAACCTGCAAACGCATTCGCGCGCATTTTCTTTGATGTCGGAGAAAAAACCGACAAGTTGCGGGAACGCCGCAAACCGTTCGTGGAACAATCAGGACTTGCGAATCTGTTCTAAAATTCGTACGTAGCACCGTCCAAATTAATGTTCCGATTGCCGTTCGGTTCGTTGTTCTGTTTGTTCCTCGGTTTGTTGTTCAGGTGTGTACGAAGCTTTACAATAAGCATATTAATATGAACTATATCTTATGAAAGGAGAGTTATGTAACTATAATTAACGACTTAACGTTACGTTAGTAGATTCCATTTACTATTTACACATATTTTCTTGGAACATTCGATAATTAACTATCGGGATATGATGACCCTATACTTCGCAGGTTGTGCGCAACTGGATACAAGCAAATAACTTGGAGCTGTTACCCTGGCCAGCAAAAAGCCCAGATTTTAACATTATCGAAAATGTTTGGGCTCGAATACTTGCTGTTATCCGAAGACAACAAGGGCCAAATTTTATACCAGTAAACCGTAATGCACTAATTGCAGCCATTGATACCGCATGGGAAACGATTAATATTAATTATATTGATACCTTGATAGCGTCAATGAGCAGACGCCTCCAAGAATGTATCAATAATAATGGAGGTCACACCCATTATTGATTTCTTATATTTATTTATATAGTAATACCTTTATTTAAAAATAAAACGTTTTCATTTAATTTTAAACTATAACTTGGTATCTTAATTATTTTAATGATTTTTTTTTAATAACTTACAATAATTAGTAGGTTAGATTTATTTAAAAATAAGTAATAATCAGTCAACCCAAATAACCATGTTTAGTTTTTGATTTAATTTAAAAGTTATTGCTTGTAGACGTTTTTTAAATCAAAATTATTTCTAATTTTATTTTGTAAACATTTCCTAAACAAAATTTTGATTCGATAATTAATCGAGCTATGGTGTTTAATTAGCGATACCTTCAAATATATTCTTTAAAGAAAAAATTAAGTAAGCAACGTAAATTACCTATTTTCTAAAACGTGCTTAGTGTAATGATTCATTCTACAGTCCTTCTATAAGATAACCCCTGCTGAGACTACCTGCTGTTAGAATTGTAAATGATACCCTTAAGCCCGCTTCACAATGTGCAAACTTTTGTTTACAGAAATTGTGGTGTCCAAGTTTTAAATTTCATGAGTGTACATTCCACTCTATGAATTTTGAAATCTGTCATAATCGATTGTAAGATCTATTTGTAATAAGTGATATTTTTCTGAGGTATGTATTTTCTTAAAGATTACTTTATTGTATGTTTATTGGTTATAGAGCATTTCCGAAATACAATTCTGTTTTTCTCTGTTATGGAATTTTTTACGAGTAATCGTGTCGTGTAAGTTGACAAACCCAACGAGCGGACAAAATGATGAATTCGTCATCTTACCCGACCTGAAAGCAAAGTTCTACTAAATTTTCAAATATTTGACGATTTTGATTAAAAGCCGTCAATGACTACAGAACCGCCATTCATAATTTCGATGAATGTGGATAGAGAAATGGCATAACAATCTTACAACATTAGGTCATCATGCATCATCACCGACTGTAGCCACTCATATATTAGTCCCACTTCAGTTATTGATCCGAATATGGACACTGAGTCACTGAAGCAGTAGCCGAGGATATCGGAAGATAAGAGAGAAAAAGGCAAAAGGATTTAAAGGTCCAAGAGGAGCAAAAGAATGAGTTTCAAAAGCAAGGAAAGACGAAACATGTAGGGAAAATAATGATGATGAAAATCTGTTCAGTTTGTAACGAAAAGATGAAATTTAAGTACGCCTGCTCCTTATGTCGAAAATGGACCCATACTGAATGTAGTGGTGTGACTACAACAAAATCAAAGATCAACGCATATGTTTGTGACCATTGCGTAGGAAATTAATATAATTTAGGCATTTCTAATAATTATCTTTTGTTTTCTTGATTTTACGCGCCTAGTTGCGTCATCTTATACCGTGTGAGGGTAAGATGACGATTTTGACATGAAGTTATTAACATAAATCAAATGTAGATAAGTTTTTAAACCAAGTAACGTTAAGAACACTGTAAATGTAAGTCTAAATGTACAATGATGAAAAACAGGATATTATGTTGAAATCACGTGGAGAAAACTTAGTGTCGTCATCTTACCCTTCCTTCCCTAGTAGTAGTAGTTTAGTATAATTTCGTTGTCAAAGATAAAATGGGATCGAATCTAAATTAGATTAAACGGGAACAGAACTTTGGTAAACGTCAAACAAAATAACGGTAAAGGAAATGCAATCCTGAAAACTTCAGTAAACTAAACTAAACTTGAACATATAATGCATGTTAACAAAAAGGACGATATAACGACTTTTCCAGGAAAACTAGTCTAAGCAAGCCATGGAATTTAATCAGTTTTATTATTTTTGCAGTGTACAAAAATAGTATAGTAAAATAACTCGTAGGGTGGATCTCTGAATTAAAATCTGATATAAATATAACCTAAAAATGAACAGTAATTACAATTTTATTTAGTTTTGCTCAAAATGGAAAACCGTTGGTTTACAAGTTCTAAATGAACTGATTTTGTAGAAAGGAATTAAAATTTGCAAAATTTGTAACGAAAGCAACAAAACCAAATTAAGAAGTACACATGCTCTACATAGCTCGAATTCTAACTTAAACTTTGTATCAGTTGATTATTTGTTGAAACGAGGATAGGTGACTGAAGAGATTCTAAATCTCATGGATGATAGAAGAAAAACTAAAAATTAAAATCGAATGAGTATCGTAAAATTTAGAAAAAAATTAGAAAAAATAAAGACATGCAAACGCATACTGATTCAGTAGACAACGTCTAAAAATAGAACAATACCACGAAAAAGTGATTGTTCAATTTTCATAAAAAAAAAACTAAAATATTAGGGTTAAAAATAAATATAAGCAATAGTGTTCTAGAAAATGTTGAAGGAATGGTTATAACAGAATAACATCAAAAACTAAAAATATTAGCAAACTTATTCAATAAAATATATAACACAGGAGCACTGCTAAAAAATCCCTATAATCACAATGGGGAAGGAACTTTTTAATTATCTTATTTTTCTAGTACCTCAAATTATGTTGAGCCTTCTATAGAGTGTTCGAGCAGAAAGTCAGGCAAACACCATTGTGTATTATTCCCGCCAACTTTTCGACTGACTATGCTTAGGGGTGTGTTTTTAAAGGCGTCTGTTTATTAAAAATTAATTCATTGAATTCACCCGTCAAATTTGACAGCGATCAAAAATTGGGTGCTGAAACAAGTCGAATTATATATCATCCGAAAGCCTAAAGTGGGCGTTCTTTTTGCGATAATTTTCAATCGCCCTCCCTCTTGGCTCTGAAGTTACACCCATCCCAACCTGACCCCCTCCACCACAATTTTTTGATTTTCTTGCTTTTTGAAGGATTTCACTTTCTCCTGCTTCGAAGTTGTTTTATTGACTGCAACAATAGGAAACAGTATGTCTAGTGCGCAACAACCTTCCAATAAAGCTAAGATACCCTGTCCTTATTGCACCCTTCCGTTTACTCGTAGGGGACTGAAGACCCACATGTCAAGAAAACACAAATTGGGGAACAATGACCGCGATTCAGAAGACAAAGAGGGTGAAGTTATACAGAAGCTAATTGAATACCTAACGGATTTCAAAACATCAGTTCCAGTATTTAAAAGAATCCCAAAGTCAGCAATGAAACTTGCAGCTCATACATTGTCCTTCCTTATTGAGAAATGTGTTTTCATCAATGATGTTTGTGCTTGAAGTAAGCTATTATTATTTCCTTATTATTCACTCCGCGTGCCAATTAAGAAGCAAAAGGAAGGTCTAGGAACAGCTGTCAAGTTCAACTTATTAAACACCTCACACCCTCCAATTTCAAACTTTAAAAAGAAGCATTTACGTAATCTTTCTAAAGTTGTCCAAGCCAATGTAGATGACGGTGATGTCAAAGGAGCAATTACATTGCTTTCAACCAGCGATTCTATCGCCCCGTACAACAAAGACACATTAGTTTCACTACAGTCAAAACGTCCCAAACCATCAAGAGATCGCGAAATACCACCTTTTGATGCTTCCATTGTTCTGATTGCTTTCGAGATGGATATGGTTCAACACCCAATTTTTAGTTTTCCGTGTAACTCCGCAGGTGGAACGGATAGTCCTCGGCCTCAGCATTTAAAAGACCTAATGTCACAAAACTCAACTGTAAAAGGAAGCAGATTGCTCTCATGGGTTACAAAACTTGTCAACCTAATCCTGTCTGGCAGAGTAAACCCCCTTATCCAGTCTATTCTTTAACGATAAAATATGGGGGAATACGACTTATTGCTGTCGGAATGGTTTAACGCCGCATTGCAGCAAAATTAGTTTGTAACTCAGTCAGGGAAGAAGTCAGAAACCACTTTCCATGCCGCGAGAACCTACATTCAAAATAATACTAATACCAGCAAAGTTATTTTACACATCGACTTTAAAAACGCGTTTAACTCAATCGAAGGGATATGCTTTTGGGGGCTTTATCAACTTGTCCTAAGCTGTTTCCCCTCTTCCATCAATGCTACAGCTCGGAGTCCCTCTTATTCTATGGGATATACAAAATATTATCAGCAGTAGGAGCCCAGCAAGGGGATCCAAGTGGACCACTTCTTTTTGCTTGGCTATTCACAACCTAATTAAGAAATTAACCTCAGAATTCAACGCGTCGTACCTCGACGACGGTACTCTTTAGAAGGATTACCTAAATCTGTCATCTGGAAAATGTGAGCTCTTATTTCTATCCATCCCAAATTCTAAAGTCATTCAGTCGTTCAATTCAGTATGTCCAGGAATGAAAATTATGACTGACCAGCTTTCCCTCCTGGGAGTACCTTTGTTAGAATCTGCCACCAAAGACATCTTAGAACTAAAATTCACTGAATTACAACGTTTATCTTTAAAAATCAAAGATTTGAACTCTCACACGGCCTATTTTCTACTAAAATGTGCTATTGGAATCCCGAAATTGAATTATCTCCTTCGAACAACTTCACCTATTAATTTTCAACATCTTATTGACAAATTTGATCAAGAGTTTTACCAAACCATACAGACAATAACAAATCTACAAATCTCTGAACAACATTTGCAGATTGCTGCTTTGTCTGTGAAACATGGTGGTCTAGGAATTTGAAAAATACAGGACATACACTTCTCTGCTTTCTTCTTATCTACCATTTCAGTTTTGGATTTAGTTCAATCACTTATTCGAACGTCCAACAACGAGTCTCTGATTGCTGTGGTCAATGAAGCACTAAAGGCATGGGACGAGCTAAGAAATCTGACGCCTGTTGATGCAACCTCTCAAAAATTATGAAACTTACAAAACATCACTCGTCTTCTTTCTACGGTTGAACCTACCTCTGATATCGACAGAGCTCAATGGGAAGCGGTGAAATTGCCGGAGACTGGTGCGTGGTTATATGCAATCCCTAATTCCAAAGTAGGTACCCTCTTTGATAATACTACTTTTTAAATTGCCACCGCTTTACGTCTGGGATGTAATATATGCCGCCCTCACCTTTGCAAATGTGGAGAACAAGTGTTCGCGATAGGATCTTATGGTCTTTCTTGGCCTCTCAGTGCCGGTCGCATTCCTAGACATTCAGAGCTCAACTGAATCATTTATAAATCCCTTGGTTCTGCTCACGTTCCTTCTGTTTTGGAACCAAGTATCTGTAGAAATGATGGAAAACGAGCATATGAAATGTCCCTCGTTCCCTGGACAAGTGGAAAGCTTTTAATTTTTGGTACACCACGTGCACGGGCACCATATGACATCGCCGTTTTCGCCAAAGTCTCCCGTGGTGTCTCTAATTTGGCCGCCTCAAACAAGCGAAGAAAATATAAGGAGATTGTAGAAAATGACGCATATCATTACCTTAGGATCTTTTAGTGATGATGCCTTACAGTTTGTTACTCATCTTTGCAACCGTTTGTGGGATGTCACAGGAGAATCAAGATCCAAGTCATACCTCTCGCAACGTATCAGTCTGGCTATCCAAAGAGGAAACGCAGCAAGTGTCCTTGGAACCCTACTTTTACAAACCTCTTTGGACGAAATCTACCTCCTTTAGTTTATTTATCTTTTAGAGTGTTTTATAATGTATGTCAAACTATTTCTTTATGTTCCTTCATCAGTGCTGTTTAATTATAAAATTAAAATATTAGCATTAATACATACATTGAACATAAAATTTTAATTTTGATAAAAAGTATAATTACAGTTAATTGTTTAGAAAAAGTTAACGTACAAAATTAATTAAATCTAGCTTATTACCTAATAGCTTTTTGGTGTATATATAAACTTCTATCTGGAATCCAGTCGAACATTATATATAAACAATGAATACAAACAATTATTACGTCAATTAATTAAAGTAAAAGAACAAACTTTATATTGATCTCCGGTATTAGTAGTAAACAAATTTGTAATTATTGTCAGAAAATCAAAAAATGAGAGTGAACGGTACAAAGTGGACTTAAGTGATAAATCAGCTTTAAAGTTTATGGTAAAAAAAAAAAAAAGTTTGTAATACAGAGTTGTTTTAAAATTGAATATTGCGATGATTATATTTATCACTTCATTGTGGTTACATTAATCAATTGAAAGCATTTCAGACTGACCAATCGTAACATCCCGGAATGTTCAAACAAAAACCACCTTCAATTGAAGTGTTTTATGAAACAAATTTGCTCTTATCGCTTATGATGACTCTTATCTAAACGTTTAAAATTATTTATATGGTTTATGTAATGTTTTGTAATTAAAACATTTTTGATTTTAGGATTGTATGATAAAAAATTAAAGATTGGCATTGTTGTAGGTATTGCATCGAGAACAACTACCGACAATTCTTCGTGCACCAGTCCGACTATTTATGTAAGAATTGACAAAAATTTACCTTGGATATTAGATAACACACATGGAGCACTTTATTGTAATCATTAAAATTAGTCAAAATTGGAAATTACAAAGTTATTTATGTTCACGGAAGGTGAAGGGTTTTTATAACGTAATATTAGTTAGATGTATTTAGAGAAATTCAAGCCAAGTCATCTGACTATACATATTGTTCTTAAGACTAATATTTTTTTATAATGAAAGCTAAAAATCTTGGGTAATAATAATCTTGCAATAGATTTGTTTTCTTTTTCAAAATTACAATTTTCGGGATTTTATAAGATTGTCCATAAGAGAAATATTGATATAGAGTAAGATTTTAATTTATGTAGTGTAGGTAATCATCAAAGTTATGTATTTCAAAAAAGCAAATAAAGTAATAATAAAAACAATACCAAATTTTTTTGTGATTGAACCAGTATTGAACAATACTGCCTTGGTTTCGATATATCATAACGCACTAATATTTCCCGAGGGAAATATGGCATATTAATAATAGCTACCTATATTTTTATTTTTAATTAAAGCAACAAAAATAATATGTAATGTTTTATTTTTTAATTAAAGCAAGAAATGAACTAACAAAGTCTATGCATTTTGTAACGCTATTTTGCAGAACTAAAATAAAACTTACAACCAGATACAAACGATGAAAAATCTTATTCGCAATTTGTCGAGGAGACTGCCTAAGAGCATTCAGATCAGTTGCAGTCTTAAACAATTTTCCAAAACCGTCATTAAAGTTTGTGATGACTGTACTACATTTGAGCCATCATTGACACACCAGGAACCGTAACATATGCTGCAGATGGCTCACCTTCCACACCAGCTATCATCTTTGCATCCTTATTTTTCTGCAACATACTGTCAGCCAAATAACCTTCCACAACAGACGAACTTTTCCAACCACCTTGTCTCTTCAGTGTAGTTATTAAGGCTCCCGCATCGGCCACCAAATTCGCAGATGTTCGTCTTCCACAATCATGACCTGTATACGCCTTCGAATTATCCAAACCCAACTATTCAGCAACCTTACTCGGAATATTTCCAAAAGCAAACACTTTAGTGTAAGCAGCTTTGGATTTTGCCGGAACCAAACATTCCCGGGTTTTCGCCGCTTGTGTTAGCACGTAGTTTGACATTCCATCAATACCTATAATTTATGACAGAGCGCAAAAATCAAACCAGTCAACCATGTTATTTACAAACACGGACCTTAGCAACTTTACCAATCTGATAAATTCAAAAATTTACAATCCAATATTTTTCCATTTTCACAACAATATTGTTTCAATCAGAAAAAAACTATTGATTACAACACGGGAATATGAATAAATTTTCTTAGGTTGTCTATAAATTCCTCGGGTTTTACCCTCGGGAACTAGCCAACCGCGGGAAATATTCTATTCATATTCCCCTAGTTGTAATAAAAGCTATTATAGAATCTATATCTTGGGCGTTTTCACATGGAGCAATAACCATAACATATTGCTACAATAATTAGCTGTTAATTTAGAACATCTTAATCTAATGCGAAGACATTTTTTTTGTTTTTTGCAATTTATTTATTTCACCTACGTTGCTTAAAAGAGTTATATAACTACAAGAATTGAACGAGGTGTAGTAATAATATGCAATTAGAGGTGATTTCTCTTTATATTATACTTCATAACAATTGTGGAAGATGTACGTGGCCCAGCGTAGGAGGGTTTTTTTAAATTGATTAATTATTTAGTGTGTAATTAACGAAAATGGCGATGTTTCGCGTCCCTGTAGTAGAAAGCTTCTTCAGGCCAACGTTAATAATTAAAAACCAAATAATTTGTTGTATCACATTGAGTTCAAGACACATTGAATGTAAATTTGCAAAACTCTCCTATACTGGGACACCTACATTTTCCACAATTGTTATCAAGTATACTAATAATCCAACACCTAACCTAGATAAGCCTATCATCCGCAAATAAATGGATAGAAGATGATTTTGGCACACCAGTAATGCCATTAATGTAAAGATTAAATAATGACGATCTAGTGCCTGGTAGCGATCATTTAGATAATTTTTAAACCATTTGTATTTGTTATTTAAGATTCCATACAGTTTTAATTTTTGAAGCAATCATTTTCGACAAATAAATCTTCTAGATCTAATACAATTAGTAGAGCACGAACTTTCTATATGAAATCAAACTTCCGATGATAATTATTTTCCAAAGAGTGTATAAAATGAACCGTCTAGATATCGCATTTTTAAGAGAAAATGAACCCAATATCGTCGATTTTGTTGATGGGTTTTTTGTTTGTAATATAACGCGTTTTCTGTTCATAGAGTTTATGTTGACTGCAAAAGACACGCCAACCCCGCATATTGTATTATGATAATTATTGTGGCAATAATAACCAGTGTGGAAATTATTATCTGCAATATATGGTATGGTTATTGTTGCGTGTAAAAAGACCCTAATTATGACCACACAGTCATCAAACCTAACACTATCACGGAACTTAACAAAGAATGCTGGATAAAATTAAGAAAATAGTGTAAGAAAATGATTTAAGGGCTATTTGTTTTTGTTATTTGCTTTTGACCCACTGTTGAACATTTTTTAATGTCTCAATTAACGAAGTGAATTTGCATACTTACCTTACTATTTCGAATTTATTTAAACTTTTCTGAAAAGTGCGAACGAACCCTTATCTCTTATTAAAAATAACATTTCACACGTGTAAGATACACACTTTTGCCAGTTACAGTTTTTACTCTGTATAAAAAATGCAATTTTTATGAATAAAGCCATACGCACTTACTACCTAGAAGTATTGGACTTCGGTGAGCTGTATCACTACTTAGACAGAGTAGAATATTTTCTTTTGTTTAGTTTTATTTGCACACTAATGTTCTTTTTATACTGAAAAGGTAGAGATGGAATAACTTTGAATTCTGATGCCAGTTTGCAATTACTAAACTATCGACCAGATCCTCATACACACTTTGAAGTCAGCAGGCAGAACACCGGTTGTAGAATGGCGTAAAACTTGATTGCTCGATAGGAAAACATTTGATATTGTCGATGCTGTAGTTTCCCAAAACATGCGATCAATACATGCAACTTCGTCAGAAATTACGTTATACTCTTGAACAACAAAGACATAGTCGTGTACGCTCTATCGCGGCTCGGAAGTGTGAGTGTGCTTATCAACGCCCGGCTACAGTAATTACTGCTAACAGTCGCAACATTTTTTTAAACATTATTTTCTTATAACAAAATTTTATTTAATTTATCAAGTCTTAATAACCTGCATCAATTCACTTATCTCAAAAATATTATTGGGAAGTCACTAAAAAAGTATTATTACTCAGTCATTTGGAAGCTCTGCTGAAGACGAGAATAACTCAACTAAAAAACCACCAACAATTAAATATTTTGCATGGTCAATAAATCACAATGAAGCGTGTAGGCTATACTAAAAATAATTACCAACTTGAACCATCATGTGTAAAATCCCGAGACAATCACTTCTGTACAATTTGCACTAAACCGCTCAATGAGCCTTCTACATGCTAACTGCGGGGAAAATAACCCATCTAACTTCAGAGATTACAAATAATACTCTAAATCAATGAACTACCAAAACACCCGTAAAAAGCATAAAAAACTTTCCTTATCTCCGTCATCATTTCACCAACCAACTCATCACCGCGGCAATCTAAAACAAACTCCTCAATACCTAAAATCACGTCTCTACTTAGTATCATCCAACCGTATGTAGTACAAATTAAGAAATTCATTATATCTAATTTTTACCCACACTATTTAATGGACCCTAAAATCAACACAATTAACTGCATACCAAATTTACCGCGTAGACCAAAACGTCAACATTACAGCAGAAAAAGTGGTCATCAATATTTAATGAAAAATCATACATCATGAATGTTAATCAACTAACACCGCAAATCTCAAAACAGTAGGAATCAAAATTAAAGTGCAAGACGGCACTACACATTATATGTGTCTGTAACAAAGGGAAAACACCAAAAAACGATACTCAAACAAGTGTTTCAATAACCAAGCTATCATCATCAGCGAACTGACACTAAAAATAAGAACAAAAGGTAGTTTATATGTACTATCTGCGTGTCACGCATCGTTACGTCTCATTGATTCCTATATAAGCTTAAATCATTCCGAAAAACCAAATGGTCCGTGATCATCATAATTCATAAGCGAACATTTGTTTTTGAAAATTTCCAACTTTTATAAAAAAAAGTCCGTTTTTCTTATCTACTATCTACTGATTATTTTCAAGCAAATGCATTGCAACACTGGACTTGTCTGAGCGATAATATTTGACATGAGCTAAGTGCTCTTTAAAACGAGTTTTAATAGGTCTCTTGGTTTGCCCTACATATACTTGGTTACAGTCTTTACAATTTATTTTATAAATTCTCGATTTATCACACATATTGGGTTTTTCGGATGCCCTAAAACATTTTGCAAGAATTTACTGGAAATTACTGTTTTACAATCAAATATTTTTTGAAGACTTTTTGTGCAGTTTTTTTGGTGTTTTCCTGCAGTTTAGAGTTCCATTCCTTTGATTACATCTGTATAAGCAACCCAACGAGGTACCGTTAGAACAAGATATCTCTACAAATCATTTCTACAAATAAATCTACGATGCTTATAATTGGTGACCATCTGGAGATGCAGAACAACAACTCCGCCCGCACTACCATCTTTACAGAAATGAACACCTGCCCAACATCTTCAAATTCTTGATATAGACAACGCAATTATACATGTAACAATAAGCATTACTGACACCGGCGAAAAAACGGTAGACGAGAGGGTGAAAATGAAACACACAACCGTTAACTCACCACCAAAATACATTCTTGACTTACTCAAGCTAAATTCACTGAGAAGAGAATGGCAGAAATCTTGAAGTCTTATAACAAAAATTATCGTCAATAACTTATCTCACCGTATCAAAGACCAATTTGAAGAACACTGAATTTGCTCTTATTAAATATTCATTAGTAACCTCGAACCAAAAAACCCAGGACTATCGAGAACAACCAGACGAATACTACGTCAACATCATAAAATACTTCTATCTTTCACAAGTGCTCAAATACTCAACTCTGATGCAAAAAAAAGCGAAGTCTTGATCATCTCGAGAAACATTCACTACTCACAGCCACAAGGGTTTTCAATAATTTAGCGACCAATTATATTGGAACACAACAACCTACTTCACAGTCAAACTTTAATCCAACTTGCCACATTTATTAAAATCTTCCTACAAAATTCTGTCAATCAAGAAATTGCCGGGCAACGATAAAATACCCAACATCATATTGAAAAAAGTCACAAAACAGCATTAGCGTATTTTCCAAATATATAGAAACATACAATCATTCTTATGTTCCTTGAAGTTCAAATATTGAATATTCTACTTAGCAACCAATTACAACCTGTTACAGAAACCATTGAGAAAGATTATGAATTCAATCAATACACACTAACACACTAACTATGCTCATCGACATACCTCAAGCTTTCGACCGTGTTTGTATCAATGCTTAAAATATAAAATCGCACTTTCGCAGTCAAAATTTACACATTCTTATCTTCTACCAAGAACCCTCAGGGCGGTA
Organism: Abscondita cerata; assembly: GCA_030710515.1. Lineage (NCBI taxonomy): Eukaryota > Metazoa > Arthropoda > Insecta > Coleoptera > Lampyridae > Abscondita > Abscondita cerata. Next base: position 253,732 of record JALBCR010002195.1, read on the forward strand.
TCCTGTTACATTTTAATTTATAATAACACGACGCATTACTGAATATATGTATTTAATAAGAAAAACTAAATTATATTATACTTTAACTAGCGTGCGCGTACCTTCACCCAAACCCGAAGTGTCCTCTCTTTATAATCATGTTAGTGAGCGATCATTGTCGCCACACGTAACACATCCTAAGCTCAATTTTTTTCGATTTTACATGCTCACATTAATCCTTTACAGGTGTGTTACATGGGGCAACACATCCAAAACGAATCTCCCCAGCATTCAAGTAGGTACTGCAGAACAAAAGTCTTCGAATCCCACTTAACGCTTCCTAGTTTATCACAAACGAACAGCTACACAACGAAGTGAGAATTCCCCAAATGATCATCCCATAGCAATATCTACACATTGACCGAGTAGTCGTGATTTCACAACCTTACCCTAGATTTTTCTCTTTTTTTGACTAGACGTGTAGTTGCCGAATTGCGATGAAGTCTATGTTCAGGGTTGGCAATGCATGAAGTCAATCGTCTCAAAGACATATATATGAAGAGAAAGGACAATGGTCGTTTCTGTGGAATTATTGCACCACCAAAATTATAGTATGCAATCAACCCTAACCTACTTTATTATCGTAGGATCCGAGCAGATGAAAACTCGACTGTTACAGTTAAAAAGCGGTTAGAGATGGAGAACTGCATTTAGGTTTATTTTGAAGAAAACTTAGTGATAACAAAAACTGCAGTAGCATAGGTTGAGGAGCATTAAATTTTCTAACAGCACCTCTCTATCTCTAATGGTTTTTTAACAATTTTGTGATCCACAACGTTTTTAGTGTAATCAACTTTTTTTTTGTCTATATTTATGTTAAAACAATAGAAGATACAAAATACGTAATTAGAAATGTTGGTCGACTAACGTTTTTATTTAATCAAATAATTGCTTCTCAAATGTACCACATTGCTAGATATCAAAAACTACTCTACATATATAGTTCGTAGAGTTTTAAATCTATACTAATTCGATGATAGAAACCAAGTGTACTTTAATGCAGGTCGATAGAACGAGATCTAAAGTTTTTTAAATTAAAAACATGCCATACATTTTCTTTCCGAAAACCACACGTGTATTGATTCATCATATTGTTCACTGGTGTCAGTTATTTTATTCAGGAGTGTCCGGATCCCTTCAATAGCGTCTGCGAATATAATGGTGTCATCAGCGTAGCGCAGTGTGTTTAATCTCACACCATTAATTCGAATACCTTCCTCTATTTCGGTTAGGCTTTGTAAAAACTTTGTTGTTTTCATTATTACTATTTATATAAACCAAAAATATATTTTTAAAATTTTGAACCTCATTGCATTTACTGTCAAAGATACAAATGAAGAAATGACTAGTAGGAACATACAAAAATCGATACACTTTCGGTTATTTATAGTGCATTTGGAACTGCCTCGAAAGAAGAAAAATAAATTGATTATCAAGGCACTAGTTAACAAACGTCCCCACCTAGTAGGCAATAGCTTAGAAACTTGAATCACAAACTTGAAAACAAATGCATGCCAACTCGTGAATAAACTAAATTTAACGAAAACTGTAGATATAAAGTTAATAGCGCATTTCACAATAACTTTAAAAAAAGAGAAAAGTTCTGCACTTCTACACTAGTCTTATTTTAGTTTACAAATTGCCAATACAAATATTGAAAAATATTATATGTTCCTAAAAATTACTGCAACGTTTTTATTGGTTATAACTAACGGTTTCGCGTTTACCGTTTCTAACGACATATTTAAAAAATTTCTTGATAAGGGAATAGTCGCTCTTCTTCTTTTTTCAGTAGAAATTTTAGGTAAATCGTTAAAATGTAGTCTACCGAATAATCGGTAAAACTGGCACCTCTGATTAGTAAAACCACTGCCGTAATTTTTAGGGACATATTATTCTTTCTCAATGTTCCTGTTGGCAATTTATTAATTGAAACAGAACTACTGTAGAACTTTGATCTATTTTTAAAGTTATAGTTAAATATGTGCTCTATTCAATGTCGAATTTTTGTCAACCGAATCGTTGATTGAAATATTTCAATCAACGACCGAATGAAACCACAGATACATATACCTTACAGATAGTTCAATAGAAAATTGGCAGTTAGCACATATACACAAATTAACGTTTTCTTTAAAATATTGTGTGTACTGAATATTGACAATAAGCTGCGCCGTAAGTAAAATAACTATGGATATCAGTGGGTAGTACATCAGCTTTAGTTACACTACTACATAACAGATGGTACTGTAATTTTAATTCACTGTAACACTTCAAACAGTTTATTATATTGTTTTTACAATTGTAATTGAATTCAATGTATGTATTGCATTTATTGTTCTGTGCTATAATATAAGAAACTAGTAAATCTTTACAAGACTCACTGTATACTAGTAGTGGTATCTATAGCTTTACTACAACGCCAATACTAAAAGTGTGACGCTTCCAAACTGTTTCCATATCGCCTTCAAAAATTGACGTCCAATAACTAACATACCGTGGCATACAGTATGATGAAACAGCATGCAATAGGAGACACACCAATAGGACCTACGTAAACATTGTTTCTTATTATTATTGATATAACCTTTGATATTATTAAGGCTCATCAAGGGTCTACAAAAATTATTGGAAAATTACATCATTTACCAAAAAAATTGTGACATATAGGTGTATAGGGTGGTTGCAGCGCCAAACACGCAATCCGATTCGGTGTGTTGCTAATTTTTATTAGAATGTAATTCTTTACAATTTTAGAAAGTAAAATAAACCTACATATTTTAATTAGAAAAAAAATTTGAAAGTTTTTACTGTTTTATTTACTAGTAAAGCTAAATTTATAAAAGTAATTATAAATATAAACATTAGAATTAAACCATAATATTACACTTACAGGATACACTTTACTATTAATTTAAATCGTAAACCTATTTATATACAAAATTTACAAATTGCTATGTGCCACGAATTCAAAACAATTTGAAATAAATAAGAAAAACTTAAATTATAAAACAGACAACGAACTTAATCTACAATACTATAATACCTTCGAAAAATTCTTAAAAATAAAGTTACCTTGAAAGTTGGTGTACGTCTATATGCTTATGTGAACCAATTTAGGTATTACATGCTCAAATATTATATTATCAAAAAACGGTACCCATTTTTAATTATTTTACCAAAATAAGTACAAATTTATAAAAAAATTAGTACACGATAATCACAGACATACTTTTAATAAATCACTTGTGTTGTATTTTTATTGCATGATGATGTGACGGCTTCTTCTAATGTTGTATCAAGCTTACGATAATTCGCAGAGTTAGGTCGCCTGCTACGACTTGGCCTTCTACTTTTACGACCTTCTAATACTAATGCTAAGATCTGAAAAAAAAAGAATTAATAAAAAGCAAAATTTTCCGTATGATGTGGGTACCTTTTGTTTATTGTGATAAGCGACATATCCGCAGATGAACATCACACAGACCATCATAAAATATGAAAAGAAGTACGAATTGCTATCATCGATGTTCTGATTTTGGAAGTTTGCTGCAAGATTCAAACTATCTTCATCAGTTTCAAGTGGCTTGGGACTAAACATAATTGCGCGTAAATGCGAGTTTATTTAAAATATTAAAATGATTACCTTCGCTGGGTTTTGGCGGTGGTTCATTTCCATAGATACTTTTTCCCTTGCTCTCTTTTTTTTATCTGTAAGGTGAAATGTGAACAATTAAAATTACTTTATAAAGACTCACCTTGTTTTTTTTCAGGTTCTTCATTTTCGTTTGGGAAATCATCTAAAAAATTACAACAAAAAATAAAATACAAATACTCACTTTAATTAACTTTGTCAAAAAATGTAATCAAAATTATTCAGAAAAATCGGAATTTTTGTTGATTAAGTTAAAAAACGAACAAGTACTAAAACAAGTAAAAGAAAAACGCAAGATATCGAAACACATAACAAAAGGAAGAGCGGAAACAATTGGGGACATATTAAGACAAGAAGAACTACTAAAGACAATAACTGAAGCTAAGAAAAAAACCCAGAGGCAGACCACGTCTTCAATACATTAAGCAAGTGATTAATGACACAGGAAATGAAAACTACGTAAGCATTAAAAGAAAAGCAACCGAAGACAATGAATTGCTGTCTCTGGACTGATGACTTTGTAGGAGAAAGTTAAAGGTTTTTTTTCTGTATTAATTTTTGGCTTTCTTAAAATTATTATATAAATGAGTTCAAAATGTATTTTCGTTTATACCGGAAATGACTATTAAGTCTGTTATTTTAAATGAAACACCCTATATATTTTTACACTTTTGGACTTCTCGCTTCTTAAGCATTAAAATTATGTAGGGTTGTAAGAGGTTTGAACCAATGGTTTAAGGGTTATTCGATTGTTTTTTGCCAAAATCATCTATTTTGAATTTACATATCTTACGTGGTGTAATACCTAAAAGTTTGAAACTTTACAACACTGATTTTGCCCTATAATAATTGCATTTATAAAATCATGTTAATTTTGTGATTTTCAATTGTTTTTATACAATTTCAAATATCGTATGTTAAATAACAGCGTGTCTTATTGCCAAATGTGCAGATTTGTCAAATTGCAAAAATCAATCAAACATACTTGACTATGGTAGCAGTTGACTGGTAATGAGTTAAATTTTTAAGTGAAGGTCGTGGATGTTGGAAGTTTTGTTTGGTGTTGCAAAGTAAACCAATTTGAATCTTACATTTTCGAATGTGTAGCTAAAATCAAGCATTTTTAAAATTAAAGGTACTGAATGGGTGAATAATCCGGCATACACAAACAAAAATTAGTCTAACAAACGACAATTAAAAATACCTATCCAAACCCATTTCCATTTCGTGTTATTCGTATTTTTGTAGAAAAGGAAAATATTTATTTTCATACTTAGGTTATATTTATAACCTTTTAATAAAGACTTCCACGCCGTTAGGTGTTATTTTGCTGTATTCCACAGGGTGTTTAAAAAATACGTTCCGATATTTGGCCCACTTATAGATCTCATCAGTATAAACAAAAAAGTCAAAATAAACATAAGTCCAAAAATCAACCGTTTCTGAGATACAGGCAGTTTTTGAAATTAAAATTATACTAAGCCCAGTTGGAGTGATTCGTCGTATTTATCACGTCCGCTATGGAAATAACAAAACAAAATTTGTTGGTTTCTGTCAGTCTTGTTGCCGCATTCGTTGTAATCATCGTGTGTGTGGCTGTCATTGTTAGTGTTATTGTTGCTGTTGAAGTCGTTGTTGCTGTGTTTCATTGTTGAAATTTTCAAATATGCCGGAATATACCAACGCAGAAATGGCAGACATGCATTTCATGTATGGCAAGGCCGATGAAAATGCTTATGTGGCACGTTGCCTTTATGCCGAAGCATTCCCAAACCGGGTACTTCGGTGTGCCAAACTTTTTACAAATTTACATCAACGTTTATCCGAAGTTAGATCGTTTAAATCAAGGAACGGTGATGGTGGTCGGCCTAGATCAGTTTCTACTCCCGAGGCAGAACTTAACATTTTAAGAATAATTGAAGAAAATCCCGGTACTCGTACTAGAAGACTCTCTACTGAAACAAATATTAATTCTTCCCTAATTTGAAGAATGTTACGCGAGCAGCAATTGCACCCATACCATATTCAAAGGGTACAGGCTCTTACTGTGCCTGATTATACCGCACGACTGGTGTTTTGTCGAAGGATGCTGACAAAAGTTGCAGAGAACCCAAATTTTATTTGCTGACGAAGCTGGTTTCACGAGAAATGGCATTTTTAATTTCCATAATAGCCATAATAGGACTTTGTTTCCTGCCTAACCGTTTGACTAGTCCTTGACTATTAGCGGAATACCTTGCCACTGCTGTTAGAAGATGTACCCCTCAACCACAGAATTAATATGTGGTTGATGCACGATGGAGCTCCTGCGCATTATGCAGTCTTGGTCAGAAATTGCCTAAACGAAAATTACAATGGCAGGTGGATAGGGTGAGGAGGTCCAATTGCATGGCCACCTAGATCTCCCGACCTGACTCCGCTCGACTTTTGCATTTGGGGGTATTTAAAGACATTAGTTTATTCAAGTCCTGTGAATAATTTAGATGAGTTGCAAGAACGAATTGAACATGCCTGCCAGACTGTTCGTACAAATCCGAGACTCTTTGAGAGAGTGTGACGTTCACTTTTACGGAGATGCGAAATGTGTATACAAATGGAAGGAGGACATGTTGAACATCTTCTATAAGAATCACTTGTAATTAAAATGTTGTATTTATACTGATATTTGTTCTATTGAAAACCTCGTTGAAATAAATATGACGTTTGGTTTATCCACTTCCTTAGCTGACTTAATAAATACGACGAATTACTTCTACTGAGCGTAAATTATTTTAATTTCAAAAACAGGTTGTATCTCGGAAATCTCGCCTCTGCAACTAAAACAGGTTAGTTATGAAAAAACTTTAGTGCCTTGATACACAAGTAACTATTTTTTGTTTTAATTATTTACAATTGACTCTGAAGCTTCGACACAACTTGTTTTTGAAACTTTGTTCACACTTAACTAATTTGATTATTAACAATTGACTTCAAACTTAAAGTACACTATGAATACCACAAAAAATAAAAACTAACGGCCAAATTTACTAATATACCATAAATGAGAGACTAAGGGCCAAATTCAGAAATGCCACTACTACTACACTCACTTGGCACTTAATTCGCCTCTCAGTTGAATGGTGAGTGGAGTGCAGTCTCAACTTTGATATTCAAAAACTACATAAATTGAGTAACTCATCTGAGCCATTTGTCAGATTAGATTATGTTTACAATGTACAGGTTAAATTATAGTGGTCAAATAGTTTAGTTTTGTTTATGAATCACATTTTGAAGTTAATTGACGATTTTAGCTGAGTTTGAGTGTAGAGTGAGGGTGAATTAAACTTGTTTTTTGCATAAGGTAAGATATTCAAATCTCGACACATTATGGCGGATGGGCGGAGCTTAAAGGCCTCGTGTCGTCACTGTCCAAATAAAGCAACTGTAAGCGGCCTCGACTCACAGCGTCATCACTCAATTTTTTTGTAGACGTTCATATTCATTTTTTCTACCGGAATATCAAAAATTATCTTGGTCAAGGGTGGTTGTGAAATGTAAAATTTAAATTTTTGAATATGTTTTGTTGTGTCAGAATCTGTCAAGTCATAAGGCATTTCAATGAGCTGTCAGATAGCTGTCAAAGACCTTTAAAAATGGCTACTGTAGAACAAACTTATGTATAATTAGATGGATTTTATCATTGAGTTATAAGATTTTAACATAGTTTATACGTTTAATTAATTTGTAATGTACCATAATGCCAGCATTTGGTTGTGTAGTAAACTGTGGCAGTAGAGGAAACCGTGACAATGTTAAGTTTTTTAGAATCCTTGTTATTTGTAATTTTAAAGGTAAAATGAGTTAAAATACTATTTCACAGATTCTATAACTACCTTAATTAAAACAACCACTAAAGGTAAAAAAAATCAACAGAAATTACACACATTTGAATGAAAACAAAGGTTTGTTTGCCCCACAGACGCCATTTTGGCAAAAGCGTTGAAATGCCTTATTGTGCTGAAATAAATAGGGATGAAATTTGTAGGTTATTGATGATGTCAGTGTGACAGTGACGTAATTATTTCAAACGTAAACTAAGACAAACGTTTTACATTCTACAACCACCCTTGACCAAGATAATTTTTGATATCCCGGTACAAAATGACCGACCAAGTTTTTGCGTCATTCGGTAGAAATACATTGAAAATGTAGGTATTATAGAAGACTATTAAGAATCTGCCGATTTTCTCATTTTTTCGCTAAAAAAAACAACCGCCTACAGACTTTTGAGCTACCCCGTATAGACTTGTAGACCAACTTTTCATTTTGTTTTGTTTTTTTCGGATTTGTCAAATCTTTACTATAACGAAGCCTAAGGCGAAATGTATTAAAGAGCGAAATGTTGCCAATTAGGTTACCATTTCTATTCAGTCAAACTCCTAAACTCATTGTATTAAAAACTTATTATAAAATAATTTAATATTACGATTATTATTATTATACTATTTGTACTTCCGTTATCTCTTTATTATCAGTAGAGTAATTGGACCAAAAAGTTTAGTCGCATTGAAATAAAAGACAACAATTATTGTACTTATGTAACTAAGATCATTATCTTCTGGATTGAGTTGTGTTCGTCCAACCCTCATTCTTTAGAGTAACTTCTGAAGAAGCCAACAGCATGTTTAACAAAACGTCAAACTCAGAATGAAGGAGGGAAGGACAAACACGGCTCAACCCGGAAGATAATAATCTTAATTATTGTACTTACTTACCTCCATCATCATCAAGCTCATAATTAGCACCCTCTTTTTGTGCCTCATCAACTTGATCTTTAATGTCATTTTCTTTTTTCACTTCCTTTTCTTTTACCTGGCCTGTAGTACCTTTTGATTCATTATTTTGTATTGATAATTTATTTTCTTCTTTTTATGATCTATATTTGGCTTATCTAAATTGGTAGATATCTGTATTACTTCTTGATTTTTGTTGGATTCAATATTCGTTTGATGTGCACTGTCTGGTCTGTTATGTGAACCCTATAACATACATATATCTAATTATAATTACAAATTAACCATACAATACCTCTGATGTAATCGACTGAGTTGTTTTCATAGAATTAGGAGAAGGTAGTTTTTTAATTGTTTCATTATTAAATTGTGCATTGTTCTTAGCACTTGATTCTGGCGGTGAAGCAGGTATTGGTGCTGCGTTATCACTTTTTAAATTTTTTGCAGTATTAGAAGGGGAATTATTTTCGCCATTGCCTTTGTTAAGTGATGTGTCATCAGGTTTATTGGTAGTTTTAGATTCAGGTTGTACAGGTGGGGACTTTTGATATGGTAGTTGTTCCAATTTAAATTCAAGTTGAACAGGTGTTGACTTTTTATATGCCAGTTGTTCCAATTCATTATTTTGTTCACTTTTACTCACAGAAAGTTCTAACTTATTTGTTTGTTGATTTTCATTAGCTTCTACTTTTTTATCAGTCGTTAGCTGTACATCTGGCTTTCCATTATCTCCCGAGGTTTCAATCCATAATTATCAGTCCCCGATGTTTTAGGCATTTCTAATATCTCTTTTCGTAAAACCTCTGGTTTCTTCTGTTGTTTTTGTTCAGATTCTAAAGCTTCACTAAAAGTCCACATAAACGATGCCCAAGAGCAAACATCTTTCAATCCAGTATAGTCACTGCATAAGCGATCACATTTCCTTGGAGAATGAAATGCTGATGAAATAAATTGATATTTCAGAATCGAGTCAGTAACATTTCCCAATGAAGAACACACCTGTTCAATAGTAGTTACTTTAAGGTTTTCTGCTTGAGATAAATCTACACTTTCATAATTGTTATTACCAACTTTCTCACATAAATGTTCAAAAAGTGATAAGTAAACGTGACAAAGAACGGCATCTTCATTTTCTGTAGATAGAACATCTACATCTAACAACTTTGAATCAACAGAATCACATTTATTTAAAACATCATTTTTCAAAAGAATCGGATGATTAAGTAAAGGACACTTTTCTTGAGATGTTGTTTTAAGGCGATGATAAAATGACGAAACCGGTAGACCGAAGACTTGGTTTACTAAAAGAATGCATAACATGATGAAATTTAAACACATTTTCGGATACTTCAATTTTTCCGGCTTTAGGTTATGTACTTTTTCGATGTACTAAATCTGCAAAATAGAAGATTCATTTTATATATAAAATGTTAAATAATTTATATTTTTAAATTACCATAAAGTATGAGTTGTATTCCTAAATTTACACCACGTACAAAAGTAAATAGTAAATGTCATATGGTCATATATGTTAGATTTCGTTGTAACCAACCTAGACAAACAAAGCCTGTAACCAAAGCACTAACTTCAGAAAATTTAAGTCCCTAAAAAAAGTATATACACAGTCAACCACAATTATCTTATTGGGGAAAGTGCGCAATAACAGCTGACCGACGTTGAAGGTTAAACAAAGCCTGGTTTCTGTATAAAGAGACGTAGTTGCTCGCTGGATTTTCTAATGTTTTTGAAGGTTTTTACGGTGTTTAGTAACGCGTGTGTTGTTTAATAAATTTATTTATAGTTTTATTGTTCCATATAAACAATTTTCCTGGGTGGTAACAGTTTATACAGCGTGATTACATTGCATAAGAAATATGGATGTTTGGATGTTGTTAAAATCTTGTGTTTCATCTAATTTGAATAAACTTACTTGTTGAAACAATGAAGTGTAAAACTCCATTTATCACCTGGGAGATATAATTGTAAATTAGCGGGTTTATTACGGTGTTGTAAAGATAAATATCATTAGCTTTCAATTATTCGTTAGAAAATTCAGCGAGCAAGTCACAGACATATATTATTTAAATAGACTGGCAAATTCATTCCCACGTTCGAAAGGTGATCAGAATTGAAACTGCGCAGATATTTTGACTTGGGCACAAGACATAAATAGTGGCGGTATATTTGGCTGTGATTTCTTTTGGTAGAGTTTTTTTTTTACGACGATATACAGGGTTGTCACCTAAGCTCCTAAGCCAATGAGGTTAGGAATTTCGTTCATATGTCAATCTATATTATTTGTAAGAGTCTATTTTTGGAAAATATTTTTGAGTTCACAGGGTGTCCCAAATAAGTGTGACGGTATGAAAGTAATTTTTTTTAATGAGACATCTTGTATTTTTTTGCATATTTCGGTTCACCCATGCACTCTATCAATTGCCGAAAATCTATTAGTTCTGGCATTTTAGGAGAAATAAATAAAAAATGGAAAAACATAAAATTTGCGGACTGGAAATAAAAAATTTTAAAAATTTCAAGATATTTTTTTGGCTCACGGTTTGATATGAATTGAGTTGCGAAAGGTCTTAAATTACTGTCAACCTATTAACATTTTGTAAATTTTGTAGAGAGTTTCCAAAATTATGGCCGAAACATGACAAACTTCAAACCAATTTTTCTCGCGTTTTTCAAATGAATATATTTTTTCACCACTAGATGTAAAATTGAAAAATGAGTCTTTTTTGTATTCACAACTGTACTCAAATTCTCGACGGTTTTCTAGATATTTACGAAAAATCATTTATTTTACTTTCTACAGTAAATTTTAATTAACAGAATACCTAGGCGGCTATGAATAACATTAGAAAATTTTTTAAACATGATTAGATTAAGTATTCAAGTTAAAGACCTATTTACATTTTCTAACATTAAAGGAGTAACTGTATTAAAGGCTTCTCTTATTCTTTCCCGCATGTTTTCTGGTGTGGTTGGAGGTATGCGGTAGACCAGATCTTTAACGCATCCCCATAGGAAATAATCAAGTTTGGTCAGATCTGGTGACCTTGCGGGCCACGGAACAGGTCTTTGTCTGCCAATCCAGCTGCCTGGAAACTTTTCTAATTGTATATTTTCTAGAAGATTATCAAGGTCTTCGTCTAAAAATCTTTGAAAAATATCCCCATTTAGATGACCGTTAAAAAAATGGGGTCCTATTACGCGGTCTCCAATTATGCCTCCCCAGACGTTTTCACTCCTCCTGTGTTGCCTGTCAACTGCCCTCGTAAAATTTGGATTCACATTGGCGTAGTAATATAAATTATGTCTGTTCACATGACCATTATTGTAAAAGGTTGCCTCATCGGTAAACAATACAGTATTAAAAAACTGTTTATCTTCTCCAATTCGAGCTAGACCCCAATTTACAGAAATTTACCATATTTTCAAAATCTTGTCCTTGAAGTGCTTGATTCAGTTGTAATACGGATGGAATTTATGTTTCTTCAAAATGTTTTTACGGAAGTTTGACCTATGTGCAGCAAATCACTACTGTCTGCTGAACTTCTATGTGGGTCTTCAACAACACTTGCAATAATGTTAAATTCGTTTTTTTCGTTTAGTACGGGCTTTATTCTGTCATGCTTTTTATATTTAACTGTCCCAGACGTGTCAAATCTATCCTTCAATTTTTTAAATGTTCTTGTATCTGGGTGCCTTCTATCATGATCCTCTCTTTGTACACTCTGGATGCTAGAAGGCAATTCTTTAAGCATTCTCCGATGATATAAATCATGTCAATTGATTCTTCTATCGTATACTTCATTTTTATTACAAAAGAAAATAAAAATGGACTTGGTGCCACTGAACGTCAAAAGATTACGCGAATAATTAATAACATTGTCATACCAACGAGTAGCTTTTTTCCATAGCCGCCTAGGTATTCGGTTGATGAAAATTTACTGTGGAAAGTAAAATAAATGGTTTTTCGTAAATATCTAGAAAACCATCGAGAATTTGAGTACAGTTGTGAATACAAAAAAGACTCATTTTTCAATTCTACATCTAGTGGTGAAAAAATATATTCATTTGAAAAACGTGAGAAAAAGTGGTTTGAAGTTTGTCATGTTTCGGTCATAATTTTGGAAACCCTGTACAAAATTTACAAAATGTTAATAGGTTGACAGTAACTTTAGACCTTTCGCAACTCAATCCATATCAAATTGTGAGCCAAAAAAATTATCTTGAAATTTTTAAAATTTTTTATTTCCAGTCCGCAAATTTTATGTTTTGCCATTTTTATTTATTTCTCCTAAAATGCCAGAACTAGTAGATTTTCGGCAATTGATAGAGTGCATGAGTGAACTGAAATATGCAAAAAAATACAGGGTGTCTCATTAAAAAAAATGACTTTCATACCGTCACACTTATTTGAGGCACCCTGTGAACTCAAAAATATTTTCCAAAAGTAGACTCTTACAAATAGTATAGATTGACATATGAACGAAATCATAGTTAAATTTCTTGAAAACTCATATTATCCAATATCAAATAAAATTATCGTAGTTACTTCTTCAGCTTCTTGAATGTTGTACTTTTTTGATCTTGGCTCTAACATGTTCCATGATTCGTTAGATTTTCTTTTAATTTAACAAAAATAGACTTGAGAAATGAAGTTGTCTTCTTTCTGGATAACGATTGAAGTATATTTCCGATGTGATGTCGTAATTGTTATTATTTTGAATAAAGCATTCTAGCATATCATACTTTTCATAGTTTTCGTACTTTTCAGACGATTGAAGAATGAAAATGTGGTAACGTAATTAGAGGCAGCATACATACTTGACATATCCGCTATAAAATTAAAACTAAATGTCTTTGATAACTACGATAATTTTATTTGATATTGTAAAATATAAGTTTTGACTAAATTTAACTATGATTGACCCTACATGATATACATCGTCGTAAAGAGAAAAAAAATAAATCACAGCCAACTATGGTTTCTATTAAAGAAAAAAATTATTCCATAACTCGTAACAAATATATATATAACTAAAATCCGTCAACGCCATTCAATTCCTCTCAAAAAGTGTCTAAAGAAGGTATTACTAGTTTTTTCTAACTTAATAAACAACTAGGATATACACTTTTCAATTTTCAATATAATAACTCGAAAACAAAAGACAATAGCCGATTCTAGTTTTTACCAATTAGTTTTTGTCGCAAAAACAAATCAAGACCCCGACATCCATTTTTCTCTATCTCTTATGGTTACCGAGATACCCTATATAAAACGTCAAAATTTGCCCACCCTGAACATTCATACTTACCACTGTAACACTGTAGTTTTAAAAAAATGCCTTGTGCGATATTTAGGCGAAACAGCGAATTTGCCAACTTAATTTTGACAATCATGACAACCCTCTCTCTTAAAATTTTAAATAGCACCCTCTATATTTTTTATACATTTTGATGCATGTTATGTCTACGACTATGAAAATTTTTACAAAATCAAAATCGGTCACTAATTAGGGAAGAAACTGTTTTGACCACCCTATAACTTGATAACAAATAAATATATTTGAATAAAACAAAAACAATCCTTTATAGCTGCCAATGTACGTTAATATTGGCTGTTAAAATTACCCCTACTTTAACTACCCTTAAAGAGGCAATCCCCTCCCTTAAAATTTTAAATAGCACTCTCTAATTAATGACCGATTTTGATTTTGTAAAAATGTTCATAGTCGTAGACATAACATGCATCAAAATGTTTAAAAAAATATTTTTAAAGGAGGTTGTCTCTTTAAGGGTAGTTAAAGTAGGGGTAATTTTAACAGCCAATATTAACGTACATTGGCAGTTATAAAGGATAGTTTTTTTTTATTCAAATATATTTATTCGTTATCACGTTATAGAGTGGTCAAATAAGTTTGGGACACCCGGTATATATATCATTTCATGATTGTCGTTTTTTATGTCTCTTATTAACTCAAGTGAATAACAAGGATAACATCAATAACAAATTTCGTTTCCTTGTGCGAACAGTTTTTATACCAACTTAACCTAACTGTCAAATGACGGCATGTCAATGTGGTTTGCAGATAAAAGACCAAAATAAACATACATAACCGCAATCAACAAATAAGAAAATATCGAATAAGGCATTTCAATGCCCTGTCAGATAATTACATATAATTAGATGGATTTTATCATTGAGTTATAGGATTTTAATATAGTTTATACGTTTAATTGATTTGTAATGTACCATAATGTCAGCATTTGGTTGTGTATAACCGTGGCAGTAGAGGAAATCGTGACAGTAAGTTTTTAGAATTTGTAATTTTAAACATAAATGAAGTTAAAATACTCTTTCATAGAGTATATAACTAACTTAATTAAAACAGCCAATAAAAGTATAAAATATCAACATAAATTACACAAATTCCAATGAAAACAAAGGTTTGTTTGCCCCACAGACGCCATTTTGATAAAAGTGTTGAACGCCCGCCATGTTTATGTTTTAAATTACAAACGACCGTCATTTCGTGATTTAATGCATACATAACGTCATCGGGATAAGTCAAACGAATGGACTTTAGTACAAATTTTTATAATCAAATCTAATAATATTCAAAACCAAATATGTTTGTTCTTTTAACCCGTTTATTCATAAATATTGTTAATTATTAACCCAGTAAGCATTGTAACTTACGGAAATTTGCAACAATATTTAGTTATTTTTAATTTTTCAAAATTGAAAAGTACTTTAACAACTTTTTTGTTATTTGTTATTTAACATTTAAAGTTGTCATTAGAAGGTACTAAAAGTTTTGAAAGGGATATTCAAAATTAAATACAATTGACTCAGCATACTTTTATCAGTGAATTTATGTTACTTTTTATTCTTAGAATCAACTTGCGAAGCGAATTACAACCGAGGACGCCCTTCTCGATTTAAAAAAAAAACTTCATCTTTTCCAGTTGGGTCCGAAGCGAATAAATTGTTTATGTAAATAATAACCACAATTACATGGAAATACATAAAAATGATATTTTGTATTTAATTTAATTTTTTGAGTGTATTTAACCGATTGACCTCAACTTGGTCGCGTTTTACTTGTTAAAATTGCTATTTTTGAAAAAAAATTATTCAAAAATTTAGATCGTAAGGTTGTAACTAGTTTTCGGGTAATTTCTTAAAATTTAACCTATTTTGAATGTGCTGCAGATTTAACAAATTTTGAAATAAATTTGTTTTATATTTATTTTTGTTTAGTTTGATGCAAACTTTTAAGAATAATATAAAATTTGTATTGTTTTATAATTACACTTCGAAATGTGATACCTCAAAATTAGTTGATTTTTCAAAAAATAGGAATTTTCAAATAGCTTCAACTTTTTTCTTTAAACTTCGATTTACTTAAAAAAAAACAACGTTGTTTTTATGATAACGTATCATATGATGTTATAACTTGTGTTCAGGCAAATAAATTTTATTTCTTACCAATTAAATTATGGTTTTATTTATAATCAATGGTTTTGTTGAAGTTTGAAACAAAATTTAAAAACAATTCGCAAATCGAACTATTATGATGCACTGGGATAAATTCGTAGCAAGCTAAATTAGTTGAGTGCACATTTTTTACTGTGCACATGCAAGTTACTTATTTTGTGATAAGAACAAACGGTTTGGAAACTGCTGAGTTTGATTCTTGAATCATTCTCGAATGTAGACACCGATCTTGCATTTATGAGATGCACTAACAGAATCAATGGTTACAGTATTCACCGTTCGTAGCAGCAGTTTACAAATTAACAGTTTGTGATCGAGGGTGAAGGGGCATCGGTTGCATGTGGGAGATGTAGTTACGAAAAAATATTAAAGCTTGCGTGTCTTCAATGATTGAAGCTTAGATGTATAGTTGAAAAACATATGCGTATCTCTCAAAGAGATTCATTATAGCTATGTGAAGCTCGATACAATTGGTAATCTGTCGGCCGAAGTTAACATCGGTTTCTATGAACATTAACATTTGTACTTTTTTGTAGCGTAATCATCAAAAATATTTCATTAATATGAATAAGAAATATGTGAACTAAATAATGAAAAACGATCAATTGCATTTGAAAAAAGCAAGTTTCGAAAAAAACAAAATAATCCTAAATCAATCGGCCAGAATATAAGCATTGATGATCATAATTTTAATTCAAATTTTATTTCCAATGTAAACAATTTAAATGAATTAATTTGATTAAGGTATTCTCCGTAACTATATGATATGTGGTGGTTTCTCCTAGTGGATAGGAGCCTTCGTATGAAGATTCGTGTGAGGATGACTCTTAATGAAAACCTAAGTAATTCATTAAGGCCTACGTCTTTATCAGGCTTCTTTATTAGAATTAAATAATTAGTTTAAGCACACAGTATGTATAAGTGTAGTGTATAAAAGTTTCACAATTTCAAATAGAAAATAATTTTTTAAAAATTAGACTAGTTTAAGATTAAAATTAAGAATTCTAAGGTGCTTACCTGAAGAATTTGGTTTTCAAAAAAGTTTTTTATACATATTATTGTTGGACTTGAAAGTGATAGAATTGGTAACATTAAAAGATATGTCAATTAATAAAATTAGATAAATAGTTAATTTATTGTCCAAATAACTCACTCGTAATTTTTGACTAAAGACGTTACTTTAGTAATAGTAGGTACGTACCTACCCATTAAATGCATTAATATAAATTTTTGAAACATTTTCCTTTATAATGAGTGTTATTGCAGATAAAGATTTCCAATACGTCACTGATGGTTATAAACAAACGAAAGTTCAAGAGTGCAAGATAACAAGAATTCTTTTTGTTGAAAAGGTGGTAGTCTTTTTTGAACATTAATTATGTTTTTGAGTGTTAAAAAAGTTGGAATTTGATTTGTTAGCTTTGAATTATTATTTGTTAATTTTAATAGTGGAAATTAAATATTTGTAACTACTACTTAGGTTATTAGTATTTGTATTAAAATTTATATTATTTTTGTGTGCATTTATGAAAATCATCTCAGAAATGAGACGTTTTTTGAAGTTCGGTTCGATATCTAAAATTATGGTGAAATCAAATTTAATTGAACGGCCTTCTTTAATGCAACGTGTTGATAGACCTGTGTTAACGTTACCCTTATTACAATCATATTGATGATTTTTGATTCTATTTTTAAGTTTTTGTTTTGTCTGGCCGATATTTCGGAAATTTCGGAACGGTTGTTACAAAGTAACTTATATAGGTAATTCCGGACTTATCTAAGTCAGAGGTCTTGTCTTTAAATTTAGAATAAATGCGTTTATAAATAGTGTTGTTGTTGTAAAGAGCAATTTTAAAATCATCGTTTTTTAATAAGTTAATTAGTTTGTCAGGAATATTGATCAGTTTTTTATATTGTTTGTTCAAAGTGATGGAATCAATATTATGATCTAGAAGAGAATTTTGTTGATTAGTGCTTAGTATAAGTTGGCTTAATTTTTTAGGGTAATTATTGTTAGTTAAGATGGTTAAGAATAAGCGAAAAATTATTAAAAGCTTTAAATACACAGACGACTCTTTGTAGATACAATTCCTAGAAAGGATAATCCAACTGGGACTACAATTGAAAATAATTCAAATTATTTATTATTGTCTGACAACCAAACATCAGCAAATATGATATCTAATGCAGAAATTAATTTTGCTGATGAAACAATCGTCGAGACGAATAAAGAAGATGCAAAACTGGATAAAATAATGGATCTTTTAATGGAAATAAAAGTTCAACAAGACATTTTATCAAATAGACTGGAATATATATAGAAAACATTTTACGATCGAAAAAGAATATTCCTGCTGTTAATGTAGAATTAGAGTTACCTTTACCATTTATGGATGTTGCCAGCGTAGAAGAATGGGATCAAAAGTTGAAAGAAAGGGATGATTTGGAAACTTCTTTGGTAACATTTAGACATTTTCTTAAATAATATGCATTGACATAAACGAATTTTTTTTAGTTCAATTTTCTACAATATATTGGTGGAACTACAAGTAAAATATGTATAAGCAGATGTTTTGAGAAGGTATTCTCCAATTATGTTGGGCAATTCTATTGCTGAACTGGCAAACGGGAAAATATGAAGGGGTGTGACTTAAAACTGAGTTTGTATTTCATCATTTAATCTGAGTAAAACTTGCTTGTCTGTGTTTGAGTTTGCAAACGTCTGATTACATATAAATAATATGTTAATGAAAGAAAGTAATGTTTTTCAATGAATGTGAAAATAACTATGCGTTAAGCTTGAAGTACACTGTACTTTTTAAAACAAACAAGTTACAAGTTGTTAGTATTAAAGTTTAAATCAAATTTTCTTAAATTACACACACGTTCATCAAACTTTTTTTTCTAAATTATAGCCTATCCAAGTTTTCATTCAAGTTCTAATGTATTCACGCGCAGTTGATGTGTGAAAGTGGATTAAAAAAAACTAAAAAACAAAAATAATTTGAATTTGTAATTTTTGTAAACAAGTGGAAGACGTTAATACAAGAATGATCGACGATATCTCTTAATTATTCCATTTTACTTTTTTTTCATTTTGCAGCACAAACTCAAATTAAAAATATCTCGCTTTGTTAGTATTAGTAATTTGAGTTTAGGTATACATAATTATTTATTGATTGATTAAATATTTATTGTAGAAGCAATTCGGGTGTCATATCCCACAATGTCGGACGATTTTATGAAAAACAGGTGCTGATATGGTTTCACCATAGCAAAACGCGTTACCTGCTAGAACAAAAGTAGTTTTAAAAGTTTCTAGTGTACTGTATAAAATAAATATTTTTTTTAAAAACTATTTGTAAAATTATGTACGTAACATTTTATAAACATTGATTCCTTTAACAAACAGAAAAACACCAAAAACTGCACCAAAAAACTGAGTAAAGTCTTTTGGTGCAGTTTTTGGTGTTTTTCTGTTTGTTAAAAAGACGCTGCAGTTTAGTGTTCAATTCCTTTGATTGATTCCTTTATCACTTAATAACTTTAAATGAAGAAATGTTCTTTTACGAATAAATAGGAATATTTTAGCAATCTTGAAATTTCGTAAAAGTTTACAATGTGCCCTTTTTACTCAGTTTACAGTGAATCACATTTAAATTTTCAGCAAACTTGCAGATATATAATTTTAAACTTGTAGAAAATTCGTAAATGCAAGTTTGTAGTTAATTCATAAGTTGATATTTTCTATAAATTTACAATCAAAATTTTGTAATTGTTAGTGCCATGCAAGACAGATCCAAACTTGCAATAAGTTTACAACTTATATTCAAAAATCGAAGTTTACAGAAAACTTCCTGCAACTTTTTTTTTGCTTACTGCTTATTTCATTTTTATCTTACAACGCCAACTTTTTGTATAATTGATATTGGTGAAGATACAATTATTAACAAGGCTAGTAATTTTGGCAATTCACGAACAGTTTAACAAGAATAGAAAAGAACTTCAAAATGTGGTCAAAGGAATCGTCTACATAAGTACAGTAAATTTACAAACCCAATAAACTGATAGTATTACTTGTACTTGTTGTTTCTTGATGTTTTTTTTAACGATGTAGTATACTTTGTTGGGTACTTATATCGCAATTAATTTTAACATGATTCGGGTAAAAACTATATAGGTACTGCTGTAATCTTTAGAGTATTTTCTACAAAGATGACCATAGTATTTTTGAAAAAAAATTGTTAGATATATATTGTGACAAAAGCAATTATTGATATATCTTCATTATGAATCAAAATATAAAAATTGAAGGTCAAAATGTAACTTTTATTGTGGTATACCTACGTATGCAGAAAAAATTGAAATAAAAACGATCAATAAATGAAGTAGCAATCGATGCATAATAATTTTATAATAAAAGCAATGTTGTCTTCGTTGTGTTCATCAAGAGTTCACATAGTGACGACTAAAAACTTTGACAAGTACCGACATTGCATTGATAAATCCCTTTATATTTAGATGCTGTCTATGTCTTCCGTCGGCGATGCGATGCAAATGGATAACTCCGAGCATTCTTTTCTGAGGTCGACTTTCGCCCCTCATCTTATCGACCTGTTCTCTGTTTTCCGGCTGCTTTTATGTCTTTCGTGTGGGCTTCGTACAGCGACGTTGAACATATGGCCCACCTGAGGGCCCACTCACCACAGTTCTAGCATCTTAGTAGTCTTCTACGTGGCAAGTTCTCACGAAATATTTGCCGAGCAATTTCTTCTACCGTTTCCTTGATTGGTTCGGGCTCTTCAGTGAAGCATGTCGAAGGTTATGGTTACCTCTGTGAGACGGTGCTTTGCCGCTTCAAATTCTAAAGCATTGAACAATGCATCATCTAATGTTCTTGTCGAGCTAATATCAAAGCCCGTCTCGCTATCTTTAATGCCATTCACAAACGTCTGAATAGCTAGTTGCTCGAGGAAACTATTTGGCGCCGTAGAGAACGCGAATCGAACCAGCTTAGCAATATCGGCTTCAAATTCTTGCAGGTTCTCAGTAGATTTTTAAAGACTATTCTCAATTTGCGCTAGTTGTTGTAAATGTGAGTCCCCATACCTCGTTTCCAGACGTGAAATCAAGAATTCGTAGTCACTCTGATGACCATCAGGAACAACAGTCTGTACTTACTACATTCAGTGCTTCTCCACGCAGAGCCACAATTATAAGGGCGTAGATTTGTCTTCTCCTGTCCATCTATTAGCTAAGGCTGCAGCCTCAAACTGCTTGTGACATGTTGACCAGGGTACTTTACCATCGAACATATGGGTGGTACAACCTATACAGGGTGATTCAGCTAACCCATTCATTAGAAGTTTATTGACTTCCCGTTGAAATATTTGTTTAAAAATTTGGAATAGGGGATTGCTCGAAAAGTTCTATTTAATTAAAATATTTCGGCTCTTCTAGCACTTCCGGTTACACCGGAAAGTGGCTACCAACTTTCTTATTTTAAATGGAATGATATATTTTATATTTATATCTCTCGTTAAGCAAACGTCAAGTTCTTCCAATATCTTGTAACACTCTCCATGAATAAAAAATAAATTTAGTATGTCTTCATTCGAATATTCTTGGTGGATTTCCATATCGTGTATAATGTGTCACGTCGACGTTTACAAGTTTGATAAATAAGGCACATTGTTTTAATTTCCACAGGCCACTAGTTAGAAATTATTTAATAAAATAGAGAAATATTGTGTGTCGAATGTAAATACATCGATAGCAGGAAAATGGTAACAGATAGGTATAGGGAACCCTTATAAAGATTGAAAAACCACTTAATTCTCCATCACATAGAGCAACAAGATACAGGGTGTTCTACTTAAAAAAATTGACCTTTGGGCAGTTGAAGTTAGTCAGATTTACCCAAACATTTTCAACACCCTGTAAATAATGAGATGTCAAATTACACATCATTTAAAAACTTAACAGTCCTCCTAAGTATAGCCCAAATTTTGTTACTATAACTTTCTTTTTTAATCATTGACAAGCGTTTGAAAACAATACTACAAACCCAATTTTTCTCAAAAAAATGAGAATATCTCAAAAACTATTGATTTTTCATATAGGTTGTGCTACATGAAAGTAACTCAGATTTTAGCGTAGAATCCAAATATACAAAAAAAATAATCATTCCATTTAAAATAAGAAAGTTGGTAGCCATTTCCGGTATAACCGAAAGTGCTGAAATATTTTAATTAAATAGAACTTTTTGAGCAATTCCCTATTCCAAATTTTAAACAAATATTTCAACAGGAAGTCCATAAACTTCTAATGAACGGGTTAGCTGAATCACCCTGTATATACATTCTGACGAAAAATCAAAAATTTTTCCGACTTTGTGGCGCACTTTTTTTTGTACGGCACTACGCGTTTTCTTATTATTTTTCATGGATCGATTGATGGTAAGAATGCCGTAAAAAAATATATGACCAAAATGTACCCGCTCTACCTGTGCTTTTGAATTCTCACCTGCACTCAGTTGGGCAGCTTACAAGTGACGGCATAGTGCTTAATCATATTATTTTATGCCCTTCTATCTTTCTACATAGTCTCCTGGTGGTTCAAATGACCCATCAATTTTTGACACGGGCCTGTAGTCTATTGTAGTAGGCCTTAGTGTCTCGTTTCATTGTTTTTCTTCTGACACTTCTCGTTTTCTGAATTCATTTCGCGTACTTTATGCTTAATATAGCTGAATGAAGTCAGGATCATCGCACAATTTAATCATGGCCCTTTAATGATATCACCTCAAATATCACCAATGCCAGGACAACTGTGGATTGTTCCTTACAGGTGCAAGTATTTCGCTAATTTTACTTAAGGATAGTCGGTACTTACTGTGAATGATGGCACCACTAATCAGTAATTAATCAATGTATTTACACAAAATACCGGAGACATGCAAACATAAACATCTCATTTTACCAATATGCGCAATACATTATTTTTTGTTCAGTTTTTATTGTTTAACATCATCCCACTCTCCCTACGCGCAAAAATCAGGATACTGTGTATATTATGCAAAGATGATGTTCATAAGAAGTTAAGTCGTAAAAGTGGAAACACTGAAAATGTTCAATAATTTTTTCTGTGTGATATTTAATTTTAATAAAATAATTAATATTTTTATATATATTAAAATAATTAAGTTGATATTATTTCAATGTCATAATTAAACTAACTAAACATAGAATTATGTAAATTTTCTATATCAATTTCACGTTCTTTTTGCCTCTTTTTTTCTTTCCGA
This sequence comes from Abscondita cerata, assembly GCA_030710515.1. Lineage (NCBI taxonomy): Eukaryota > Metazoa > Arthropoda > Insecta > Coleoptera > Lampyridae > Abscondita > Abscondita cerata. The sequence goes on from JALBCR010002195.1 coordinate 277,017, forward strand.
TACTGTTCATAAATTGGATCGCCAGTAGGTAGCTCATGTCTACATAACGGACAAGAATTTGTCTACAAGATGATAATGTTAAAAAAAACTAAAAGAAAGCAATCAACCTACTTTTGCTAACCATGCCATAATACACTCAGAATGAAATTTATGTTTACAAGGAACAATTTTAACAACTTCATCTTTCTCATATTCTTTTAGACAAATGTCGCATTTGTCACCTAAAAAAATTACATCGTAATTTATGTTTTATTAGTGCTTAAAGAACTTACAATTGTTTTCTTGAATTTTTTCTTCAGGTAAATTATTAACAATTTCCGGCGAAGCTGGAGGAGCCAATTGATGAGGCATACCCATTTCATCGAATAAATTAAAATCAGCCATCAACCTCAATATATGTCTTTCAAGTTCTTCTTCTCTACTTCGATCTGCATCTTGAACGGTACTAAAACCACGTTCTTCAAAATAATCAACCATTTTCAACTGAAAGAAATATTGTTTTAAAGGTACAGCTAATTTATATTGTAATTACTGTATGTATTAATCATTGACAGTGACTTGTAAATAAAACATAACCAATAAAAACATTGTAGTGGTTGCATTCAACAACAAAAAATTACAAATTTAATAATAAGCTGGTACTTGCTTGCTTAACACCGCCGCTTGATCGTTCTCCCTTTAAATGTCGTATTTGAACTTTCAACTTAAAATTTTCCTCGAAAAAGAGGAAAAAGTAAATTGAGTTTTTTTTTCTATACAGTGCTTTTCATTGTTGTTGTCCTTTGTAAGACAAGGATAATTAAAAGAGATGGTTTGTTCTACCAATCTAGGGATTTTAAGAAGTAACTGTTAGTTAGATCAGTAAGACACCCATAAGAAACAAAAACTAAATAGAGGATTCTACATTTTTAGTGATTTTTATGAATTGTTGTTTCTTACACTGTGTTGTTCTTGTTTTAAAAATTCGATCTAACCAACAGTTACTTCTTAAAATCCCTAGATTGGTAGAACAAACCATCTCTTTTTAATTATCCTTGTCTTACAAAGGACAACGCTATTGGCCATAGGATTTTCAATGTTAACACTTTTTGGGACCTCTGGTATAAACCATTTATGTTAATTATAATTAAGTGGTATAATGTCTACATATAATTATCTGAATGTCTATTAGAAAATATTCTTAAATTCATTTGTAAGTTTTCAATTTAATAAAGAAAAAACAAAAAAAATATCATCTCGGGGAGGATTACGATATAAACTGACACGTTCTGTTCAATATTTAAAAATTAAACGTGTCAAAATGTCTCAAACAATAAACAAAATTTGAATGACAATTTCGTTACCATAATAACCAAGTCAAATTACAAATGTCCCTTAGACTCGTTGGTTTGAATCCTCCTCGAGATGATATTTTTTGTTTTATCTTTATTAAATTAAAAACTTACAAATGAGTATAAGAATATTTTCTAATAGACATTTTACCACTTAATTATAATGTACATAAATGGTTTATACCAGATGTCTCAAAAAAGTGTTAACATGGGATTAAAATATTAACATATGTAAAATCCTATGACCAATGTTAAATGAAAAGCACTGTATATTTTGTCAGAATTGAGGCTTCCACGGTCGAAGCGTTCAATCAACGGTCGAAGTCATTATTGAAACAAAAAATATCTTACGGTATTAGGCGTATTCTTTCAAACTGATCTAACTGATTCGATCGATCTGAATCTGAACTTGCACATTCTTTCAAACGAATTTATTTACCTCCACTCTGTCCCTAAGTGTTCCGAATCAAAGTCAACTAAACCCAAGTGAACTGATCTGAACTCTTAAACCTAGTTTTCAATGATTCGAATTTATCCGAAAAAATATAGCCATTGATCGTTACCGTCGGAATTTCGTAAAAAACCGTTTTCACAGAATACCATTGTTAATAGTGACTTTTGTGTTTTACAGTTTTGTGGTTTTAGTAAATTTCAATAGCTATAACACCGCGTACATGACATTGAGCTCTAGAACTGTGACGGTTTGTCCCTCGTATCGAAAATCTTCATAGTTATGACTGATACTAAATTTAATTAGTAATATTTCTTGATCAGTTTAACGAGATTGTAATAATGCCCCTAAAGTTTCCTGTTCAGAAAAATATCCCGTGCCGACGTTCTTTCTTTTTGTACTTTCTTTTTTTTATTACCGATATTTGTTTTTTTAACAAATATACAATAAATATAATTACGAAGATTCCTTCTTGCGATACACCGCAATCATCCATCATTTTAGGTTAGTGATAACAGATAAAAAAGAAAGGAATACAATTTCGCATCCAAAGTTCGGACCGAGTTAAAATAATTTTAATATTTTCTAAATTTCGGACAGCCATGTTTTTTTGGACAAAAATTGCGAAGTTTGTATCTGTAAAAACTAAGCTCTAGCTCTAGACTGTATCGAACGATTCATTATCAGGGTGAGAAATTCGAAACAAACAAATGAAAGTTCAAGCCAGGCGGCCTAAAAGTCAGAACTTGTTAATCAAGTCAGATATTCTAGACGGAAAAAGTAATACTTTTCAAAGTTTCCAAGAATACCGTGTGGCTGAGCATCATTTCAACACAGACAGATTTTGTTAAATCCGCTTTGATTCAAATGATAGTTATAAACAATATACTTTCCAACAACTTTTATAACTTTTTTTATAGTTTTTTGTACAATTGATATTGTTGGAGAAATTGGTAAAACAAAATTAGTATCACGTGATTGTACTTGTCAACTTTTATACGTAAAATAAATATTTTTGTAAATAGTCCAAAAAATAGAAAAATCTATATGCAGTTTAAGAGTCTATCGAATGGACTCTAATTAGATCTGCTATAAATAAGAGCCATTTTCCTTAAAAATCGAAACAGTGGTTTTCTTGATATCTTATTTACATAGGGTCTCCAAACAAAAAAATGTTGTGTTAAAAGGGTGTTAAATTCATCAGATGTGAAGTAAAAAATTAAATTGAAAAAACCGGCATGCAGATATTTACAAGGAAGTAGGAATGGCACATTTTAAATGCAGATTAACTACAAAATATACGAAGTTTATTACACAAATATTTATAATATATACAGTTGGGCAGAGGAAGAACTAAACTCTGCCTTCTTTATCACCAATATAAGATTAAGAAAAACGTTGTAGATGATTATTAGCGCAGCAATTGTTATTTTAGAAAAAAACTTAAATTTAAAGCAATGCCGATAATCAATTTACAATGGACTCAGTTACAGTATAAAACGTTTATTATTCAAATGTTACGTTATTTTAGATGGTAAAGAATTATAAAAAAACAGCAATATTCTCTTCGAGTGACGTTTTATACATTTAAAACTTTATGACATTAAAATTTAAAACTAGGGAAAAATGTTCAATTATAGGGTAAATTCGATAACTGCCGCGACAGCATTATTTTCCACATCGTTTAATTAGCTTAATTTATCGTACTTGCGTGTTTGCAATCAAAACCAAGCAACACCCTCTGGAGAAGGACTTTGAACCACGCTGCTACATAAACGTCGTCTTGGGCGGGGTCTTGAGAACGCCATCTTCGACACACTGTACATGTACCGAGAAGTGTTTTTCACTCGTACCTCTACTCCAACATATACGATAAATTGTATTTTATAGATGGGAGTAGAAAAAATATTTTACGTTTGCTTGACTTTTTATTGCTATCAAATAGTATATTAAAGAACTAGTTTCAAAAGATGCATTTTATAGAACGAGTACAGTTGCTAAAATGCCTTCTGAAACGAATTCTTTATACTATTTTTTCTATTTTGGGCTTTTCTGATTGATTTTAGAATGAAATTTTCCGAATTTTGAAGTATAATTGCTAGGGTGGCAACATCTTCATTAAATTTTGATTTAAATGCTAGTTTAAGTTTAATTAGTACATTTATCATACGTTTAACTTAAAAAAATTGGTGAAACTAAAAATAAGTAGATAAATAAATCTACTGAATATTAGTTATGATTTAAATTAATGCACACCGAACGTAATGACAGCTTGGACGTTATCAGTGTTACCACCGTTCGGAATAAAAATAGTTCTATTTCTATAAAAGAACTCAATTTTCTATAAAAGAACTCATTTGGGTGCTTTTTATAGCTCTGTAAACGACCCAAAATTGAAAAAATTGTTTTTGAGTTTAAATAATTAATGCGGATAACCGTCCTTAATTTAGAGAATACCTAATAATTTCAAAAGACACTGTTTTGCGGCAAATTAAATATAATTTAAATTAACCGCGGTTGAAAAGAATTAAAACTCCTTTTCTTAGTGTTTTCTCTTATCGTGAAATAAAATGCTGTATGTTTACGAAAAACGATGTTTACTTCTTAAAGGTTTGTCATCTACTGATACATTACACAAAAGCATATTTACACAAAATCATCTACACACAACAAAGGAAAAACTAATGCTTACTCACACTTCCAGTAAAGGAAACAATAACACTCTTCCTAGAAGCCTTTAAGTGAAGGCGCCGGACTAACTTAGCTTAATCTTAACAATAGTATTGAACATAAACCGCCGCCTATAAAAGGTTCCGGAAAACGTTTTATAAAAGTATACAATAGTAATAAAATTCAAATAAGTTGCATCTAGAGAAATTAGAGGATGATTACATAACATAGTAAATACTAAAACTAAGAATATAACTCTATGCACAATGTGTTTTGAGATACTTAAATGTTGTTTGGTAGTAACGCCAATTTAATAATTGGACGTTTGATTACACCACTTTCGGTTTTGACACTTGCGACACGAGCAATGTCATCCTTGCCGAGATGCAGTTGAACGATTCTACCTAGGCACCATTTCAAAGGAGGTTGGTTTTCTTCTCGGATTAATACCATTTGCCCTTCCTTGATATTAAATTTTGCGTTTGTTTTCCATTTTTGACGTTGTTGCAGGGTGGTTAAATATTCTTGGGACCAGCGTTTCCAGAAATGTTGACGTAAATGCTCAACGTGTTGCCATCGAGATAGTCGATTAATTTGGACGTCTAGCAATTCGTGTTCAATGGGCGCCGTTAAGGGTTCGCCGATTAAGAAGTGGCCGGGTGTAAGAATTTGTAAATCATTTGGATCGTCGGAAAGAGATATTAGTGGTCGGGAGTTAAGGACTGCTTCTATGCGTGTTAATAACGTATACATTTCTTCATAATTTAGTAAAGCATTGGTTGTAATGCGATGTAAGTGATATTTGACAGATTTGATTCCCGCCTCCCAAATTCCACCAAAGTGTGGGGATCTGGGAGGAATGTAATGCCAAGTTATGCTTTGTTTCGTTATGTAATTAGTCAACTCGGTGTCATTTAAACCATCACTAATTGATTTTTGCATTTTTTGTAACTCATTATCAGCACCGATGAAATTAGTAGCGTTATCTGAGTAAATGTTGGCAATATTACCTCTCCGTGCGATCATTCGCTTTAAACAATTTAAGAAGCATTCGGAACTAAGATTACTTACTAATTCTAAATGGACTGCCTTAGTTGACAGACAAACAAATAATGCTATGTAAGATTTAATCGTGCTATAGTTTCTACCTCTAGGTTGTTTTAAGTTAATTGGTCCAGCAAAATCTATTCCGCAATTCAAGAAAGGTCTAGTTTGTTGGACTCGAAAATGAGGCAAATCACCCATCAATGGGGTAATACCTTTGGGTCTTGCCCTAAAGCACTTGACACATTTATGAATTATATTTCGAACCGTACCTTTTCCGTTTAGTGGCCAGTAGGTTTGACGCAATGAAGATAATGTAAGAGTTTGTCCCGCGTGTAGTAACCTTTCGTGCTCTGCTTTAATTATTAAGTTTGTAATATGATTGTTTGCAGGGAGCAATAAAGGGTGTTTTACGTCATACTGAACAGGAGCATTTCTCAAACGTCCACCTACTCGTATTAAACCTAAATCGTCAATGAACGGGTTTAATGATAATAGTTTGCTATTATTGTCTACTTGATTGTGTGTTTTTAAAGAAATGATGTCGTTTTGAAATTCAACTTGTTGTACCATCCATATTATTGTAATTGTTGCTCCTTGCATTTCGGAGCAGCGTAATTTGCCGTGGTACTTATCGTTTTTGACCTTAGAATTGTTTATGAAACGCAAACAGAATGCAATAATGCGTTGTAATTTTAGAAAATTAGAAATATTTATGAGAATTGGTAAAACGTTTATTTTTGTCGTAAGTGTTACGACCGATTTCAATTCTGGTATTTGATTGTAATCGCTGTAGTTAGCAGTTTGCGTAGGAAATTTTTCAGCTTTTAAGAAATCGGGACCATTCCACCACAATTTCGAATTTATTAAATATACCGGATTAGTTCCTCTTGATATAAGATCAGCGGGGTTTGATTTACCGTCAATATGATACCAATCTAATGGGTTAGTAAGGGAATGAATTTTGGAAATTCGATTAGCGACAAATGTTTTTAAGTTTATAGGTTGTGAATTAATCCAAGCTAACACGACCGTTGAGTCCGACCAACAGTATTGCTTGTCAATAACAATATTCAATGATTCCCTAACCCGTTTAATCAGTTTGGCTAATAATAAGGCACTACATAATTCTAATCTAGGAATAGATATGACTTTGATTGGAGCTACTTTACTTTTGCGCATATTAAATTGATGTGATAATTTTTATTATCGTTAGTACTTCGCAGGTAAATGCAAGTACCATAAGCCGCTTGAGATGCATCGCAAAATGCGTGCAATTCATACCGAATTGAGTTATAGTTTTTGATGATTTCGCGATTAATTTGTAAGTTGTTTAATGATGGGAGTTCATGCAGAAATTCCTTGAATTTGGTGTCAACATCTACAGGAACGGATTCGTCCCATTTTAAGTTGAGTAACCATAATTTTTGCAACACAATTTTTGCGGAAACTAAAACTGGACCAATCAGTCCCAAAGGATCGAATAAACGCGCAATCACTGAAAGAATTGATCTCTTTGTTGTCTTTATTTGTTTAAAATTGTGATTGTTATACAAATAATTTATTTTATCCGTTTGATAATTCCAAGAAAGCCCTAGTATTTTCGTATCTCCTTGTTTATCTAAATCTACGGTAACAATTTGATTGTTGGCAGTGCTATTTGCCATTAATTTTGGATGATTTGATCTCCATTTTGTTAATTCAAAACCGCCCTTAGACAAAGCATTGGTTAGTTGTGTTTTTAATTCTAAAGCTTCATTTAAGTTGTTTCTCCCGGACAATAAATCGTCGACGTAAAAATCTGATAAAATGACAGGGTGAGCCTGCGGAAAGTTTGATTTTTCGTCGTGAGCTAATTGAAAAAGAGTTCTGATTGCAAGAAACGCAGAAGACGTAATACCGTATGTGACTGTATTAAGCACGTAAGATTGTACAGGTTGAGATGACGATTCTCTCCATAATATTCCTTGATAATTGCGATCTTCGTCTGCAATTAAGATTTGTCGATACATTTTACTTATGTCAGCGGTTATTGCGTATTTATGGGTTCTGAATCTGAGAAGAATAGAAAAGAGGTCTTGTTGAATAGTTGGACCGGCAAGTAAAGTGTCGTTGAGACTGACACCGGACGACGACTTAGCCGACCCGTCAAATACAACCCTTATTTTCGTGGTAATGCTCGATTCTTTAAAAACAGCATGGTGCGGTAAATAAAATATATTCCTTTCGTCAAGATGATTTTTGTTTTCAAGAACCGGCTGCATATGACCTAATTGTAAATATTCCTTCATAAAGCTTACATAAGAATTTCTTAAGTTTAAGTTTGTTTTGAATTTTCTTTCTATTGCATATAAACGCTGCAATGCTTGAGTTTTGGACTCGCCTAATTTTGAAATATTTTCCTTAAATGGAAGCTTAACTATATATCTACCAGTTTTATCGCGTGAAAATGTGTTAGCATAGAATTTTTCGCATTCAGATTGATTGCTATGTACAGCGGGTATTTGTTCATCTTCAAATTCATTTATTTCCCATAATTTGCGCAACTCTGCATCAATCCCGTTTAATGATAAGTTGCATGTTACTTTGGATGTAAATGGTCGAGTTTGTATTTTTCCCGCAGCAATCCAACCTAAATGAGTTTTTGGAAGATTGGTTGGTTAATACCGTTATTTATTTGTCCGACACACAACAGGTGCCAGAAGATTTCCGATCCGACTAATAAGTCAATCGGAGAAGTTTTATTGAAATCATTGTCCGCCAATTTGATGCCGTTTGGAATGTTTATGTTGGCTTTGTTGAAAGAGATTAATGGCAAATTAGCAGTGATTTCTGGTAGGATTAAACACGTCAGAGAAACAGTAAATGAGTTGTATAGAGATTTTAGCGTAATGTTAACCGATTTTGATATGTTTGTTACGACGTTGTTGATTCCACTAATGGGAATATTAATATTATTTATTTTTAATTGAAGCAAATCGCAAGCGCGTTGGGTAATGAGATTGGATTGACTCCCTTGATCAAGCAGGCACCGTAAAGTGATGTAACTGCCATTTTGTCGCCTACTTGTACCTTTGCTGTAGAGAGCAATATTTGTGAATAAGCGCTAACCTTGCAATGATTACTGGTAGATGCTACCGTGTTTGATGCGTCAATAATGTTTGGTTGAGGGGGTGACAATGCTTCAAATTTTGAAGCAGGAATTTCTGATGAAATAGTTTTATCGATAATTGGCCTATGCAATATAGAGTGATGTCTTTTATGACAATATTGACAATTGAACCTTGATTGGCAATTACTACTACCGTGTCCTCCTCGTAGGCAGTTAGAACATAATCTTAAATTTTTAATTTCTATCATTCTATTTTCTGGTGATAGTTTTAATAGCGTTTCGCAAGTATTTAAGTAGTGGCCTTGTTTGCAAAATTTACAAATTGGATTATTTATTGCCACATGACTCGTTTGTTTTGGGTATTTTTGTAGATTTAGTATTAAGATAATGAGATTCGTGAGTGTTTTGTTCTAACGCTTCTAACGTCTTGCATTTATTTGATAGAAAGTCGTATAATTCTTTATAAGTTGGGTATACTCCTTTATTTTGAACATTTCCCATTCACGTACGGTTGAAAAATCTAATTTAGATGTGATTATTTCAATTAGAAGTAAATCCCATTGCTCTACTGCTTGTTCGAAATTTTTCAGTGCTTCTAAATTTAAGGTAACCGTATTAATTAAATTTCTTAATGAATTGGCCGAATTTTTGGCTACATTTGATAGATTGAGCAAGTTTTTTATGTGAGTTTTGATGATTAAGCGTTTATTGTCAAATCTATCTTTTAATGATTGAAGAGCGATTAAGTAATTATCTTCAGTAATTTCTAGCGTTTCAATTAGTAAGGCTGCTTCGTCCTTTACGGATGACTTTAAATAGTGGAATTTTTGAATATTTGTTAATGTGTTATTTTTATGAATCAACGAGTTAAAATTTTGAAAGAAGGAAGTCCATTTTGTATAACTTCCCGCAAATTGCGGTATAGAGATTTCTGGTAATTTAACCTGAATTTGATTTTGGTTAATATTTTCGCATGATTTTGCAGAACTTAAATTGCTAGCGGTATCTGAAGTGTCAGTAATAAAGTTTTCTACTAATTCGCACAATTCGAAAAATTGATTTTCAAAACACTCGCGTTCATTGATTTGTTTATCTGATTGATCACAGTCTTCAATTTGATTTTGAATTATTTTAAATTCATCCCAAATGCTCTCAAATTTTTTAAGGCGAAATTTCGCTTGAATTTTACTACTGTTTGAGTTAATTGCTTGAGCATAATTTTTAAATCTTGTTAGGTTGGCTTTAATGTGACCGCGCTCTCTAATTAAGCTTGTTAATTTATCGTTACTTTCGTTACTGGTCATTTTGCGCGTTCGATTAAAATGATAATTAATTGATAGTAATAATCCCAAATGCTTGTCACAAATTATCGAAATGTATACGCAATTAAAAAATAAACGTGAAGCATGCAGGATTAGAATATGGAAAGTTGCTGGCCTACCTTAACCGTTGAATGATGTTGCTACTTCCGTTTGCTTGAATTGCTAGTACTACGACGGATGAGCGAAGGATTCTTGAGTAGACGGATTTTTTTTTTCTTAAGCACGAATGTAAACACGTTATTATTTTTTTTTTTTATATATTTGTGGACGCACTGTTAATATTCGGTTCGAAGGACCAATGTTTTGCGGCAAATTAAATATAATTTAAATTAACCGCGGTTGAAAAGAATTAAAACTCCTTTTCTTAGTGTTTTCTCTTATCGTGAAATAAAATGCTGTATGTTTACGAAAAACGATGTTTACTGCTTAAAGGTTTGTCATCTACTGGTACATTACACAAAAGCATATTTACACAAAATCATCTACACACAACAAAGGAAAAACTAATGCTTACTCACACTTCCAGTAAAGGAAACAATAACACTCTTCCTAGAAGCCTTTAAGTGAAGGCGCCGGACTAACTTAGCTTAATCTTAACAATAGTATTGAACAGACACATTTCCGCGTTTTTTAATATTTAAGGCAAGTTTTCTTTGCGCACAATATTAGTGCCATGATAAGTTTCAATGTATCGGTTCAACTTCTTAATTTTTTTTTTAAAAACCGACAGATGGTTTTATAAGACCTTCAATAGATAGTTGTTGCACCGACGATGGTAAATTGTAGGCCTTATCCATTCCTTAAGGACAGCATCTCATACTTAGGCTTAGGAAAGTTGTGATAAACTATTTCATTCTATTTTTTGATAGAAAAAAGTTGTTCTTACAGCCCAACGAGTTCCCAGAATTTTACAAATTACAATGTCAACAAAAAATCAAATCAACTGACATCGATGCACGAACACATGCAGTCAATTCAAACGGTAGGGCTGACAGTGACGTCACGCGAGGGAGTAGTTTTAGCTCTACGCGAACAACATTGCTGGTCTAGGGATCGAACAGTAGTAGTGTTTATACTATCCTTGGTTTTACCTCTAATCCCAGAACTACCGGAACTTGTAAGTTTCAGGTTCCAGCTTAATTTCACTGGTTCCGCGAACACACAACTGTGGGTCTAGAAATTGCAACAGTGCTCACGCCCCGAACTAATCCTGAAGCGCCACCGCGCTATTTCTCGTGCGCATAGAGTAGGCATCAATTCTAGATGGATTATAAAAAGGTCACTTAACCCAAAAAAAGTTTTAAGCAATCTATCGCATAATGGTGGTCATAGGTAATTAAAATAACGTTCTATTATCTGGTCAAGTCCAGTTAAAGGTTTGTCGAATTTCAAGTGTGGTAAAGGAAACCCTGACAATATTTACGACTTTCTGAAAAACAATTTCCTTTAATTCATCATTTTCTGAACCATACTTCTGGTTTGCGTTTCAAGGAAACATCATGCCGTGCAAGCCTAAGAATCTTCGCATATCTACTAATAGCGTAACCCAGATATATCGTTAAATATTTTTCTTGATATCTCAGACTTGTGAATATTACTCTGGTAGACAATAAGTTGCAAGAAACCTAACGTTTTGATACTTGATTATATTTTTAAATTTTATTCAATGCGACTCTCCCTCAAATTGTAATAGAAAACCAAGAGCATCGCATAACATCGAAAGTGGAAAAAAACATCGTTCTATTCAATGTCCTTCCTCTTGAGCACCGGCCGGAGTGTACTTCGTTGGTTGCGTGTTGCATATATAGTATTGCTCATTTAGTAAGAATCTGGCCGTTTCAAAGTTTATAACTCAAAATTGAAATCGTGGCGCAACATATTGCATTTCTTTTCATGGCCTACTATACAGGTTTATACCGATCTTGTGGGGAACCGTACATTACACTAACATCCCAGTACATTAGACAATTTATTTAATTAAAAACGGTATCTAGGTTTCTGACTTATGCTTATTAATTAACGTTTAAGGAACAATACACGAATAACTAAAAACCAATTAAAATTGCAATAAAGAACATTTTAAATTTATCACATTTATTTACAAAAATACATCCAATATACACGTAACTCAAAAATTTTCAGTCTTGGTTAAAAAATTGTATTCCAAAATAACACAAAAAGCCATTACACATATTTCGATAACAGCTGTTATATAAATATTTAAAACATTTATATATTTAGATATATTATAAGTTACTGTGCAGAGATTTTATGAGAATTTTGACTAGAACATTAAATGTCACTTAATAGAGCCATATAGCTTATATCACATTTATCTTTTGCTTTAAAAGCAAAATTGTACAATACAATCAAGTTTATGTAAAATACCTATTTACCAACGTTTCATAAATTAGTTATAAGTCGGGACGAGGTTTGATAATTTCTGAATGTTTAACACGCAAATGCGTTCTTAAAGTATCTATTCTACTGTAGGTAGCTGGGCAATATGGACATAACGATCGTTGACTTGTATGCGAATGATAATGATGCCATCGATTTGTTACCTCCTTGCTGCAAGATTTACATTTCCATAAAAATGCGTTTGATCCAGACGCTTCAAACATTTCGTTGTAAAGTAAATGAGATCCAGTGTTATGTTCTGAAGATAAAAACAAAAATTAAATCTATAATCAGAATAAAAATATTAATGGCACTAAAAGTAACAGAGTTAACTAACAATGATTATAAAATTAAAGAAGAAAGCTATATAACATCCAGAAATCATTTAATACGTTTTTTAGCGGAAATGTAATATCTTGGGTAGGTATAATAATAAAGCCTCTATTTACTTTAAAAATCATATTAAACACGTTTTACATAAGATTTGGATAAATAAATACAATAACTAATTATTTTAATTGGTTTGGAATACATACCCTGACTTCGATTCACTGATACAATGTACAAACTGTCTTAACTTGTAAATGCTTATATTACAGTATTTATAATTTCTTTATATTAAATAAAACAATAGAGTTAGTTCTACACTACATTTGGCAAAAAACTTCACAACACATAATTAATTTATCGGCTACCAAAAATCTTTTCTACAAATGTATGTACATTTATATTCGTAACTTGACTACGAAATTAACATTTAATCTTATTGACTCTTATATTTAAACGAATCGCATTTTGTACTCATTCAATTAAACGTCATCGCGAAATCGTTTGGATTTAACAAAATAATTTTAATATCCAGAAATAAAATCAATCGTGTAATGAATACAAAAGAGATTCCTTAAAATAATTGTAAACACAAAAATTGTTTTTAAAATTATATTACTTAATTTACAAAAATCCATCCTTATGAACATACTTTTGCTGTTCATGGATTTCGCATCGCCAGAATTGCTTAATATATTTTAAAAAAATAAGAAACAAAATAAAATATAAACAATTACTGTAAATTAATATATATATTACGAATAAATATATTTCATTTTCAGTCAAATCTTTGGTTCTATAACGTTCTAAAGAAATTAGTCATTTGAACTAAATGGCACCATTTAAAAAAGATTACAATAAATAAAGTCGCAAATCATTAAAGGTAATAAAATGCAAAAATAAGAGCATCGTTCGACTAGGATGAAACTTTTTGGTTTAGTTTAACTGTTACTTCAGCCATATACCGAGTGCATAATTACTAAGAATTTAATTAATAAAAAAGTTTTAATGCGTTTCGTTTATAAATGTTCTTATAAAACTGTCCGCGAGACAAAAAAAACAGTAATAAATACACTCACCAATTACCCCGTATAAGTAAATAGTACTTATTTATGTGAAACACTAGCACTAGTAAGCAACAGCCGGATGTTTTGTACGCATGTGTAATAGTAAGGTATCACTTCTTGTATAAACAGCTGGACAATGTGCACAAGAATATTGACCAGGAAAATGTACGTAATAATGATTTCTCGTATTGCTCACAATTTTTCCACACAATACGCATCTTCTTCTTTCATCCATGGATCCTACCCGTTCAAATAATTGAGAAACTTTGTAGCATTTCATATCTGAAACAATAAAATTCATAAGCATTCGTTTATATTAGTAATATTATTAAGCATTACCAATGTATACACGAATCCATGGATTACGTTGGCTTACTTCTAGCATGCTCTATGATCACTACTTATTATAATGTGCTTTTAGTTTCGAAACGTAATGAGCCAAAATCAAACTTTTAATCTCATAATTATAATAAATAATACTAATTATATTCGTGCCAGTAAAATTTGAAGATGCTTTTCTAAATATTCGTGCCATTGGTTTTAAAAAAAAAGTTTAAGTATTCCATGAAATGATTAATAACCCTTATATTTAGTGTGGGTGAATGTTTTTTTAATAAACGGGCATAAAACCTAGTCAAAGAAATAGAATTCGACTATTTTATCTTATCTCGTGCATTATATTTTAAACTGTAATATTGAATCGTTTCTTTTCAGTATACTAAATAATATTCTAAACACACCTGTACTTCCATGGGTTTTTATTTTTTAATATAACTTTTTAAAAAATGAAAATGCAAAAGATATTCTAACAAAAGTTGTACCTAAGATCTTAAGCTTCAACTTTTATTTGAAATTTTTTAATATCTTCATTTGTTACAGAGGTAAAGTGGATTTTTAAATAGATCTAATTGTACAGGTGCAGTTAATGTCCATTTTGCACGAACATTATTTTAACGAAATTTTTTGAAAAATTAAGATAGAGAAAGTTTTTTTAAATTATTATTTAATATTAAAGTTGTAACTAAAGTCTAAAGCTAAAACATTTATATGAAATTTTTTTGATATTTTAATGATTTCTAGAATTATAGCCTATTTAAAGACTAAACTATTCTTAGAAGCGTGACGTAGGTATACATTAGCCTTATATTAACTTTTTTAATCAAATTGGGCAAATGTTTTTAGGCAGAAATTGTAACTTAGGTTTTGTACTGCAATGTTTGTTTGAAACATTTTTTGAAAAACGGTTTTATTACAATATAAATCTTAACCAAATAATATTTGTATGGACGCCAGTTACATCCCAAAAATGTCACTCCATACATACAAATGAGGGCTTTTTTTATTGATTAAATCAATCCGGAAAGAACATTAATGCGTCAGTATACTAGGTATATAAGTCATTAACAGCGACGCGCCTGCTCTCGGCATTCTCACCTGCTTTTTACCTCACTTTTCTATTATAAATACAGGTAACATTGGTCACTGTATGTAACCGCTACTAGAAATATTCATTTGTGTGATCGTAAAATTTCAAGAATTCATAATAAAAATATAAAATAATACGCGTTTTTGAACTTGTGTATAAAAATAATATTTAAATTTAATAATGAAGATTGTTAAAACAAAATAATCATTCCAAAATATAGACTTTGAAGTATGTTCAGTTGAATTTTTATCGAGATATTTCAAATATTATTGAAATTTAATAAGATGAAAAAGTAGGTATTAGAAAAAAAAGTTTGCAAAAGAAGTAGTCTGTATTTTTGTTACAAATAGAGATATTACAAAATTTTCATACAAAAGTTGTAGGTAAGATGTTAAACTAACAACTTTTGTTTGAAACTTTTTTCATATTTGTTTATTTAAAGACGTTTTTAACTAAACAATTAAAAATTTCCAATTTTTTAAATCACAGGTCGAATCACTTGGAGAAAGTTTTTTTATTTTGATAGAATACGTTTTTAACTACCTATTCGACCCAAATGATAAGGGTTAAACTGTTAATGTGCAATTGGAAAATGTATATCCAACTTACTTTAGAAGGGTACCTACATTTTATGCACGGAAACTAATGAAACGTTGTCATACTTTAGATTTAAAACAGTACCTAAGTACCGATGAACAATGCAATTGATGAATTTGACAAAAAAAAATAATTAGAAGTAAGAAATCCTTTACCCAGTTCCACGTATTTTACAATATTAATAAATAGTACATGAACCGATGTTTTAAATAAAAATCCAAATTGCTCAAACTAGTATCAAATGTATCGTAGACTTTAGGTTTATAATAAAAAAACTAAGATTTAGAACACACCATTTTTTTAATGAAAATTAATAAAATACAAAATCAAATGCCGCCATGAATGCATAACATAATCATCATAATTATATAAGTTTTGTTCTAAATTATTTACTACAGTTTGAAACTTAAGTAACCTTTTATGACTTTACTTTTAGTAGATATTGCACTTTCCTCAAAAATATTATAAAAATTCTCAATTCTAAATAATTATTCCTACAATTAAAAACCTAACGTTTTATTTTAAATTTTACTGAGCATTTAACATTTCATCCTAAAACTAAATGCAAAAATATTCTGAACGAGTATTATAGTATATAATTGAAATAACATTAGAATCATCATATGATTTTTATGTTGATATTATCAAATTAAAAAAAGGTACAAAGAATGTGATTTCGTAAACCAACGCTTAATTGCGGTAAAAAATATATGCACTATATTCAAAGTGAAAGCAACCTTCTTGACAAATAATTAATTACTTAAACTTTGATTATAGAACAATCACAAAATTCTTATAGTAATAATGAACATGATTAGAAAAGGTATTTAATATTATTCAATGTAAATGTCCAATATTAAAATACTAACTATCTTATTCTTAAATCTACACCGCAACCCCTTTTATCTTGTTACGAGATTACTTAAAATTTTCTAAAAGAATTATAAGAGGTAATATCTTCAATCACAATAAAAAAATTGCAACACCAAACACATCATTAGTGTATTTTACAAAGTATAAAACTTTTTGAAGAGTACACATAGTTAAACGCCAAATTTATATAAACTTATTAGTAATTACACAACTAAATATTGCACTTGTTAATCAACATTTCTTTAATATGGTCAAGGTTGCTTAGCAGTAGCACCATTCCAGAATATATCACAATCTTTACCTTCCCAATATAAAAATCCACCTTTATTAATATATATAATATATATTAGAATCTTTAGTATCGATATACATCTACATATATATATATCATTATAAAAACTAATAACAAATAATTTTGATAGTAAATTTCGACCAAACGTTGCATTATAAACTTTTCGTTACTCGAGAGAATATAATATAAAGCAAAAATATTTAAACAAAGCCCGTTTATCAGTTATACCACACCGATAACACCAAATGGTTGGACATATCATAAATATAGTTATATATACATTAGCTATTAAGGTACCACAACATTCAAAAGAATGTATCACTTTATTTTGCAATACAAGTAAAAAAAATTAAGCTTCCATATACCTTATTTAATTACAAAAATATTTGTAAACAATAAAAATGCATTTTCGTGTGCAGACATACGGATTATTAGAATTTCAAAAAAAACCCGAATTTTTAAAATTCCACTTTATACATAAATAAGTATTTTACATTTACACAATGTATTAATGACTTTCGAAGACAAAATTTTGAAGCAAAGCAAAATCTTAAATAAACCTTAATCGTATATAACATGAGATAAAGATGAGGTATCATTAAAATAAAAAAAATAACATTGCACTAATATATAACTAAATAAGTTTGGCAATAGTTACAGAATATATATATTTATTTATTTATATATATCAAATGTTGACTAAGAGTTTTTGTTTTCTCGTTTCGTTCAATAAGTATCAATAAGATTCAACGGACGGGAACTAACCATGAAATGCAATTTTATAGTCCTAACACTTAAACATTAGACTCACTTTACAGTTGACATTTTATACCTATTTTGAATAGGTCTAACGATCTGACTTTTTAAGATCACAGATATTGTATATTTTTGTTTTTATGAATAACTCTAATAAGTATTTTAGCACATACACAAAGAATGTTAAAACATAGTGATACTACAATTTCCGAAAATGGACGATATTTACAAACGCGCTTGTGCATTTAATAATTGATGGTAATACTGATTTAAAAATTTCAGAAAGAACGTCGATTTCCGAGCAAAGAATAACTGATTAAACGTAAAAAAAGTTACGCAGCTTAGGGTTAGTCAGTCTATTTTTTTTCATTCGGTTTATAGTGACATATTGAATGTCAGTCTTTTAGGCAACAATCAGTCAAACACTTATCACACCAAACTGACCTATTATAATTTAGAAATGGCACCGCCAGGGTATGCACGTACCCTATTTTTAATATTAGTATCACCATGCTCCCTTTTTAATAAAATTAACTCTTCCGTGTGTCAATAACAATTTGTAATTTTCTAAAATGGTCCAATGCAACAGTTTGTGCAAATCTTGAATGAATGTATTCTAGCGGTGGTAATATTTTATCTTGTGCGTTACAAGGTACACGATAAGCTAGAATAATTCGTTTGCAGCTATGAGTACAATGCCTTGTAGTAGAAGTAATAATATAGCCAGAATCAATCAACCGGCGTTTCGTTTAGTACAGCAGGAGGTTCAAACTTTCTTGTATCTGGATTGAAGCGCGGATGTTTGAATTTGCAGTGAGTTCGAAGGTTGTCGCTGCGGGTATAAGTGGCTCGACACAATGGGCACTCGAACCTGCCCGGGAAGTGCACATGATAGTGGTTGCGTATGTGCGTCACTATTTTGCCACACAATTTGCATCGATGCAGGTTGCAGCCACCTGGCAGCTTGTCAAACGTTAGCCGCATATGCCAGGCTTTTGAACCTGCAAACCAAAAAGTACTTTAACGCACGTTATTACTAAGTGTTAATATTAAGTGACAGCAGAATAGTGACAGTGCACCCCAGAGCTAGGTTTATTTAGGCTTTCAGTACCATATTACCATTGATAAATTAAACACCTACTACTATTTCATTAAAATATGCAAATTATGAATTCAAATCACTTAATACGGTACATTTAAACACACTACATGTCGTTGATTAACTATTGGTAGGGTACTGAAAGTCTGTTAAAGCAGATGGGCCGGTTTAGTCATTCAAAACTTGCAGAAAGTTATAAATAAGAAAATACATGCAGAATATTTTTAGTAACTTGCGTTTTTAACGAAAAACCACCACCTTGTAAAGAAAGCGCTTTCCCAAAGAAAAGAATTTCGTATCAATCCAAAACCAATAATTTGTACAATATAGTAACGACTTAAACTATCAATATATTGTTATGGTTTGACGCGACATAAATTAAAGTTTTCGTTTATTAGGTAATAAATTTAATACGTTACGACTATACATACTTAATTTTATTCAGTACAACGTAAAGATTCAAATTAATAATTTGAATGCAATTATCATTAAAGCTAGTAGTTACATTTAAAAACTAAAGCTGTGGCCGATGTACAAGTTTCTTAATTCTAAGCACTTCATTATAAATACGCAACGGCTCTATCACACTTAAAATCATTAAGTAAATCACTCGCATAGTTGCCATGTTTTACCCTAATGTGTACTTTCATATTGTCTCTTCTCGTAAAAGTTTGAAGACACATAGGACACCGATTAGTTTGTGGACGATGTATCGAAGCGTGGTGCCAACGATTACTAACTTGTTTACCACATATTTTACAAAGGTAAAGTAAAGGTACTTCAGACACTTTATCAAACATATCACAGTAATCTAAAGGAGCTGCCCGTTGTTCTTGAACATGGTGAAAACTTGTCGACGCGCCAGTTTCATGACATGACTGATGGTATGCTGGTTGTCCCTGTTCCTCCCAACCAGCTGGAACAGAGAAAACCAACCATCACCAAGTACCAAATACTTTTTTTTTATACTAAACAGTTACTTCAAAAAATTATTTATGCAAACGAATGTTTCCACAAGAAAGATATATTTAATAAGTATTAAAATAGTGCCAATTTAAGCAAAAGAAACAAGATACAGTTTCTTAAAATAGGTCTAGCGATATAATTTCAATTCCTCTTCAAGAAGGTATTGAAGTGTCCTTTGTCAATTTTTCTAATGGATGATTTCTAATGTTTCCTCCTAATACCGAATTATTGTTAATTTCGAACTCCTTGCGAACATCTTAAAACAAGCACGTTAAGTATCGTACCTTACTTACCTGTCGGCGTCAGTTATGAAACACTTTCACTATATTTCCAAATTTAATTTAAATAACGATAGAAATTTCAAAATGTTCTTTTATTTTTGCACTAAGCATTAGTAAGAGTTTATTTAATTCGAAAAATGCTTCTCCATTAAGGTAGAACGTGCAACACATTTTTATCCCAATTATTTTTTATTCAAAAGCGAAAAGTTATTCTTACATTCCGAATTATTTTATTATTTATATACTCGATGTTTTGATAATATTCGTATTCGTAATTACATCTCCGACGACCTTTAATTCGATAGAACTTCGTGTGGAAGAGTTAACTCATAACTCAAAATGTTAACTGAGAAAGTACGACAATCTCAAATGGTCCGCAGTAGTTAATAAATAAAATGAAACAACTTATTTATAAATAATATTCTACCTTGTAAGAGAAATTAAAGAAAAAATGTTAATTGTTTTTGAAAGAAATTAGAAGCATGCAAGCTTTATACAGCACCGATACGAAGTAAGACTTACCATCTATTGTATCTGCAATATCTTGTTGATGAAAAGTCATTTGGGGAGTGCTTTCAGCTTCCGATTTCTCGGTCATACTATGCCCACTTCCAATATTTAAGTCTTCCGGGTGAACACTCAAACTTCCACCCTGATTAATAAACATTGCATTAATTATACTACCAATGAAAATTTTGTTTTTGTAAAAGCCAGTAAGTCTTCATTTAGTGTCAGTTGAAAAATGAAAAGTACTAAAAATCCATAATAAACAACACGTAGATAACGACGATGAAATACCTTCAAAGAAACAATATTGCGGCTTTATTCAACAGGAAGTATTAAAAAACAATTCTAAATATACTTCAGATTAAAAATATATTTGGTATATAAATACACAACTTTGAATAAAATAAATGTTTACAACAGCATTAAAATATACACTTACACAATTAACAAGACTACATACTTCTTAAGATTTACAGTAACAATTCTCTTTAGTTGGAATAAATTACGTAACCATTAATTAACCATTTTAGAATGCCACACTAGGCTTACTTTCCTTATCACTCTACCTTGGAGTACAATAATAACGCACCAAAGCTTTTTTTAAACTTATTTCAATCACAATTAAATCACAACCTAATTCCTTTTCTCAGGCTAAATGTAGTTTTTCAGAATACGTTACTTTCAATCAGAGTCAAAGTTGAATGCTTAACATTAATCTGTGGCAAATACTTTGCAAAATTATTAATTTTATTGAATACTCAAATTAGGATTCGTTTTAAGGCATCTATTGATATTTTCTGCTTCCACTTCTTTTGCTACACATAATTTATGGGCTTTGCATTTATCATGATGATTAACAATTTCTAATCTAAAATTAGTACTTCCTAAGGCAAACGATGTTCGTATATCAGGCACGTTTGGGCTCCATTTACGACAAAACTTACAATACATCAGATTTTCTTGTTCATCATATTGTAGCCAGACGTACGATTCTAGCCAACTTGGTCGAAATCGGCTACACTTACGTCCATGAGTCCCTTTAGGTACTTGCAGTCGTTGATTGGATCGATGAAGCGACATATTTTGAATTACCGAACATTCCTGAGATTGTGCATTTACCAAAAACTTATTCATTTCTGGTAACATGGGCATTGGTACCCTTGAAAATAAAGATGACGTAGATGGGGTGTTATTATGATTTTCCAAGTTCGTTTGTTTTGATTCATTATATGAATCGGGGTTAGCATTATTTGAATGTGTGTCTCCGGAACTCAGAAAAGTAGGTTTTTCAATAGTAGCGGGTTGGTGGTCTTGGGGTGTGATTTGCTTTGGCTGCATGTATGATAGATCAATGCCTGTTTCCAAGTATTCAGACAATTGCGTGGGCTGCGATTCAAATGGTAAGTCTCTCCCCCACCCGACATTCTGTTAACAGAAAAATGTGTGAATAAAATGATTCCACTTAAATCTGTTAACAGATATGCTTATAATGAAATAAAGCGCAAACTAACCAAACCTCAACAAATCCATGTTATCGACAAAAACTGAATTCATTTAACACTGACTAATTTATACATAAACAATGATCTTCTTTAGGATAGGGGAGAGTTAGAAACACTACAGTAACTTCACCACCACAAAAAAATAATTGAATATTCGATTAAAATGTGTGAAATTGAATATGCGATATAAATGTTTAACGTGGAAATTAACTTCAATATAAAAGACAATACTGGCTTTTTATCATCAATGTAAAAAATATATATACACGATTAATACTTACTGTTTGCAATGCTTCCGACATAGAATGATACGAGTCTACATGTGGGCTACCGTCTTGTTCTTGCTTGATATGTGGAGAAGACCCTCGCATTTCTTCTGCATTGAGGTCCCTATCGGCCGGAGAAATTGGATTCAGCTTTGGTAGGGTCGGACTGGCTTTATAATTACTTTGCGAAGAAGCCTGCAAGTGTTTTTTTCGTAAGCACAAAACAATTAATCCAGGTTAATTTATTTAAAAGCTTTAGCTACTTTAAACAGAGCCTGTCTTGTACTATTGAATTAAAGCAAAGTATTTGCAGTAATTTAAAAAAATTGTAGTAGGTTTTTATTACCGTAATTGTCTACATGCTTGATATAACAATAACGGCCGTTATAATAACAGCCGTGGATGTTGTTTAATTAATAAAACTAATAATGATTTCTTTTTGTAAACCAACTGTTAGTATCGTTGCCTTATTAATTTTGTAGGTATGTATCACGAAAAATATGGAAAACATAAAATATCTTAGACGGTTAAGATCGGGTTAATACCGTTACTAACTATTTCCATTTCCAAACGATATTATAATTGTCCCTTTTGGATAATATTGAAGAAGTAACCAATCCGTACTTTTACTTATGCATAAATTTGTAATAATAGTAAAAACTAAAAATATTGCATTTGTGTTAGATTTCACTTTATTTTTAAAAAATTTGCTTTTGTTCTACAAAACCATCCAAACTGCAAGTTAGAGATAAAATTACATTCAATAGACAATTTAAAAAAAGCTACTAAATTTAATTATAAAATACAGTTCCCATTAAATTTTGAAGGAAGTAACATTTAGGTTTAGTTTGTAATTAACACTCTCTTTGAATTTTGAACTGCTTAAATGAACTATATAAAGGATCGTTATAACTCATCGGTATTTAAATTTGTATGCGTTTCCTATGTAGCCTAACAGACTTTATCCTGTCCTACTGCTCAGCGTGAATATACAATCGAAAATTAACATTAAACACAAACATTTTTGATTGACTGAAGAAATTGCTGGAACTTTATGATTATGATAAAACTTTATTTTTTACTAAACGCAAAACGCGAAACTAAAATTGATAGTCGTTCATGATTTATCTACATTGAAACTGTGACGATTTGAAAATAAAAATAATTAAGTGAATGTTTTGTATAAATAGAAATTCTTTATATAAAATTGGGTAAGTAGGTATGTATGTTCTCATAGGTAATATTCGTCAACACATAAAAATAAGGTACAAACTTAAAACAAAATTGAAATATTCAAACTCAAAATAATGACTACGGAAATCAACGACATAACTGGACATAGCATCGGAAAAAATTAGTTAAAAAATGCTGCTTCATGATGTTCCGGCTATAAAATCATCCTGAATGTAATTTAATATTAGGAAGGAAGTTCTCAAATAACAGCAAATAGGAATGTGTAACATCTGTCCGTTTTGCAAACTGCGCATATTACGATTCTAATGAAACTTATGAACAAATACACATTTTAGTTTATACTCAAAGTTGTACGCTAATTATATACAGTATATAAAGTATATAGGAGACGTTCTAGGCGAGCACGAATATTTTGATGTTTCTCAGTGGATGAGGATTAATTAACAATTCATAATCAGCTGCAATTTACTGTTAAGATTATGCAAAAGAATTTATTTGCCTACGTCGATTATTACCCAAAGATAGTGTTACTGTAAGTTGATAACAACGTGTACTCTTGCACACCATTTTTTCTATTTTTCTCAAGAGGGTATTAGCCCTCTACACTGGAAGATTTTGGTTATCCGCGCGTATCATTTGAATAACTGTTATGAGATGTAGCCAAATTAAAAAAATCAAGCTCTTGTAAAATAATATAATAGTTTGTTTATTCAATTATTGTTGTCACGTGCTCAATTATCCTCTAGAAATCATTACGCAGATTATTCTTAGTCTTAGTTAATAGTATGTAATTTTGTTCGGAAATTGGTTTATTTATTTATTCGTATGGTACATTTTTAATATTGTATTGTGATGTAAGTGTTACGTATGGTGCCCCAGAGGATCAGTATAAACCTGTATATGTGGTGACGAAACCGTGTGCAATTGTGGATTGGTTCGTCTTGGCAAAGCATTTGTTTCAAGGTTTAGGAAAACCACTAAAACCTAAACACGCCAACCCACCTTAGTATTGATCTGTAATATTAATTAAGCGTGTAAACATTATAGCACAGCCATTGCATGACGACAATTAATGGACCAATCCAAGCACCAGTCACAACAATGACAAAAAAAATACATTAAAGAAATAGCAAACAAGAAAAACAAATAATCAGGACAGAGAATACAAAATATTGCTTAACTTCAGATGTCCTTCTGACTAGTAAGCCATAATAGAGCTTCATCCGTTACGTTATGAATTACAAACCCTCCTTTAAAATTTGTTAATCGACAATGGTATTGTGGTCAGATTTTTTTCATTCAGTGGAATCTTTGAATATGTTGCTTTTCGATCTTAGATACTCTTTCAGTTGTTACGGATTAGTTTTTTTACACAACTGAGAATTTTATTCGCCTCATTAAGTCGAGATATACAACCGTTCAACAAGGAGATTTTTCGAAAAGTACAAAAATTATTTCATTACATAAACTACATAGAAAGTGCCCATACGCATTTAATTAACATTAAAATCCCCATAGTTGTGGAGAAACACGCGACACCTTCTGAGCATACTTTCGACCAGTTTTTCGGCATAATCAGTGGAACGTCACATCTAGTTTTCGATGGTGTTGACATCCGGACAACAATCATTGCATCCTTTTCCAGGCTAAGCACGGGTGAATTCAATGTTTTGCATCATTGCCCTCTTGTAAGAGGCAGTCTTTGTTGTTGCATCCAAAAATATCGACCGTTCTTAGAATGTGGCGCTTGTAAACTTGAGCGATTTTTTTTTGTGGAGATCTCCGGCCAACCAATAGAAGTGAAATTTTTACAGCGAGCAGAGGATATTTTACCAGAATCCACGTCCAAACAGTAGATTCAATAAAATAATATACGTTCGGTTGATCGCGATATACATTTCCGGTTACCTACAGCATGTGCTTTGGGTTTCTTCCAGAAGGGTTTCAAACTCATATAATAGTACAATACTTTTACACCACTTAATCGCTATCTGATAGAGTTTATGCTGACAATGATTCCATTTGTAGCTAATTTAAAATGTTTTTTGATAATTTAGGGATCAGTCAAACGAGTGTGGGAAGAATGCACCACCATTTGACAGAAAACGATTATAATAAATGTTTAAATTTTTGTTTATGGACTTTAGACAATTATTAGCAGACTGTAATGTCATAAAATCAAATTAACTGATTAGATTACGTATGCATTTTTTGTTTCAAAATTTCTCGCTACCATCAATTCAAAATTGTAAAATGCGCAAAAACTGTACACTTGGGCATAGGACACCTTATACCATTCGAAAGAGGCCTTTTTAGTTAACGTTATGAATAATTAATAACATACCATACGAATAAATAAATAAATAAATAAATACAGGGTGTTCCATTTAAAATAAGGCTCATATTACATTATGAATGATAAATTCTGACCGGTGTGAAGTTAGTCATAACTTTCGGCCCTAGATTTAGAATATAATTTGTGGATGGCAAATTCGACTTGCATGAGATAAGTATATTTCTTGTTGAATTCTTGTTTTTTTCGAAAACAGGACGTATGTGCCCTAATATCTTCGTTTAAATT
Source organism: Abscondita cerata (assembly GCA_030710515.1). Classification (NCBI taxonomy): domain Eukaryota; kingdom Metazoa; phylum Arthropoda; class Insecta; order Coleoptera; family Lampyridae; genus Abscondita; species Abscondita cerata. Next base: position 303,081 of record JALBCR010002195.1, read on the forward strand.
ATTAGTTTAATCATCCCTTAAAACGTTTCAATAAAAAAATTAGGAAAATAAGACATACAAGTTTGTCAAATTTGCAATTCACAAATTATAGACGCGCATGAGATAAGTATATTTCTTCTTGAATTTTTTTTCGAAAACAGGACGTATGTGCCCTAATTTTTTCATTTAAATTAATAGTTTCATCTTCCCTTAACACGTTTAAATAAAAAAATTGAGAAAATAAACTGTACAAGTTTGTCAAATTTTCCATCCACGAATTCAATACACGCAATATGTTCAAGCATATTTGGTGCTTAAAAATATTTGTATCCAAACTTCTATGAAAGCTACAATAATAAATTACATTTGACTATAAATTAACATAATTAGACGAAAATCTAAACTCATATGAGAAAATTTTATTTTTTAATAAAATTCAAAGTTGAGAGCTTTGGCTAACTTCACACCGGTTAAATTCTGAGATCTGTATAAAGATCTTTAATATTGAATCATAGAATACATTGATCTAATATCCAATTATTTAGATGTAAGAGTAAATTTGTTATGATTTGTTGGATTAGAATATTCCCGAGATTCCATATTTTAAGAAAAGTCGACGTAACTCAGAACACTCTGTGTATAGGGAACTTCATGAAAAGATACCTTATATTTTATCGGCAATTAAAAAACACAATAAGATAGGTACAGGGTGTTGCATAAGAAAAAATATAACTTTGATGTGCCACACTTTCTTGGAAATACTGTATATTTCAAAATAATTTTAAAATGTGAAATTTATCAACCTGCAAGCTATTAAAATGACAAAACTTGTAAAACTTTTACTGTTTCGCTATAAATCTCCGTCCCGTTGGTGGTGAATAATTCACTCTGTATAGTGGAAACCAAAAGTTCGTCACTGTCATTTTCATAAATTTTAGAATTTGATAACTACTTAACTGTCAGAGTCCAAAAACCATAGCAATAACTATCTATCACAATTTGTGGTATGAATCCATTCTACCCTAAAATCTTATACTAAACATTACCAAAAATTTAATTGTCGAATACATTATTTATTCTCAAAGAACAAATACTCTTGTCGCAACAATTAATAATGAAAAATGATCTATTACTCTAATTGATAAAATTCTGGACCAGAAATGAAAAAATTAAATTTAAGAAGCCGATTAGAAATACCAACTAATATGATAGTTATTGTATAGGAAAAAGTTTCTACTTCATAAGCATGTTGTGCTGTTAGTACTTATGAGACTATGGTCATTAAAAATGAGTTTCTATAATTTACATTTCAAGTAATACAACTCAGAAGCCCTAAAATTCACTCTGAATATATTTTAAATGTAAACTACCAGGGTGATTCCATGTCAAATTGACAAATATTTTTTTCGGTTTCCATATGACATACGATCTCAGAAATTTATCCAATTTGGTAAAGTTGTAGATAGGTATAAAGTAGATACTTGCCCAAAATTGGAACTCTTAAAAGTGATTAGTTTTTGAAATAAAAATTTTTATAGCTTTTATCAAAATTTTAGCTGCACATGCATTTTTTATATTTCGGTGAATAATTATTAAAGTTTTAGAGATAAACAAACCAAATTTGTCATTTAAACTAAGTTGTGTACGAGGAATAAAAATTCCAACCCCAAGTTTCTAGCACCGCTACTTCCTGAGATATCACATACATGCAGGGCTCTATGAATGGCCAAAAATACCCAGATAAATTCGGGGAATTTTTATCAAAAATAGAAGAAAGTATGGGGAATCTTACCATGATATTTTCAAATTGATGTCAAAGCTAGTATCCACAATTTTTTTTTATTGGCTCGTTTTTTAGTAACTTGTGACTTCAAAAGATTTGTACGATTGGACGGTGTCCAACATTGCATACATTGAATTTGTATATATTTCTGAAGTAGAAGTGTCACAGCACGTTCAAAGTTTGCAAGCACAACTAGGAGGTACTAAAACAGTCCAATCAACAAGAGGAAATCATTGCTTCTCTCCTGTAAACACCTACTAGCTTAGAGTTAGCCGACTGTCAAATGGCCTAGGAACTTCGGTTTTATAGCAACTGCTTATGCAAACCTGGCGAATACGTTGCTTGCGTGTATGGAGATCAATTGTGGCTAGGAATCGTCCTGGAAATTTCAGACGAATTCGAGGATGTCAAAATAAAATTTATGACCCTGCAGGTCCAAGCAAGTCATTTCATTGGCCTGAAAGAAAGGACGAGTGCTTTGTCCCCCAACAGCATATTCTACATGAAACACCAAGCCCATTCTCTACCGGCCGGACTTACATACTTCATGATACGACATACAGCCATTGATGAAAAATTAAAATGCATAAGTGACCTGATAATTAGTTCTTTTAAGTGATTTTAATAATAAAAATGTTTAAAAAGTTTTTAAGTTTTTTTAAAGTGGCCGATTTTTTTGTTATTATCAAAGTGAATATAATAATGAATAGTGAAAATGTCGTCGTTTTTACTATTATTTTTATAGTTTTTTCTAAACAGAACGACTTTTTTTTTAAGATATTTCAGTAATTTTTACAGTAAGAAAATGAAACATGTTTTTTTGTAAGAGAACAAAAAATTAAATAAAAAAATTTCTGTGCAATCAATTCCTTGGTGCAATATTGTAGTGTGACACATTGCCTACAATTTCTTCTAATAATACAATTTTACGGTTAAACAAAACAATTGTGTACTAATTTTATCCTACATGAAAACATACCTCAATTAAATGCCCAGCGTCTATTCTACCCGGCGATTAATTAGGCCAGGCGTTTCATAGTTTAGTATAAATATTGCTCACTAATATTCACTTTTAGTTTAATAAAATATAATCGGAAGATTTAATGTCATTTTACTCTGTAATCGCTCGACACACAATTTACTCAAAAAACAAGCAAATTAAATTTTTTTTTGTGGAAACTAGGTCTGACACCAATTTGAAAAATCATGGTAAGATTCTCCATACTTTCTTCTATTTTTGATCAGAATTCCGTGAATTTATCTGTATGGCCACACGGGTATTTTTGGTCCCCCATGAAGCCCTGTATGTATGTCATATCTCAGGAAGTATTAGTGCTAGAAACTTGTGGTTGGAATTTTTGAATTCCTAGTACAAAACTTAGTTTCAATATCAAATTTGGTTTGATTATCTTTAAATGCATGTGCAGCCTAAATTACATAAAAACAAAAAAATTTTATTTCAAAAACTAATCACTTTTAAGAGTTCCAATTTTGGGAAAGTATCTACCTAATACCTATCTACAACTGTACCAAATTGGGTAATTTTTTGAGATGGTCATATGGAACACCCTTATCGAGTTGACATGGAATGACCCACCAACTATGAGAAAAACTCGTAACTCCAAAAAAGCAAATACTACAAGAGTGACGTGTGCATTCTATCTTTTGTAATGCTGAATACTATTAAACATAAACAGAAAAAGGAGCATACTATATGCAATTTTAATATTTTTCAATTACTAAAAAATAAAGAGACTTATGAAATTTTCTGTCTTTAGTTTTAAGAGGTTTTCTCATGAGGGTAATGAAATGCCGCATGCTTAAAATAGATCAAGTCAAATATATTCAAAGTTATTACCTGAGTATCATTATAACGTTCAATATCACAGTTGCTTGAGGATTTTTCTTTTCTTTTTCGATCGGAGGAGATTCTCGTTGCATTACACGTTCTCTATTTGGCACTTCCGTAGTTTCATCTTTGTTATTTAACGAATGATTATCTGTTAAGCCCCTAATCTGTAAGGCCTCGGCCGTTTTTAGGAACATCGGAAGAAGGTTTTGCGATACATTCACTTCACCTTTATACATAAAGTCAAGTAGAGCTCTCATTTCGTTATAATTGACATCTTTAAGGAATATTATAGGATGTGGATGAGTATTTTGAATAAATATCGATTCAAAATAGGGACTACATGCAGATAATATAGTTTGATGTGCCTTGAATGTTTCACCGTCACAAGCTAAAGTTACGTCACAGAGTGCTTCGCGTTTCAATAAACTAGTTAACACGTCTGTTAAGTTGTGCGGGTGGTTATTCCAACGAAGGCAAAATTGTTGATCCATTGTGTTTTGAATGTTATTCTATCAATGCCTGCACAAAAAATATTGACATTACTTAAAAGAAACTTTAAAAACACAGTTAAATTAGCACAAATATTTTAGTACAGCTACAAGAATGACCTGAAAACTACGTTAAGGTATAAAATACAGTTATTTAATTGTGCATAATTACTTATTGCCTTGGGGGTATAACACTTAAAACCGTTTTGGGGCTGATTTAAAGAATCAAAATGTTTGTCTTTCAGAAGGTTTAAAGACTGAATAAGAGCAAAAGAGTATGGAAAATGGAATAAATTACCGTGTACAAGTATGCCCTTAAAAGTACTATTTTAGGTTCAACACTGCACTGTACCTAAATAACACGTACAAAAGCGCGTTGGTCTTCAAATAAGTCATTTACGAATTAAAACACACTTAAAATTACACCACAAAGTGGGTATGTGTACCCATCCGCGAAAATTTCTTAATTAACCGATATAAAACTGTACATTCGTCATCTTTACCGCCATTACGGCTTGCTGGGTGATGATTTCTTCCCAATTGAATCCGTTTATGCATCTTCTTTAACAACATTGATTCAAACGATAAAACTAATTATTTTAACTCACAATTTAACGTATTCTTAACACGATAATTGCTTCTTAAACGCATTAATAATTACTGAAGAACTTACCTCTCGCTTAGTTTTTGCCATTACAAACGCCACCCAAAATTTATCCGTCTCTACTGCCATGCCAATCTGACAGAATCTGTTATTTTTGTTGTCCAAGTTGGGCAACCGAAAAAAATTTGATAGCGAATATATTTTTTTCATTTAAATTTCAATTGTGCATAATATTGAAATAATTACATTCTTACTATAATAAATTAAACTTTGCAATAAACAATGGAACATTACGTAATTATTAAATAAAAAACAACACGTGCATGCATTTTAAGTTGCATAGCTTCCAGGCGTTTGTCTTATTTCGTACTTCTTTCTTCTACAGGTAAATACTTCTTCAATTGTGTATCTTCTTGAAAATTCTTCTAATTTTATATTTCTTTCTTTGCATCAACTTATTTGTACATTTTAATATATTTAAGACACAAGATTTGGTTTCACTTACACTATCTACTTTTCACAAAAAAAACTTAAGTCTAAACATTTATTGTTTGTTTTTTAACAGTTAACTTAAATAATTTATTTTTAAATCATTCGCTATGGTTTAAAAATTAATTTTAGTTTTATGCCGTAAATATATAAGATACGTGAACTTCTTGCCATAAAAACAAACTTGAAGTAAAACATTATTGCAAATATTACATATATAGGTAGAGGTACCTATACTCAGTTTATAAAATTATTTTATTACAACAATTATAGGCATACATACACAAAAACATTATTCTATCAATATACACAATTCTTATTTCTAAAAGTAATACATTTATTTGGTTCAATAATAGCATATTTGCTAATAAACTTCTTGCCAGGAAAAAAGATCTCTGCGTCATAAGTATGTGCATATGAATCAATATTAAAAACTTCCGAGTCAATTTGAGCATTTACTATTTAGTTACGGGTTAAAATTAGAAAGTAACTAAAACAGTGTTGGTAAGATATGCGGTTGTCAGTTGAAATACTAACCTTAAAAAGTAACAAGTGACAGCAATTAATAACCAAAAATACAGAAAGCAATTTTTTGCGAGCTCACCGTGAAGTAACGGGAACTGAATGTTTGTAACCGGAACGTTTTCGCGACATAACGAGCGGAGGGGAATACAATTATGACGTCATACAATCCATACACCGGGAACTGAAATAATGCCCGTTGTCAACATGAGAGTTACAAACGGTTCAAGAAATGTTAGGTTATGTTGTTCTAGGTAAAGTTTAGTTTTAGCAGTTTTTTTTAGTATGATGTTATAGCTCTGTCATAATCAACTACAACACTGTAGTCTTCTCCTTCGTAGTTTAATGATATCTCTATCATTTGATTTTCACTATTAATTTCAGATTCAGACATTTATTTTCGTATTGAAATATATATTGACAATAAGGCATTTCAACGCTTTTGCCAAAATGGCGTCTGTAGGGCAAACAAACCTTTGTTTTCATTAGAATGTAATTTATGTTGATTTTTTGTACTTTTAGTGGTCGTTTTATTTAAGTTAGTTATAGAGTCTGTGAAAGAGTATTTTAACTCAATTTATGCTTAAAATTACAAATAACAGGGATTCTAAAAAACTTAACACTGTCACGATTTGCTCTACTGCCGCAGTTCACTACACAACCAAATGCTGGCATTACGGTACATTACAAATCAATTAAACGTATAAACTGTATTAAAATCCTATAACTCAATGATAAAATCCATCTAATTATACGTAAGTTTACCCTACAGTAGCCATTTTTAAAGGTCTTTGACACCTATCTGACAGCGCATTGAAATTCCTAGGTTAGATTATACCACTAGAGTTAACCACTTTATTTTCGCGAATGTTTGAGCGGGAACTGTCGATGACAAAATCATGAGTATGGTGGGGATAACAGTTTTGTTTAATACGGGAACACACGGTAATTCGCGAAAAAATGCTTAGAATGAAGCAACATGACAGCGACCGACATTTGACAGATCCTCAACTTAAATCAATCAAAGGAAAGGCTCAACTTAAATGAAATTGAAGTCAATTCAGTAACTTTCTCCAAACAATTTTTTGATAAATCTTCTGGTGATACTTTCAAAATTCGCCTGTGATATATTGTAATAATAGCTACACAGAACACAGTACTTGGTGTGACTACTTAATTCTTTGTGCTAATTTTTTGTTCTCCAAATTTAGCTAGGTCCTCTATTTGACAAGTACTTAATACAAATAAATATACGTTAGAAAGTACAAAACTCTTTCTACTCACTCTTTTTATTTGTTAGAAGACATTAATTAATCAATTTTGATAAACTTACGGCAGAGATAAACAAATAAACTAAATTAAAGTCAAGTAAAAATTAAACCTTGTATTGTTTATTTAAAAATAATCGACGTTTAATAATTAAATCAAAGTAAACTATATAAATCCGATTAGGCGTTGTGTACTAAGTTTGGCTTTGAGTTCAAGATTATAATAACATTGATTAATGGCTTTGAACGACTTTGAACCAAATTGCGATGAACCAGATGAGTCTAACAATAATATATTTGAATAACTATATTAATAAAATGTATTTTTATTTTTTCTGTTACTTTGATGAAAAGACGAGGTGGCTATAAACATAAACTTTATTATTTTAGTTTTTGAAAATAAATTAGAACAATTTCTCACTCGTGTGATTACGGCATTCGACTTGTTGCACAATATACTATTTTCTAAATATATTTGCAGTAACTGAATCGATATAAAGGCGTGTCTGTTTGTATTTAATTACTAACGTTCAATAAAATTCTTAGGTCTATTTGTTGATGAAGGTCTGAATTGGAAATGTCACTGCCAACAACTTATCATTACATTAAATTCATTGAATTTTTTAATTAAAAATTTACTTTCATTGCTAAATAAAAACCACCTTCTTGTATTATATCCATGCCTACGTTGAGTCGCGAATGAGATATCATATCTGTTTCTGGGTGTCTATTCTTTCACAAAATGTATTTGTAGCTCAAAAACGAATTATTAGATGCATCAGTTCCACTACTAGTTGCGTTAAAAACTTAAAAAAATATAATATTTTAACTCTACCTGGTTTATATATTTATGAATTGTGCCTGTGTATGTACCTTAACAAAGAACGTTTTCATAAAAGGAAAAATATCCAAGGATTTAATACCAAAGCAAAAGAAAATTTACATGTTTTATACTCACTTTCCTCGACACTTAGTTTTAAACTCCCTAAATCCATGGGTTTTGTTAAAAACTGTCAATCTGTACCTCAATTTAAAGTTTGACCTAAATTATCTATCTCAGTAAATGTTTCAACTCCAATATTTGTGGTATGTGAGTCCAGTGCATTTAGGAAATTTTTATAGGTGTGACCCACCATTTTTATATACAGTTTTTCTCTTACCTTCCATTCGAAAAGGTTCTCCTCGGTGAGTTTAACCCTTAGTTTGCGCACCTCTAAAACCAACCCTTTCTCCGCCATCTTACGTTGAGTGTATTTTTTTTTGGAATTTTCATATCTCACGTTCTAATTATCGCACAGTCATAAACTTGATGTCTTTGGATTCGTTTTGAGTTATATTTTTAACAATGTTATATATCAAAAAGTTTGCGTTTAACGGAAAAAAAGTCATTGCCCATCAAAGTCGACAGAACGACTTAAAAAAGTTTCTTTTTCTTTTTTGCTTCTATCGTTTTTTCAGTCCACGTGACGCATTTTTGTGAGAAAAAGAGATAAAGTAATTTCTTATCATTTAGAAAAAAAAATTATTCCGATACAACCATTTCTCCCTCGACAATCGACGCGCAGAGTTGCTATGTTTCGTGCGGGATTTCGAAATACGCTGAATAGCTCTCACGCTCCGCGCTGCTTTTCGTCGTAATACGACTTGTTTCCCATTCATTTATTAAAATAAACGATTGTTATGCATTAAACATTTATTCTTACCAAATGTTATTCAATTACACTATTGCTATTTGTTACTAATTTATTTAATTTAAACGCAGAACTGTGTCCATATTGAAACAATTAATATTTCAATATTTCAATTCAAGGTTATAACTTTATAAACATATTTTTTTCTGTTTTTTCTAAACTCATTTTCGCACCACCCTTGAGGTTAAGTTCGGGGCGCGTTTTTTTTTCATGTGGTTTCTCTGATAAGCCTATTCCACAGTTTTCACTTTTTCTTTAGTGAATTTCTCATTTGTGATAAAACTAATAGATCATCTTGATTCTCACTTATCACAGGCGGTTCATTTGCTTTTCTTTTGGATAAATCGGTTGATCTGGGTAAAGGTACAATCGTTGGAAGTATGTCATCAACATCGTCGTCTTCGTCATTTGAGTCATATACATCTTCTTTCGCGGTCGCGCAGGTTTCCCACGACAAGTCTTGCACAAAACAGAACATTTCAAATCTACTTTTCAACATCCACAAGCCCTGCTAAAATTGGTTGTACATCCACAGGATACAAGTCCAAAACTTTGCGTGGTTTCGATTTCTGATCGGTTGTGATTGGCTCCAAGTGCATTTTTCTCTGCACCGATCCACTTTTACACTTGATGATATGTTCGAAGGAAATGTTGTCTCGCTGTTCGTTTTCGCAAACTGATCTGAAAAACAAAACTGACTTATCGCGTTTACCTCCCACGAGCTCAGCCACATTCTCTTCCAACATATCATCAAGTGCAAAAGTGAATCGATGCAGATATAAATGCACTTGGAATCAATGACAACCGATCAGGAACCAATACCACGCATACTTCTAGACTTTGTATTCTGTGGATGTTCAACCAACTGTAGCAGGGCTTGTGGTTGTCGAAAAGCAGGTTTCAAAGTTCTGTTTCGTGCAAGATTTGCTGCGGAGAAACCTGAACAAGTGCGAAAGAAGATGTAGAGGACTCGAATGACGAAGACGACAAAGTTGATGACGAACTTACAACGATGATACCTTTACCAAGATCAACCGCTTCATTGAAATGAAAAGCAAGCCAATCACCTGTGATAACTGAGAATGAAAATGACGATGGCTATCAAAATCATGGCAGGGTGAGAAATTCACTAAAGAAAAAGTAAAAATTGTGGACAAACCACATAAAAAAAAACGCGCTTTAAACTCAACCTCAAGGGTGGTGCGGAATTGAGTTCGGAAAAAGCAGAAAAAATGTCTTCATAAAGGTAAAACCCGTCGAAATATTAATTGTTTCAATATAAACACAGTTCTGCGTTTAAAAAAGGAATTTCTTACTGTACCAATGAATTAGTAACAAATAGCAATAGTGTCATTGAATAATATTTGAAAAGAACAAAGTCATCATTAAACCCATCGAAATGTTCATTTTTTAAATAAAAATGCACTTCAACAAAATTTTTATTGAACAAATAGGTATATTTAAACAATGTATCGTGCATAACAATCGTTTATTTTAATAAATGAACGGGGGACAAGTCGTTTTACAACAAAATGCAGCGCGGAGCGCGAGCGCTATTCAGCGTATTTCGAAATCCCGCCCGGAACATAGCAACTTTGCGCGTCGGTTGACCGGCTAGAAATGGTTGTATTGGGATAATTTTTTTTGTAAGTACTTTACCTTTAATAAAGTTTTGTTACAAAAAAGCGTCAGGTGGACTGGAAAAAAGATAGGAACCGAAAAGAAAAAAAAACCTTTTTTAAGCCGTGCTGTCGACTTTGAAGAGCAATAACTTTGTTCCCGTTAAACGCACGTTTTTTTTTCATATAACATTTTTGAAAATATAACTTAAAACGAATCCGAAGACACCAAGTTTATGACTGTGCAATAATCAGAATGCGGAATATAAAAATTAAAAAAAAAATACCAAATCCAAGATGGCGACGAAAGGGTTGGTTTTAAGAGGTGCGCAAACTTAGAGTTAAACTCATCAAGAAAAACCCGTTCTAATGGAAGGTAAGAAAAAAATGTATATAAAAATGGTGGGTCAATTCCTAAATGCATATCTTATATATATAAGGTTAGACTTATATGTAAGTTTTTGCATGTTTTGTTGTTGTAAAACAGGACAATAAATAATAATAATAAAAAACAAGAGCTTCAATATGGTGTTTCATCAAATCCAAAATATTCTAGTTTAGAGTACAAAAGCATGTGGTCGAGTAAGTCAAATGCTTTCGAAAAGTCTAACAAGGTAACAACGGTTGTGTCGCAAAACCTTCATTAAGTGATCTAAGAATATTATCTGTCAAGTTTAGAAACAAAGTAATTGTACTAAATCCTTTACAAATCCAGATTGTGAATTCTTAATTATATTGTTTACGTAAATGTATTCGTGAACTTGTCTGCATATGACTTTCTCAAGAATGTTAGTAAATGGGGGTAACAAAATTATGGGTCGGAGTCACTGTATACCTTTGGGTTGTTTATTTTGGGTGGTGGTTTGACTAAGGAGAATTTCCAAATTTCTGGAAAATATCCTGCTTATAAACAACAATTTATAATATGCTTTATGAAATGAGCAGCAACACTAAGACATAGTTATAACGTTTTCGCAGAGATATTATCAATTCCGACAGCATTTGACTTAAGCTCTAAGAAATTTTCTTAATGTCATCGATAGTGGCAAGTTTGAAACAGAAAGCCAGATTTGTATCTAATATTAAGTACTCTATTTTTATTAAAAAAAAGAATTTGTATGAATTGATCTAGTAAAGAACATTGCAATAGCAAATTAATTAATATGATCAAGTCAAATGCATTTCAAAATCTATTTATTAGCATAAGAAGACTTAGATACTCTTTGCTATACGGACTGATTTTGGAAATAAAAATTAGGATAACCATCAACTTGCATCAGAAAAATATTTTAGTCAAATTGATTCTAAACGTAAATGTATTTTTTAAGATTGTGCCAACTTTTTTCTTCATAACACTCTATTACACCCGAACTATGTATCACTTTTAGTTTTATTCAAATAATGCATGAAATAAATATCCAGAATGGGCAAATTAAGTTTTAAAGGTACTTTTGGACCCGACCCATTAATTAAACTTTGATTATCTTTATTTAAAATACAAAAAATGTATTCTGAAATAATTATAATTATATAACATTTACTTTACAACTTCACAATTAAAAGAATTTTTAAGATAAATTAATTTTTTAATGTAAAAGTCTCATAATTACCAACACTTGTTAATTATTTATAATACAAACTTACAAGTAAAACTTTCAAACATTAAATTGTTATTATTATTATTGCAAAAATATAATCTACTAACCCTTATTCGTCTAGAAAAGTGGCATATTAATATTAATATTAAATAAATAAACAATCTAAAAGAAACGACTGTTAACATTTCTTTCGTGAAAAAATTACAGAAGATGAAAATATTCGCAAAACATTTTTGCATTCGTTTAACAACAAAAAAATTAAGAAATACATCTACAAAAATACTATTTTATTTTTAAGCAAATGAATAAACATTTAATGCGTTTATTGCAATTTTTGAGACTTTCTATATCTGTAGTGAAATAAAAAATTGTATTTTCTAGTAGCATATTCTTCTCCTTGTTCTTCTTTTTATGTTAATATTAATTCATGCACTTTAAATCATATTAAGATTTATTGCTGTATTTAATTTTTAAAATTTCATGCATTTAATAATAGCTTTCATTAAATAGTTAGGAAGAACATGCAATTTCTTCTTTCTTCTGTTGCACAGCAAACAATTAGATATTTACCTTTATGGCCTAATTTACCTTGAACTTGAATTTAAAGCTTTTCCAGAAAATCAATTTAAGAGAACCTGTTGCATGCAGTTTCTGTCATGGTTACGAATTAAATTTATTTTTCACGTTTTAATAGGTATTCATTTGAACACTATAATTGAAAATTGATATTTTCACATATATTAAAGAAAAAAATATGGAATTTATTTTTAGTAGAAGGTACGACTACCACTCTTTTCAACAGGTCAGCCTATACTAAACTAATGATCATGTCTAGCACTTGATAACTGCAATATGGTTAAGAGCATGTGCAACGATAAACTTTTGCACCTTTGTGGTGCGTGTGCACCAACCCCTTCCAATACAATTGCGATTCAATTGAGTTATACGCCACCCCTTCAAGTAAGTACGCAAAAGGTTGACTTATTAAGACCAGATATATAAATGTTGTAAAACAGAAGCTAGATAAACTACCTTGTGTCATCATTTTTTTTTACTTTGCCTTATTTAATTTAGTTTTGGCATTGATTATAGAGTTACTCTTATAATCAATGGTTTTGGTACAAGTACTTGACACAACTGAACTAAAATAATTAAACATTATGAAGCAAATAATTAATAAAAAGTATGGATTAAAAAATGCTTAGTTTAGGTAAAAACAATATAAAATAGTATAATTATTATCATTATTATAATAAAAAATAATTACTCCACGTCTTTAAAACAAACTTCAATCAGCTTGACAAAATACATACTGTATTAACAAAAACAAAAAAAATGCGTTACATATTAGGTACAACATTACGACAACTTTTTATTTTTGTAATTTTTAAAAGTACAAAACTTTTGACTTTACAACACCTATAAATAAATTGGAATCACTACTTTCGATAGATTCACATGTACTCTATTAAGTGAATGTCAGTTATTGCTATATGTATTATATATTTTATGTTTCAATTGCAGCGGCGTAACTAGGTGGATGCAAAGGATGCAAAAATCCGGGCCCAGCGCTCAAAGGGGCCCTTAACGTACTATTAATAATAATAAATACGGCTATTAATAAAATTACTGTAGTCGTCCGAGATCATAATTATTTTAGTTCCTCGACCCTCCAAATTAAAAAAACAACTAACATTGTTACGGTACGGTTATAGACACTATTATCCTATTTCGAAATGAAGAGAATGAGTTCGAATGAGTTGGTAACATAAATAACAAAATGAGAAAATCCTAAAGGCTAGTAATTTAGCTTATAACCTAAGTGCGTTTATAAGCTGAATAGCTAAACATGACACCTACATATAGGCTTAATCATAGCGGGAGCTCAGAATCTTAGGTCGGTACCGTTGACGGTACTGCAAAATTTGAAATTGAAAGTTTGGATTGAACACAAGATATGCCGCGGTCGCTCACCCCTGTTTTACAATATTCCATGAAGGCAAAAAGATTAAAAAAACAAATTTTGTATACAATCCAACAAACAATTGGTTTAAAGGTTTCTATGCTGAAAAGACAAGTAAGTTAAATTCAAATGTTTATTTAAAAAGATGCACGTACATTTGGTATTTTGAAATCTGAGATGACATAAACAGTGCTGACTCTCAAACCTACGTGTTTGTGCTTCAAAACTATCAACATTGATATAAAATATAAGAAGTATTCGGCAATTAAACATTTTTCATATTACACAACACAAATTTGAAATGCAACTTTAGTTTATTTTTTCAAATTTCCTTACTTGTATATACAAGGTGTTTCTGAAAGGTGTGTACATAGCTTTACCAGAGGTTTTTTTTACCTATAACCAAAAGTGCACCAGAGGGCGTCAAACTTTCCAAAAAATATTGTATATAAGGAATAACTCGACAACGGTTCGACGGATTTTGTTCCGCTTTCGTATGCTGGTTGTCTGCTTCCGAAGACGTTTTTCTGTGTAATGTGGACACATTTCTGATGCCAGGAAAAGTCACTTTCATACGGGCACTGTCAAATAAATGATAATATTTTAACATCCGTCAACGATACGAAATCAAAACAATTCTGTAAAAAAAACGAACAATTTGAAAACTTTTTTCTCTTTTGTTAAATTGCGCTAATGTAAATAGTTCGATCAGAAAAAAATTAAAATCATATCTATGCAAGGCGCATCCATATACTTAGAAATTCAAGTAGACTGCTAGTAGGCTATGCTGTAGGTTTGGTAAATTTATTGAAGTATTATTTGACCTTTTAGATAATATTTCCGAGAAAATTGAAACGGAATTTATTGCAACTGCACCTGAAGAACCTCGAGTAACATATGAATCTATTCTGAGAAAACCAATACCAACGGATAATTTCATAGAACCACATAATAAAAGTGTAAAATATATCACTGACAGAACTAGTTTTCAATCGATAATATTAGACAACAATCAAAAACATTTCATTGTTCACCATGGACCGTGCCAACCAAAAGCGCCGTTTAAAAGAAATAGTGATAATAGTTCTTTTAGTGAAGTTTATTGTTTTGACGCCTGAAAAACAAAGACTTGAGAGAAGCACAAGCTTTGGAAAAAAAAAGTTGGAAAAATTTGAAACCGTTTTCTTAGTAATTTTGGTACATGAAATTTAAAAAGTATGTGACATAGCTTCTGAAGCTTTACAGTCACAGAATACTGACATCAGTAATGCCTCACAACTTTTAAATAGTTCATATGATCATTTTTGCAAAATGAGACTCGATTTTGACAAATATATGGAAATGGCAAAAGAAGCGGCAAGAAAATGGTCTATTCAAATTGAATTTGAAAATAAAAGAGTTTGACAAAACATATTGATGAGTTTATTCATAATGCCTAATACACTAAAAACTGCCTCTGATGGTGATTTGGGTGATCAAGCACAAAAATTAGTAAATCATTATTATAAAGATTTATTATCTGACTTTGTAACCCAAATTATAACTTTTAGATCCTCTCTTAAAGAAGAAATAGAAAAAGTGCTTCTGTCAAAGACCTCGTAAAACTAATAATAATTAAATATAGTATTTTATCTTCGGCTTTTTCTGAAATTTGACGTTTGATTTTATTTTTGACGATTCCCGTAACAGTTGCTACAGCAGAGAGATCATTCTCCAAATTAAAATTAATCAAAACTTATTTAAGAAGTACCATGTCCTTTATGCGCCTTAAGAGAAGAAAGCAAGGAAAATGGACTTTACCTAAACTATGTTTCAATAAAAAAATTATATATTTGTAACACTTTTTTGTTTATCATGCTTTTCAAAGCACGTTATAGTAAGTAACTACAAATGGTCTCATAATAAAATTTTAATGTCTATGCGTATGTAATATTTTTATAAAATCTTTATGTTTGTGTTAAAAAAATGTTTTTTAAAAAATAAAAAAAATTGCAATATCGCTTTTATAAAAACTTGAGAATAAGGGGCCCACACTAAGATCTCTCATCCGGGCCTACTTTTTGGTTGTTACGCTACTGTACAATTGTGTTTATTATAACATAGTTTAAAATCTAATCCATTATCACCCATAAATTCTCAAAATACAAATTAAATAAATAAAATTCTCATTTACAACATTTACAACAAATGAAAAAATTAATCGGATTCTCATTTACATGAAACTTCCCTAATAGGAAATAGAAATAAGAAGAGGGTATGATCTACCCATTTGAAGAAAAACAAAAATAATAGGGTGTTCAATTTATGAATTTTTGCATCATAGTAATAGTAAATTTGATTCAAGCAGTTACATCATGGATTGTAAAGTATAAAGTTAACATTTCGGTTGAAAAGTTTTATTTAGTGAAATGTGAAATGTCAACGTTACGGATACCTACTACATCTTTGCGCTTTTGAAAAAATTTTAATCATTCTGCACTTGTCTTAACTAAACTTAATATATTATAGTATACTAAGGAAAATGATCTGTTAATTACGACGTGTTCGAAAAACTCAAATATAGACAAATAACACGAACAGAAAAATACATTTAATACGTAATGTAGGTATTCTCAAAATAAGTGTAGCAGTCGTTAACCATATTTTTGGTTAAGTTAACTATTAAAAAACGTTCGGGTTGTAAAATTACAAAAGCCTTGATTATACCTTGCCGCTACATATTTTTGAGAGGTTAGGAAACAGAAAACCTCATTTTATTAAATGGTTGCGTATTACTTGGCAACATAACTTAAACTTACATCCAGAAATAATTAGAAAGTTCTTCATAATTGGTCAAGCTATAAAACGTTTGTAAATTAAATTCTATTTCACGTAGATTTTTTTTCTTTCAACTATGTTATTATATTTCTCAGGGGAATTTGGAATTCTCGGCTCTGCACATATTCTGGGACACCATGTATATTAAATTTTGTCGCTTTTGTATTTGTATTAATGCATTCTTCTAAACGCCTTCTCATACTGTGTCATAAGATTTTCGCAAATTTGAGAATTTCGGAATGATTCACACGATGTCGTGACATGCTCTTTTAGTTCTTGTAAACTTCTGTATCTTACATAATTGAAGCCAACATCGTTCCAACTTTTCGCTGTGTTCATCAACCCACTCATCCACAATTCGAGCGGTGTGTATACTGCAATTATTTTGCACCAAAACTATGCTTTCATTTCTGCTTCGGGAAATACATCCTCTAATACATGTATGATTTTCCCTTTCAATTAAACGTAAGGAATAATTCGTAAGATTTTCCCATGACCATCTTTATAGATCAACTCAAAAATTCTGCGTTAACTCGTCCACTGGTTTTTGTTTGGATAAGAACTTTTCAAAGTCATAAGGCGTTTCATTTGCTCTCCATAATTTGATGGGGGTTTTGGGATGTCGAAAAAGATTTTTCGTCAGTAAATATAACTAGTCTCTGTCATGGTCAGGAGTTAGAAGAATTTTTCTTGCCAGTCGCCGATTATACATGCATGAAACAAATCTCAGTTTATTTGCATTTTGGCGAATCGCATCATCTTCAGTCTCAGCCCTTTCAGGGTGAACAGTACGTAACTTTCCTAGTTCAGTTAGCGCAATCCAACGCCTAACAGTATGTTTATACAAGTATAATATAATAATAAATAAAGATTATATGTAAATACGTATAATAAAAAACATAAAAGGTTGAAATTTCATCAACCATCATATACCTACTATTTTTTCTACTCGAGATATTCCAATTTAATTAAATATAATCAATTTCAAAATTGCTAATGTCATGAGTAAGAAATAAATAAATTCCATTTTCCTATTCAGAGTGAGTCAACTAAAGTGTGCGCATGTACGCCAGCGAATTGGTTCTTGATTTTTAATACGTAATATAGATTATAAGAAATTTTATAAAGTTTCAATCCAATCCAAGTAAATTTGGTTTTAGGATAATTTTTTAAAGTTCAAAACAATTTCTAAAAATTTATTTCTCGAAGTCTATTTAACCTATTGACCTCAACTTGGTCTCATTTTATTTGTTGAAACCTCTATTTTTGAAAAAATATATACCGAAGCTTAGATCAAACGCACCCTTCAGTAGAAGATTGTAACTAGTCCACTTAATTTTATAAAATTTAATCTATTTGTATGTAGTTTAACAAATTATGAGATTCAAAATTTTAAGATTAACATACAATTTTTATTACTTTAAAATTACATCTCGAGATGTGATCTCTCAAAATTGTTACCTATTTTCAAACATCTCTAAATTTTTCCGTAAAACTTCGAATTAGAGTTAGAAAATTCTCATATTCTAAATTTAAATAAAAGTTGTAGTTAACCTAATTTACAACAATTTTTTGTAAACAATTTTTTGCATCAGTAATGATTATCGAAATATTGTTAAATTAAGTTAATAAAATATTACGTTATTACTTTATCTATTTGATTTGATTTGGAGTTAAAAATGTTATGTGATTCCTTAACTCAGTTATTATTATCAGATCAAAAAAGTTTTTTAGACAAAAAAATAATTATATTTAAATTATAATTAGAAACAACTTTTATTTAAAAAAATATTTTAAAATCATTATTGAATTTATTCTAAGAAAATGGAATACCCATCTCTAGTGTAGTTTAAATTATCGGGATTATGTGTAAAAGCTAAACAAAGCTCTGTTGGTTTATAAAATTAAATACCAACTTTCACAAAAATGAGACCAACGGTTTGTCAAATATCGTGTTTGTAAACTGTCGGCGGGGCCCAGCAAACATTTTTTTTTAAATTATTGTACCCCACTAACTCTATAGTGCTAGAAATTGCACATTTAACACATTGAACTATCACATAATTGTCTATCTTATTATAAGACGTAGAATAAAAAACAAAAAAATATCAAATTTGCAATATGGGCATGTAGGTCAAAAAGGGGCGCTTTCTAAAAATATTTTCTAATGTACAAGGTGATCTATAAAAAAAGTACATACCAAAGTTATATTTTTCTTATGCAACATCCTGTATTTAAACAGGTTTTTAATTGTATTTCAGTAGCCTAAAGCAAATTAATTTTAACATGTTTCACTTTTGACGTTAGATTAAAAGTACACGCGTTTCAACAATAAAAAACCTTACTGTTTAAACGAAATTGTAACTAAGTATTTCAATATTTATTTTAACCCAACATAAATTAATTTACGAAAGCAGACAAATAACAACTTATAATAAATGTTCAAACTGTTTCCCATCATGAAGAATATACATTTAAATTCTCTTATCAAACGATCGCTGACTTTTTGTAACATGTTTGATGTAACGGTTAGGAAGGCATTTTGGATTTGTTCTTTCATATTTTTAGTAGTGGTTGGAGTGATATTGTACCCTACAGTTTTAATGTAGCCCCATAAAAAAAATTCATACATGTTGTATCTAGAGTTCTTGCTGGCCAATTAACTGGCCCAAATCCACTTATTTTTAAACTGTTTCTCACTGGTCTTGAAAAGTGAGCCGTCTAACTATAACCACTTTTCCATTCTAACATTTAAGGGTACATTTTCTAATAGCGTCCTTAAATCACCATCAAAGAAATATGGACCAATTACATCATCTCCAATTATTCCTCCAAATACCTTTTACTCAACCAATTTTGACTACACTACCTGTGGTCCAAAATCTTTGTAATAACTTTTGAAATTCTTTTGTGCGGAGTTGTACATGGTCCGGAAACTTCTCCGCATAGTGTCAAGACGCAAGCTAATAATTTTCAAAGCATTCTCAAATGATAATAAATATAAAAATGCTTAGCTACAATTTTGTTTAAACAGTAAGGTTTTTTATTGTTCAAAGGCTTGTAATACAGTTTGAAAGGGAGTTAAATGTACTATTAAATGAGTTCGTAAAATGCAAGGTGCTCCATTTGAAATAAGCACGATATTATCATTTGAATGTGTTAACAATAAAGCCAAATATTGTGGACACCCTGTATAACTTCTTGTGTTTGTAAAAAAATCAGTCAATTCGGTAAACAGTGTTTAATCTAAGTCAAAAGTAGAGTCTGTTAATAGTAGATTATTTTACTAGGAGTTAAATAATATAATCGTTGAGCTTAAAAGTTTGCTGGCGAGGTGTTAGCCGAGACAGCAAATTAAGCGAAACAATTATATTTTTTAACTTCAAGTGAAATATATTATTTTTTCTTGAAGCGTTTATTGCTAGTTTTCATGTGTTATTTTCAAATTTTCGAGATTCTCGAGTGTTATAGTGACGTTTTATTCTGGACGAATCAAGTTGGTACTTTACTGTTACATTCATAATATGACATAACCGAGGTACCAACCTCTAAATAGTTGTGAAAACAAAAGAACTGTTGCTTTTTAATGTTAAGACATTAAAAAGCGTTTTTAGCGTCTGCCAGTAGTTCAATAATATGCCTTTTTATTGTCGCTTGAAGAAAAAATTAATTTGCTTCAGGCTACTGAGTTTTTTCTGAAACATTGTATATACAGTGTTTGTCCTCGAACTCCTCCAAAACGGCTCAACCGATTTTAATAAAATTTTGTATATATATTCGGTAGATCTGAGAATAGGTTTTTATCTATTTTTTATTTTTAGGGAGCGCTTACTGCCCGGATCAATAGAAGCGCTTCCTACCCAAGCGACGCCAAAGTTACTGACGTGAGAAACTGACGAGTCTCCTGAAATCTTAATATATAAAAATTAATGTGTGTGTGTTTGTTTGTTTGTCCTCGAACTCCTCCTAAACTGTTAGTCCGATTGGAATGAAATTTTACACGCGGGAATCCAGAAAAACCGCGAAATTTACCAGTTTTTAGCCGTTTTTCGTCGCACAGTGGGTGTGCATGTTTCTGAGAAGGTCAAAATGTACTGCTAACAATTTTTTTATTTGCCGTAGCGAAGCGCGGCGGGATAGCTAGTTTTTAAATAAAGTTTAGGTTTAGGTATAGAGAATCTTTATAAAAGTCTAGTTTATTTCTCAACTACAATCCAAAATTGTGTATAAATACAGGGTGTTCCATAAGAAAAGTATAACTTTGGTATGTCATTTTTTATAGATCACCTTGTATATTGAAAAATATTTTTAGAACGGGCCCCTTATTGATCTACATTCCATGCTGCAAAAGGATTTACAAAATATATTCCGTTTAGCTATAAAGTTACTTTACCGTGGTCGTGACTCACCCTGTATACCAATGTAACTAACTTACAGAAAGATCAACATATTGAGAAATTCTTCACCAACCAGCATCAGCTACCTCAGCTATTCGAGATCGAATAATCAACTAAGAATCCGCCTGATTTTGTCTTCTGGGCATTTTTCATTTTATATTAAAAAACGGCACAGAACGCAGAAAATACTAAGATAATATAATAAAACTCTTTTCGGGTAAAACACTACTGAAGTATTGTAGTGTTATGGGTATTATAACACCGGTTGTCTAGTGGAAGAAAGAACGTCGATGTCCGGGTTTATGTACGATTTATTAGATTATGCTACGTGAGTTAATATTTACATGACTAGTGCAAACTGCTGACATATATACAATCGCGTACTACCTGTACGATGTGATACCCGAGCCGTGTGTGCGTACTATATTGCCGTACGATGTTTCACTGAACTTGTTGTCTTTTATGCGCCATGCATTACTTGCACTAATTGACTGTTTATTGGTCTTTCACTACTTCCTGTTTATTATTGCTACTTGATTCTTAACCTACTATTTATATGTAT
Source organism: Abscondita cerata (assembly GCA_030710515.1). Taxonomy (NCBI): domain Eukaryota; kingdom Metazoa; phylum Arthropoda; class Insecta; order Coleoptera; family Lampyridae; genus Abscondita; species Abscondita cerata. Next base: position 324,713 of record JALBCR010002195.1, read on the forward strand.
ATTTAAAGTATGTTGCTTGCAAAGTCAGCAAGGTTGGATTAAACTTCCTGTTGGGGTTGTCGTTTGCTAACCCCATAGGAGTTTCTTCTCAGTGGATTGGCTCCACAATAAAGTATGCTGTGGGCTGCTGGCTAAAGTCAGGCAAAAAATGTTTTTATGATCTATCTTCTTGCTTGGCATTTTCCGTTGGCGTCTATTTCAAGTGGGCTGGAAAATGTATTTCCCTCCGGATCTTGTGATCGTGGGAGACGTCTTGTGATGTTGGTACATCGATAGTAGATGTAGATGATGGGTTTGGTATAGGCTGTATTTTTGTGGTGGTGTCTTCTATGAACGCTGGTTTGACGCGGTCGATCGAGACTGTTCTTCCTCAGTGTCTTACCTGTAAGTTTTGTGTTTTGGGCTTAACTCTACGAAATGGTGACATATTAGTTGCTTTATAAAGTTTATGGAATCAGTCGAAAGAGGTGAGACAATAGCGTTTGTCTTGTGAAATTGGTAGCGCTCCTACTAGTGGATGTGAATGTGTTCCAAACGTGCAGATGGGTTAATGAATGTTGAGCGTTGACAGTGTATGCACATTGGTGTCCATTGCCGGCAATCAGTGTCAATGGATGGCCAGACGAAACGCTGTTTGATGAGTTGAGTTGTGGCATTCGTTCCGGGGTGCGCCAAATTGTGCATTGTATCGAAGATATGTCGGTGGTGGGTTGCGGGAACTAAGGGTCGGGCGTTTGCGGTTGACAGATCGCAGTACAACGCCCGTGTTAAAGAGTGTGACTCGTTAGAGTTAATGATGCACCTGCACTTAGATACGTTTGCAAATCGGTGTCTGTGGATTGTGCTTTTGCGAGGGCCTCAAAGTCGATTAAGGCTGTTGTGATTGTTTTGATTCGCCATCTTTTAAAAAAATTACATAAAATTTCATACTTTTCTATTAGCGACTACGGCTAAACTAATAACTTCTGATGCAACCACAGCGTACTTTGTTATTGGTTATGGCCACGTTGAATTTATTCGTCATTAAATGGACTATAAATAGAACAGGTCTATCTTTGGATGAACTGAAAATTTAAATTTCTTTATTGCAATTTTAATCAAATTATCTTATTTATGATATTAAATTATTAACAAATGAAACCGATAGATGAAGTTGGCATGCTTGAAAAAAAGCACTAACGGACGACACTAAAACATCACGTAACGAGTAGAAGTTTGTGAGTGGAAGTGGGAGATATACAAGATATGTGTCATCTATTTCAGGTTAACAGTGACATTTGTCATGTATTTGTGTTATCCACTAAACAAGGAACATTGAAACAATGTACTGTAACTTTTGAACAAAGTAACAAAATTAACATTTCATTTTAACATTGGTTCTACATCGTATCAACATTGTTTATAAAAACAATATTTGAACATGAAAATAACATTACAGAAATATAATAAGTAATTTTTTTGCAACATAGTCTAAAAGCTTTTCACGCAGAACTTCGCATTATTTCGATACTAACAAACGTGTAAAAGAGTATCAAAAGGGTGCAGTGACAAAACATTTTGCTCGACAGATAAAAGAATGTGTAACAGCGTTGCGTTAGAACTAACAAAATTTTGAGAAACACATTGAAAAAGCAACTACTTTCCTTTCATGACTGTTTTAGTATAACTGATGTTCTTTGAGATATTATTAAAACAAATATAATATTACGGGATTGTTGTGTGTCAGTAATTGCATAGCGAATCAAAAAATAGTTTATGCTAAAGTTGTGTATAACTAAATTACAAAAAACTTTTATCTTCAAGCGGTCGAAAATGTTGACTTTGTGTATTTCCATAGAAACCAATGAAGTGACTTTTTTTCTAGCCGTAGTTGAAGTACTTCAAATCAGTTGAAATATTCATGGTCGACTGGACCAAGTCAAATTTGACGCTCGTTGAAAGCATATATAGAATTTAAAATTACGATTTGTTTATCAGGTATTTACACTTACTATTTAATAATTCAAATATCTAATTAAAATGACAAAAATAGCGAAATAACGAAATTTTTATTCAACATTACTTAACGGCTACCCCTACGGTGTTTAACACGCTAATGTTCATGTGCATGACATTCCCATTTCCCAATTGTCATTGTCAAAACGGAACGCAACACCTGTAGCAAAACAAAATCGCCGTAGGTACAAAGATTCAACTCATTATTGTTTCGCTCCGCTCGTCGTGCTCTAAACAACTCGTGCAATAATAGCCGCTTATGTAACGTGTGTAATATACAATTTTTCGACTGTGCAAAATTAATAGGTTTATAAGGACACCAATGTCAGCATCGTTATAAAGTCACTGAAAGTCTATAACAATACTGTTCCGTACTTCAATTTAGTATTTCAATGATTAATTCAAATTTATCGTGGTACCAACTTCGTAAAAAAAATTACTAAATATCAAAGTTTAAACATGGAGTTATCTTTTTAATTTTTTTAAGAAGCATAGTCGAAAAAAATACTTAATTAACCGACACAAAAACATCAAAAATTAAATCATTACAGTGTTTACTAATGTTTTAATAGAATCGAGTTTCGCATGACATTTTTCACATCGTGTGCGAAACTCGGGAATAGCAACTAAATATCACATAAAAAGTTTTTTATGCGAAGTTTTATCGATAGAAAGTCGTTCAACGAATTTAACGAGATATTGGTCAAATTATTTTAAAAATGCCTTACAAGACGGTTTGATGTACCTATTCATTACCAAAAACTATCTGAATACATTTCCAAGAGAAAGATAATTAATGTAAAACAGTGAAATTAAAACAAAAATCTTGCAGGCAGATCTCCACATCGCGCTGGTTCTAACAAATTAAACAAATGTTTTACAGCGTTAGGAAGAGTATTGTAACTTAAAAAGTTTTAAAAAAAAAAAGTTTAACAACGGATATAACCCTTAAACTCCAGGTAGTACCTGGTTGTTGTTTAAGACCGCAGCTCGCTCGTTCTTGTTTCAAACTAAACGTTTTAAGATTGAAATTCTAACTGAAAATTTTGTTCGAAAAAGATAATAAAGAAAATTGCGTTTTAGAAAAAAATAGTTAATTAAAAATTATAGACAAGAAAGTTTCTAACAATTTCTTTTCTATAACTTTTTGGTATGACTAATATTTACAAACAATTAGTGTCACGTGATTGTCATAACTCATTAATTATTTATCGGATTAAAAAATTTTTAAACGAACGTTTTGTATAAATTAATTACAACTTTTATTTAAAGAAAATAAAAAAATGGATAACCGTATTTATAAAAATGAAAACTTTATAGTATAATTTACATGGATATATAGTTCAGTGATAATTTATTGTTCGTAGAAATTTGGGTTGGTAATGCTTGCAGTATATACAGTTGGTAGTAGTTTGCTTGTTCCACTTGTTTTCAAAAACTGCGTGAGTTCATGTTGTTGTTGTACCGGCTATTTGTTATACTATTAACATTCTTTTATTGTAAATACATCGTGTTTTAATGTAGTCGTGACTTGGTCACCAACATACTAAACATTATGAGTTACAAAATGAATCATTTGGGAGATGCTAAAATTGGAGGTAATACCTTCAATGCCTTCACCTCTAGTTCCCACCAGCTTAATTTGGAATATGTGAACAATCATTTATGCCCGAGATGTAGTCAACACTATGTTGTTTATAGTAAGCATTATTACCTATATATTATTGTATTCTTTTAACATTTTTGATTTATAGCACGGAACAATGGATATGTTGGTAAAGTTCCATTGATATTAAATTGTTATCATACACTATGTGAAGAATGCATTGCATTGACAATAATTAACCATCAAATTATTTGTTGTGTATGCAATAAGGCATCCCTTATTAATTATCGTGAAAAATGTAACCTTCAACAAATCTTTCCAGTCAACTTTTATATATTAGGCCTGATGAATTATTGTAAACCTAATACGACACAATCATTTGCTCTGAAACTTAAGCCTGCTGGTGTGAAGTATAAGGATTATATTCAATCAAATCTGTCATTTAATAACTCGATGGCTGAAACAGATGTCTTAAAATCAGGAAATTTAGGTAGGTAAGGCAAGTTAAACCATTATTTTTTTAATTAAAAAGATTTACAGAAAAGTGCTGTCAAGAAGGTTGTACAAATGTGGCGAACGTACACTGTATGGAATGCGACGAGTTATATTGCACTGCTTGCTGTGAAACATTGCATAGAAGTGCTCGTGGATTGAAAACCCACAAAATAGCATCGATCAATGATTTTGCACCAAGATTGACTGCAAAATGTAGCTTACATAAGGATCTTTTTGGAAGTTTTTGTAATACTTGCAAGAAGATATCGTGTTGTTATTGTATTGTGCAAGATCATAAAGGACATGATTTTTATAAACTGTCTGATTTGGTGAGATATTTTTTAATTGCAATTATTAATTTAACCTGAATATTTTATAGAATATGCTGGGTGAATTTAATTTGGACGAACTTGTTGCTAAAGCTGAAGAGAAGTTGAAACAACTCTTGATTGCGCATAAGGTAGGAATTTTTCTATTATTTTATTATTTGACAAATTGTATTAAATGATTTTTTTCTAATTTGCAATATGGCTATTTAATCTTTTTGAGGATACTTCAGTATTATACTAAAATATGAGTACAGAAATCATGAATCTGTAAACAAGGATTTCTATGAAGCTTGGCTAACATTATTTTGATTCGTGTGGTACATTTTAAATACAGGGTGATCTGTGTAGAGCGTGCATTAAAAATTTTTTTAAGTTGCAGATAAATCAAAAACTTGAAATTTGCTACACGGCCATAATTAATTATTTTCGTTCTACCTAAAATATTTTCAGACCTTCAGCTATACAGGGTCTACCACGGAGCCCGTTCATTAGAAGTTTACAGGGTTCCTTACTATTTATGAATTTGAAACTTTCAGGTTAATATATAATAACCCATAGTCTTCTTTTGTTCTAAAATATTTCCGATGTTGTACAACTTCCGGAAGAACTGGAAATTGCCATCAACTTTGTTAAGTTAAATAAAACACCCTGTATATTATTCCATTTTTGAATTCTACAATCGATTCTACGATACATTGTATTAGGTTATTCTATATCTATCGTCAATTGTTTTGTGATTTTTTAACAAATTGTGTTTTGGGGTGGGGTGTTTAACAGCCTAAAAGCTTTTCTTCAAACACAAAACCTCCATATTTTCAAACAGCAAGTAAAACTATAAGGGTTCACTAAATACATTTGCAGCTTATCACAGGTTATACAGGGCGTCCAAAATTTAGTGGCAAAGCCGAAAAACTTCAAACTCAAGAAAGTAATTTTTGTAAAATCGAACACTATATATATTTGTATATTTAGATAACGATTTAATTTACGCATCGATATGCTATAGGTGTCCGTATACTTATCTTTAGCGGTTTTGTCGTTATTCACCCTTATTAGTAAATATTGATTAAAACTGCAATTAAAAACTAAGCATAGTTTTGAAAGTATGACAACGGAGAAAACAGTTACTTTTACAAAACGAATTTAATTATATTAACACAATAAACAAATAAAAATGACTTTAGTGAAAGAGAAAAAAACCACAAATAATAGATAAACTAACTGAAGAATGCTATAAATGTTCAATATGACCCCCATTCTGTTCAAGAGACTTTATAATTCTTAGTTCAGTTTCCCTTATAGTTGCTCAGCTCAGCTTTCGTTTCGGTCTAATCGCTGAAAGGCTATTCTCACACGATTTAGTAGGTCTTGGTTGTTATCACTAGGTGTACTATAAACTTCACATTTTATGCGCCCCCAAAGATAAAAATCTAGTGGCATCAATTCTGAGGATCGAGGAGGCCAACTCCAAGGCCCATTTGAACCATACCATCGGTCTTCAAACATTTCTGTCAATATCGTCCATATTTTTCCACATTCGCCATGGATGTAGAATAAATTTAAAATATCAGTATTGGAATATTCAACTGCTTCCATTTTATAAAATAGACTTTTTGCTTCAATGAGAATAGCAACCAGAGAAACATTCGTTTATTTAATCATACTCACAGCTTAGTTTTTAAGTGCGTAAATTAAGTAGTCATGTAAATATGTAAAAATATACAAGGTATTCGATTTGAGAAAAATTACTTTCTTGAGTTTGAAGTTTTTCGGCTTTGCCACTAAATTTTGGACGCTCTGTATAACATGTGATATACTGTAAATGTATTTAATGAACCCTTATGGTTTTACTTGCTGTTTTTAAAATATGGAGGTTTTGTGTTTGAAAAAGAGCAAAAGATAGGCTAGTAAACACTCCTCCACAAAACACAAAATTTGTTAAAAAATCACAATTATGTGTATCGTAGAATCGATTGTAGAATCCAAAAATGCAATAATATACAGGGTGTTTCATTTAACTTAAGAAAGTTGATGGCAATTTCCGGTTATTCCGGAAGTTTCCACAACATCGGAAATATTTTAGAACAAAAGAAGGCTATGAAAGTTTCAAATTCATAAATAGTAAGGAACCCTGTAAACTTCTAATGAAGGGGTTTCGTGGTAGACCCTGTATAGGGTATGCCCAAAGTTGCTATCAACTTTTTTATTTTAAATGCAATCCTATAGTTCCTTTTATATAGGTCTATTGTCCATATAATTTTGAGTTTATATAAGCTAAATTATATTGTCTTATTCTTGACCGTTTTTGACTTGTCTTTTTTTTTCCAAAAATGGTCTTGTAGTAGTTAACGAAAAATCAGTTGAGATTATAAAAGAAAATGTATGGAACAGTTGGCTGGAAATCCAAGCTTACTCCTGATGTCGCTCCGGTGGTTTCATTTGGTACCACATGGGAACAGGCAATTTTCAAATATCACAATCAAGATGATCAAAAAGTCAATGTTTTCAAATTGTACCTTTTTTTGTACATTATTCGAGAGAAATTTGAAAATTTCCTATACTCAATTGTTCTCGAATGACGTAGAAATAGAAGAAGCACCATTTGATCATCTTTGATTGTGATATTTGAAAATAGCCTGTGCCCATATGGACCAAAATGGAATCACTAGTAGGACATCAGGAGTAAGTCTGGATTTCCTCCATAAACATTATTTTATAATCTCAACTGATTTGCGAGATAATTTTTTTTGTTAAGTACTATACTACAAAGACTATTTTTTTGAAAAAACAACATAGGTCAAAAACGGTGAAAAATAAGATAATATAATTTAGGTTATAACAACTCAAAATTATATGGACACTCGACCTATATGAATAGGAATTATAGGTTTGTATTTAAAATAACGAACTTTTGGCACACCTTGTATAGCTGAAGGTCTGAAAATATTTTAGGTAGAACAAACATGATCGATTATGGCATCGTAAAAATTTTTTTTGAAAGTTTTTGATTTATCTGCAAGTTAAAAAACTTTTAATGCACGCTCTACGCAGATCACCGTCTATTGTATTGTGGTGTAAGTTGTATGTATGGTCATATGTGTTATTATTATCTTCAAAATACCTGTCTATACTGCAAGTAAAACAAGTTTCTGATAATTAGAATGTACATTTTGGTATATTCCAAACATTTTTAATTTTCTGTTCATTGCAGATAACTGTAAATTAGAGAATCTTAAAACTGTAGTACTTGCAAATAAAATAAATTAGTATTATTTTATCACAACTTTATTTTGAATTATGTACCAGTATTTTAACAGCTATGCTCTCATCTTCATCAAAATGTTATTTATCAAAAAATACACAGATATTCAATTTAACTTTATGCAGTATTTTTACTTCAATCAAAAAACTTAAGGGGGACAAGAGAATAAAAAATATATTTCATACTGGGTCATATTTGTTAAATTTACATTAATGTTTTATGTTAATTATCCTGATCATTAGCTAAAAATTCAATCTGTTGTTCTGGTAATGTGGTATTGTAGAAGATACACAAAGCTTTCACTTCCTTGTATCATTCTGGTTCTTTTTTCTCTGAAATTTTTTGACTATTCATCCGAAGTATGTATTCAAACTCTTTCGTTAATGCATCCACTATTTCTAAACCTCATAAATAATATGATATGATAAGCTTTTATCTATTTGATGTTTGTACAACGAAGTAGTAGTAGTTTAAAAAGGTTTGAATGTTTATAAGCAAATAAGATTACGTCATAAATGCAAATACTAGATAGGGTCCTAATTTTAATCTATAAAATACATTTTACACGTTTTAGCTGAAACATAGGTCTTAGTGAAAATGCGTTTGATATTTTTTGTTTTAGATTTACCCTAATGCATTATTTCGAATCTCGTGCGAAAATCAAATAATCCAACGTCGGTAAAGTTGGCACCCCCACTATGTGCAAATTGAAAAAAAAAAGATGACAATTTGTATCTGAAATATTAGATTTGGTAGCGAAATAGATTAGCCGTAATATCAGTTTTTAAATAGCGCACTTCAGTTAAAAATTTAAAAAGGACAACAGAGTTTACCCTAATGCTTTCTTTTTTTACCAGTAAGGAAACATGCTTTTAGAAACATTGTAAATACCCTAAATTTAGTACAAGAAATCCCTGCAGTTTGCTGCAGTGTTACCAATTACAAATTGTTGATTGCTGGTTGATTGTTGATGTTTGGTTGGATCGTTTTATTCGTGTTATTTATTCATTATTGTTGCTATTCTCGTTATTTATCCGTTTCCTAAAACAGTCTTTTTAATCATTGTGTTGGAAATTTTTTCTAAACACCCATAAGTATGTTGGCCGCCTTGACGAAAAGAGAAAGGACTATGGTAGACTCTTTTGTCCTTTTTAAATTTTTAACTGAAGTGCGCTATTGGGGGTGCTAACTTGTCCTCAAGCTGAAACAATATTACGGCCTATCTATGTCTGTTCGAAAACTAATTTTTGGGTACAAATTAGTGCTAAATTGTCATGGGTTTTTTTTTGAAACATTAAGAGGTATAATTTCGGTTAAATGGGAAAAAAGTTACGCTATTCAGATGCTGTATCAAAATAAAAAAACATGTATTATAGAGGTTTTCAAATTGTTAGGGGAAAACTGAAAATTATGTTTTTGGATAAATTGCAATAAAACAAATTTAATAAAACTTGGAAGTTTTATATTATCGACTATGACTAATCAAATGACTTCGATGAATTTTGTCTAAGCCTTCTAGATTTTTTATAATCGTAACCAACTTTGTTGTTTCTTATGACAATCATATTGGATTTGTACGTTAATAAAGATAGAGGAGTCATAAACCGACTCATGTATTATTTAACATTTTTCAAAATAATTTGGCTGATCTCGATATCTTCAAATATTACAAAATTAGATCAACCAAACTTTGGAAAATTTGTCTTTTCGAGGTGTATTTATTTATTTGAATCACCAACATGGAAATAACGGGATCGGAAATCGAAGCCAGGTTTATTGTCCTGCTCAGTCGTCGGACTTTACGTCTCTTGGTTTTGCATTTGGTGGTACTTCAAGGATAAAATTTATTGTACTACTCATAATACGGTAAAAATACTTGAGTTTTGAATGTTTATAACAAATAAGATTACATCCTTGATGTAAATACTAAATAGCGTCATAATTTTGTGGTATATGAAATACATTTTACACGAGTCTCTAGGTTTAAACTGAAACATAGCTCTTACGTTTTCTGCAGAGTTTGATATTTTTTGTTTCAGTGTTATTACTCCAATACATTATTCTTGTTATTTTTATTTGAAACTGTATGAATGATGATCTTCTTTAATAAAACACCTTCAACATTTAGATGTCGTTTATACACTGTGTCCAAGATAAGGAGGCCACTATGGGTATCTCCAAAACGGTAACACCTACAGACTTGGTTTAATGGGACAAACGTTGCGCCGTCAAAGGCCCAAAAAAGTGGCGGTCAGACGTCTTCGAAAATTTTAAGATATTTTGAAAATTTTTTATTTTTCGTTTTTTTATTTTATTTTTTTCTGACCTTAATAGTGGAGCTACATCAATTCCGATGACACTTCTCCACAGCAACTTTTTATTTTGTTTAACGCATTCTTACTAATTTTTGAATCCGACATTTTGTTTTTGTGGAACCATCTCAACTGTTTTTTCTTAAATACGGCCCTTATTTTTTCACATCATATTCTGAAAGTCCATTTCATTCCAAATTTATCGGTGTGTCATACTTTACGGGTTATTACCACTTAAGTATTTTTTTCGACTTTAATGAAGAATTTTCTTATTACGGACCTGTAAAGTACTACACAACTAGCTATCTTATTTAACACTTCAGGTTCAATTATATTCCAATTGATAAATTTAGGTAATAATTTAATGGAATAAGCACATAACAAATTACATTAAAAGACAAAAGTGTGGGAATACGTCAAAAACCATATCTATCGACAAAATTTTTCTACAGAACAAGAACTAAGGAGGTTAGTTAAGGTACTATTTGTGCTTGGAATATAATGGAAGTTTATTTGAACATATACTTTAAATTTAGTTGTTTTATTTGTATTCGTTTGTTCTTGCTTTTTTAAATGTTTAAACAGTAAACGTACTTTGCTCATCTATTTGGGGCACAAATGGGTAACTTCCAAATTGATCATACATAACTTCCGACTGGACTAAAGGGGTGGGGATCTTTTCACAAGTAGGGACATGGAACAAGAACAACAAGATTACCGCCTACTGTTACTTAGAAATACATCTTTGGCGGACTTACCCGCGAAACCTGCCAGGGGAGGTAGAAGCTTATCTTGCTTCTACACTCCCCTCCCATGAACTTCTGAATCTCCTACCTAATTGTCTAATTTATTAAGCTTATATCTTTCTTAATCTCTTGACTTACTCTTACCTAGTCCCTGTCTATGTAAATATCTTAAAAACTGTAACTTATAATTACTCTACTTATACATGACAATGGTAACCAGCACATCCGGCTATGGCCTGCAAGCTCTTCTACTAACTGAGACTAGAACATCCCGCAAGTAGCCTGCAAGCTCATTTCAATAATGCACATCCGGTGTTTAGCCTGCAGTGCTTCAATTAACTCAGACTAGAGCATCTGGCATGTAGCCTGCAAGCTCATCTCAATAATGCACATCCGGCGCTTACCTGCAGGTGCTTTAAAACAACTGATACTAGAGCTACCGGCATACTCATTTTTGTATTACACAAGACCCCCAAAACAATTTCATTGTCTAATCTTTAATTTTTATATGACACAATATTTATTTTGACACTTCTATATTAATTATTTATCATCCCGCTTTTTAATTATTTTGTTTTTAACTTAACGTTTTATTTAATTTACCAAAGCGTGACAGGTATAATCTGTAGAGCCCAAAGAACCGTCCACATACATAAATTTTTCTCATCCTAAGAATATTTACAAAAATATTCATTTTACAATTTTTTTCTTCAAATAAAAGTTATTTGTTTATAATTTCATTATACACAACTTTTGTTTAAAGTATTTTTTGATTCGATAAGTAATCACTGAGATATATCAAAGACGTCACACTAATTGTAAACAGTAAATTAAAAATATGAATTATACAAAAAAGTTATAAAAGAAAAGTTGTTGAAAATTTTATTGTAAATGGTATAGAAGAAATACACATTTTATTGCATATTTTCTAGGGAGATACATATACAAAACTTATAATTTTTTATAGATTATAGTCTCGTCAAAACCCATCAACTGTATTAATTTTGTCAAATTCTGGTACTTATGCCAGTGGTGTGATGCCAGGGGTTCTTATACTCTTATTGTACCATAATCTTGAAACGCACCGTTTTTCTAGGCAATAATTTCTGTATGCAATTCTTCACTATTTCCTAAATAAAACGTTGTGTGTTTTCTTTTTCTACTGTTCATTTTGTTTGACACAATAAAATTTTGTAAATTCGACAGTCTTATTAAAGCTAATCAATTAGTTTTTATATCTTAGTTGTAATTACTTAAGCGTTTAAGAAAGGCTTTCAAGTTTGGGCAAGTGACGAATTGAGAAAGAAAGAAAAGCTAAAAAGTGTATGTTTTAAATACCTGGAATCTAGATTTACAGTCTTTCTGATGTGATCACTATTGTGATTTAACATAAATTAGAAACAAATCATTGCTTTTTTCACATTACTTGTTCTGATTTAAGTCGACCAATTGATTCAAATTCCAAAAAAAAATTGCTTTAGTTGCCGCCACTGGTTACTGCTCAAACCACTGATCTATATATAATACTGGATAGCACATTGTCTAGATTTGCTGTGTACTAGAACGACCATATTTTGTTTGCAATTTGGTGGCACCTTTTCATATCTGTCGGTAAATTAGAATTCTATATTACCAAAGTACAAAAATTCACAGGTTTTGAACATTTTACGGTGTTAATATGTGCACGTTATTAATCTGAATATAATGGTGCACAGGTGCAGTTATTGCGGAATTCAGTGGAATGATAATAAATTGCAATAAAAAAAATTATTCCTATGACTGCTTTTCTTGAAAAATTATCATATTATTAAAGTTATTCGTAATTGTACCATTATATACATTAAGTGCTTTTATATAATTAATAATAATAAGTAAATAACTAATTATTTTAATTTAAAATGTCATTTTTTAAATAAAAATTGTAAATACGTCCCTACTGTTTTCAAAAGTGGCACGTTCCGACATAGGGAAAAGTTACACCAAATTGAGAAACAATATGGCCGCTTCGTAGACACAGTTCGAAACATTGCTCTAACCTTACTACAACCTACATTTATGTTTTCGCTGTACTCATGTAATTCACCACTTGTAATCCTTGTTTGTTACTGAGGAATTGTTATCTCACAACAATCTGTTCGAAAATAGTGAAAACAAAAGTACCGTACTTTAGTTTCACTAGTTTCACCGTAAATCGCTAATTTAACCTGCGCTAAAAAAATTTAATACCAAATTTCACCATGTATTTTATATGAAGTGCAACTACTGCATTAGTAGATGTATACTGTGCCCATACCATAGAATATAATATGTTGCTTTTCCTACAAAGGCGGTAGTGGTTTTTCACATCATAGGGACTATGCTTATTTAGCTGTTTCATTTATATATTTACTTTCTGAGTTACGATAATGCTTTTTTTCATATTTTATTAGAGATCTTTTAACAACTTATGACAAATATCTTTCTCAACACATCGATACTTCATTTCAATAAAATTAAATTCTTACAACTACTTATTTTTATACATTGAGAAAATGTATAATAAATAAATAATAACAAAATATTACTTGATTACATTGATCGAAGTAATCTAGTTATGGCTTTTGAAAGATTCCGTTGTATGGCTTTGGGTTTCTTGATTTTGATCTTCGAGCAATTGAAGCTCGTCTACTTCTTCATTTTTGTCCTCTTCTTTGTCCTTCTTTTCTTTATTTAATTTTTCTTCCATTTCTTTAAATTTTAACGCTAAGTACCTGAAATTAATAAAATGCATGTATCAAAAACATTTATATATTTGAAATTCTTACTTATCAACTAGAGGTCCGGCGTAATCTTCCGGAAATTTTGGTTTTAACGGTATAATGTATTTATATAATCTTTCATTTAACACATATAGTTGAGTTGTTGTAGAGCATTTAACGTTAAACCACCAATCACAGGTTAACGCAACTTGACTGAAAATTGTCCCATTTGGACAAAGAAATGAAGCTTGTCCTCCATTCAAATCACAGTAGTGCCATACCTACAAATTTATTGTTGACATAAATAAATTTCTTATTACCAAACTTTACTTGACAATTTGTATCAGGATCGGCAAAAAATCCTTTATAACGTTGAGTTTGACAGTCGAAACTTGTAGGTGGAATATGGGATAATGCGGGATAATCAATTCCCGGCCTACCTGGAGTCCCACCTTCTGGAGTATTTGCAGGGTACATCTCACTTACGGATGAAGATGGATCTTCATTTTCATTATTTCCCTCATTTATGGCTGCTTCGGTGTCTTCGACAACTATTGGACGTAAAAGCTTTTGACCTTTTTTGAAAGAATTTAGTATGTTTATTAACGTCTTAATACTGTTGTCAATATTGTCTGACGTTATTGCTTGTGGTAATACATTACTATCTTGCAAGTTCTTTAATATTTGGCTTAATGAATTCTGGTGATTATCTATGTGAATACTGTTGGTAGCGGCCGTGGTAGCTTCAATGGGTTTTACAGTTGGTAGAAACTCAGGAGTAATTGGTTCGGTTGCGTAAGTGGGCGATGGTTGAACAGGAATGAGAGGTCTTTTAGATTTAATCGTAGGATTTATTAATATTGATTGATATTGCTTTTGAGGAATTAACAGTACGGGTTTAGAACTTGGTGATATTTCCTGAAGATACTGTTTGTGATTTTGAGTGTGGTACTGTTTATGTTCTTGAAGTTGTGGAGAAAGGGTTATTATTGGAATGTGATTAAGTTGCAGAATTTCTGCATTTACTATTGGAGATTTAACACCAACTGGACGTGTTGTTTGCAAATTTGCGTGTTTGTTTTGCTCTTGATTTTGATTTTCGTATATATGTAGATAATTTTCTTCGTGTGTCGGTATGTCTATGCTAGTTGGAGTATATGTGTGAACATATGTTTTCTGTGGCTTATGATAAGCTTCTTGATATTCTCTCAGTGGTATGTAATTAACTTGAGGTTTTCTTTGGACGTATTGTATTCGATGTTTTGTTGCTGGGTAAGAAGGTCGCTGATCATAACCAGTTTCGTGAAACTTCACTTGAGGTAATTTATCATAAATTACACTAAAATTAGGGATATTTTCCTTATAATTTACGGGAGAGTACGCAACTTGGATTTTCTGCACTTGAGGTCGAACCATAGGAATGAATGGACCGGGCAAAGCGTTAGTTTCTAGAAAAGGAGTAAATTTATTGTTGATCGGTTGAGGAGTAATGTCAGCTTCATAAGTTTTTGTTTGTTGGTATGATGTGCCACCTGATTGTTGATATTTGTTCACTATCACTGGATGGGTGTTAACTTTTCCTATGTTAATTAGTTGGTATCGATCATCTGCGTTGTAATAATCATCATTTTGAGGTTGGTGGGCGTTTTGTGATACATAGAAATTTATGTATGGTAAAAGACGCTTGTGACGTTCTGCTTGTGTTAAGTTTTGAAAGTCTGTCTTAATACTTTGAACGGTTGCTTCCGATTCGTGTATTGCGGGTTTGTCATAATGAGTTGTAGTGATTCCACTTGCAAGCGGTGAGAAACCTGCAATTTAAAAACAAGCATTAGCGGTTTAATTTTTTATAACTTACGAATGTTCTACATTCGAAATTAACGCGTTCGAGCAATGTCGTGGTTGCACAATTTGTTTTTATATTTTGTGCCATGTTTCCACTTGAATAATTTCTTTGATGCAATGATAATTACATTTCCATTTGCCACCAATTATTCTTGATTGCATTTGAATGAATTCTTTATGCAAATAAAAACAAAAATAATTCAAATATTTATTTTCAAATGCTTATACGCACAGAAAAAATAAAAATATTGGAACCTGCAAAGATGATTATTATTATACCACTATATAGCGGAGCGTCATACATAAATGCGAATTATGTGAAAAAATAAATAGTTTACTAACGACCGGTTGCATTAAGTAGTTTAAAAACTGTGTGAAGGTTAATGAATGATAAAAATGAACTGATCATATGCACTTACCTAATACATTTTTGACATATTGCATATTCAGTGGCGGATAATTTTATATTTTTTTTTATACAGGGTGCCCAGTTGAAACTGACCCATTTTAAACTTAATTATTGACTACACAAAGTGATAGAAATGTGCGGTTTTTACAAATGAGTTTTAAATTTCGAAAAGTTTTTTCTCAATCACATTAAAAAAATATTTCCAGTTATACAGGGCGAGAAAAAAAATGCCTATTTTCAATTAAATTTTACTTGACTTATTTAAATAGAACACCCTGTATATTTTTACACCATTCAAAGCTTAGTTATTTAGCTTCTTAAAAATGTTAATATGAGTAATTACATTTTTACAAATAAAAAAGCTACGCGAATTTTCTGAGTGCGTGCGCTTTCGTTAATTCCGCCAGTAGCTTTTTAATTTTTTAGTTTATTTTTTTTTTAGCAATTTCTTCATTTTAATTTTCCTTGTCATTTATACACTAAAATAAGTAGAAGTTATCACAACCTTTAAAAATATTTATTTATTACGAATTTAAACATCATGGAATGAACTAAGAAAAAAATATGTTAAATTTTATAGAAACTGTTGAATGTGGCCTCCTTCTTGGTCTATACATTTTTGAAGTCTAACTTGTAAGTTTAAAAAAGAATCTTGTAATACAAAAAGGTATCTAAAAAGTTTTAAAATTAACTCCATACAAAAAGAAACTTTTAAAGATTAATATTAATTGTTATTATTTATTTTTACAGAAAAACTATAAAATTCACCTTCGGCCACCGCGAAGATTGCACAAATTGGATAATTTCAAAATTAGGTTTGCCATTGAAAATCATTGATTTAACAATTATACCACGTTGACCTAAGTTAGACCTTTTTAATTACACATGTTAACATTTTTAAGAAGCTAACTAACTAAGCTTTCGAATGGTGTAAAAATATACAGGATGTTCTATTTAAATAAGTCAAGTAAATTTTAATTGAAAATAGGCAATTTTTTTCTCGCCCTGTATAACTGGAAAAATGTTTTAATGTGATTGGGAAAAACTTTTCGAAATTTGAAACTCATTTGTAAAAACCGCACATTTCTATAATTTTTTGTTTAGTCAATAATTAAGTTTAAAATGTGTCAGTTTCAACTGGGACTACAGGGTGTTTCAGATAGCATTATATGCATGGGGATGTCGCTTATTATAAAAGATACAGATTTGGTTAAATTAGACGAATTATTCTTTGGTATTAATTAGAGAAGTTTATAGCTGTTTTTAAATTTACAAAAATTCTATCTAGTTCAAGAGTTATAACGAAAATACGAAAAAGCGCCAATTTCTTTTTTTCCACATAACTAATTGTCTTAATCAAAACATTATTTTTATTGGCACTTTCTTAGGGTAATTTTTACGTAGAATTAAAATAAATTTAAATAAAACAAATTCATCGTTGTTAATAACAAACTTTGATAAACTGCAAAAATTAAGAACTAATTAAATTAATCACCAACTATTTACAAAAAATTCTTAAATAATTGACCATTATTATTTAAACATAGCCGTGATCTCCGCACTGTTGACATAACGGCATTGCGTAACTTACGCCGTGAAATACTGCGAAATGATGCAAGAACTGCTTCACGAAAGTCTGCAACATTTTCATATGTTTCAGTGTAAGCTTCATTTTTAACATAACCCCAAAGAAAAAGTCTAACGGAGTTAGGTCCGGAGATCTTGCTGGCCATAAGACATAACCACGATTACCAATCCACGAATTAGAAAATCGATTGTTAAGATATTCGGTGACTATGTTTGAATTATGCAGTGGAGCGCCGTCTTGTTGAAACCAAATACCTACAGATTAGATCAACGGTAAGTCATCAATTCTATTTTCCAGATCCGTTTGTAATAAATTCAAATACTTTGCACTGTTTAATGTATGGTCAAAAAGTATAGGTCCAATAATTCTGGTATTTAAAATTTAAAACCAAATCTAACTCAAAAACGGTTTTGTCTCACAGCGTGAGGGTTTTCAGTTTCCCAAATATGGCAATTGCATGAATGTAAGCTTTCGCGGCTGTTGTCACTAAGATTATTATCTTCCGGGCAAGAATCTGTCTGAAACAACTTACTTTCTATGGAACGGAGATTTCTACGAACAAAAATCAGGTGCAGCCATGGGATCACCATTATCACCGGTTATTGCGAATATCTTTATGGAAGCATTCGAGCAAGAAGCCATTCAATCCAGCGAAAAGAAACCGAAATTCTGGTTCAGATACGTGGACGATACCTTTGTCATATGGCCTCATGGGAAAGAAGTACTTACTGTATTTCTTAACCACCTCAACACTCAGCACGAAAATATCAAGTTTACCATGGAGACAGAAGAGAATAAGGAGCTTCCCTTCCTGGATGTTCTAGTGAAACGAGGGGATAACAACAAGTTGGCTCATAGTGTATATCGTAAAAAGACACACACCGACTGATACCTCCATGCCACATCACACCATCATCCACAGCAGAACTGGTCTCTAATCAAAACTTTATTGCATAGAGCTAACAAGATTCCTGACGAGGTTCACAAGGCAGAAGAACTTCGACACGTCCAACAAGCTCTAATGAAGAACGGCTATAGGTACCAGAAAAGAAGTAAGAGCCGCCTGTCGCAGGAAATCCGAAAAAGAGAAGGAACAGGTCATCACCTAGGCTCGTTTGCCATTCATTGCTGGAGTAACTGACAAATTAAGAAAATCATTGGAGAAGAAGAATATCGGTGTCAGGTTTGGAACGGTTAGAAAAATCCGGCAACTACTACTTTCTAATAAAGATAACCTGCCGAAACTCTCAACAAAAGGGGTCTACCAAATTGACTGTTCATGTGCAAAGGTCTACATTGGTCAAACCGGACGCAACATAAAATGTAGATTAAAAGAACATCACAGAGACGCCAAGTCCAGAGCGGTAGATAAATCAGCAATCGCAGAACATCTACACGAAAAGGAAAACACATCATCAACTTCGAGGAAGGTAAAGTTCTATTAAGGACTAACAACTACTATCCAAGGATAATCAGAGAATCCCTAGAAATTATGAAAAATAAAAATAACTTCAATCGTGAAGATGGTTACCGATTAAGCAACAACCTGGAAACTAACTCTTCACAAAAACAAAGAAAACAAATGTCACCACAAAATTAGTCAACACCAAACAGAAGATCCACCAACCGTAGCGGAACATAGGTATATAACGAGGAGCAGAAGACAACAACATCAGTCTTTAGAGTAACTTCTGAAGAAGCTAACAGCATGGTTAGCGAAACGTCAAGCAGAGAACGTAGGAAGGAAGGACGAACACGGCTCAACCCGGAAGATAATAATCTTATGGCGATTGTGCCTGTTGAACATGCCGTTGTTTGTAAACCTGCTTTCATCGGTCCATAAGCCTTAGCTGGAAAATTTGCATTATTTTCGCACTGGTTGATATACCACTGACAAAATTGCATTCGTCTATCATAATCAGCAACTCTAAGTCCTTGTAAAATGTTACGCTTTTGAAATGCCTGTATTCCATTCTATTTCTCTTAGGGACGTAGAAGAATTTTCAGTCACACATCGCAAAACGTTTAATTAATTTTGAGTTTCTAGTAGGTTTAGAAAACGAACCATATTGTTTCAAGTTCATTGTTAAATTTCTATACATACAAACGCTGGGCTGTCTTCGTTCAGGTACAATCTCAGATACAATCGTTCAGCTTCAGTAGAGTTCTTGTGACAAACAATGTAGCAACTCAACATGTCAAATTTTTCATGTTATTGCTATATGAATTCATGATTTTAAAGATACTGATCACGAAACGTAAACACACTCTAGAGTCTAGTTTAATAAATAATTTTGTTGACAGGCCGGTTCGCTTTTGTTTTCTATGAGTTAACTTGATGCTGTCGGTTACCATGAATTGATAAACAATTTATTATTTGCTGCCAATTAATTCAAATTGCGTTAAATACGTTTTTTTAATTTTTCGAGCTTATTTTTCAAAACATATAAAAATATGACATATCTTATATCATTCGAAAGAGAAAAAAAACCGCATAGAACTGTTGCAAAGCCTACTTGACGTTCCATAAGAAAAACTTTATTTAATAGTTTTAACTCAAAAACGGAAAGTGAAAAACAAAATCTAAAAAAATATTTAAATTCTACGCAAAAAAGTGCCTTAAGAAACTGCCAACAAAAATAATGAGTTGATTAAAACAAAAGAGTTATGTGGAAAAAAGAAAATGGAGTTTTTTCGTATTTTCGCCATAACTCCTGAACTAGATAGAATTTTGTAAATTTCAAAACAGCTTTAAACTTCTCTAATACCGAAGAATAATTCATCTAATTTAACCAAAACTGTATCTCTTATAATAAGCGAGATCCCCATGTATATAATGCTATTTGAGACACCCGGTATATTATATACCTATTTATAATTTTGTTTTTATAAGTGAGGTGAATTTAAATTTTTTATTGTACATCACATTTATACGATATTTCTCTTAAATGTGTTTAACATAATTTAAACAGAAAGTATGTTATTACGGCAATCAGTTAGTTAAAAAAGAAAATGTTTACATGTCTACTGTAATAAACAATATTTACATACATTTTAGTTGCTTCTAGTAATCGTGTCAATTTTCATCGTCGGAATGTCTAACAAAGTCTTGTGAAAGTATAACTACCGGTGACAACTCAACCGAAATCTTTCTCTTTCATATTTTTTCTTTATCCTAATTTCTTAGATTAATTTATATTTTTCTGCAAATTGAATTCTGTATATTTGTTGCTAAAATCACACTTTATAAGCATATGTTTTCCTAAATTTGTTTTTTTGATATTGACCTTCTATGTAGTTCTTTATACCCAAATATTTATGTTAATATTTTCGTAATTGGTTGACGTTTAAATTAATTAAGTTAAATTAGCATTTTTTCTACACTTTTTTCTCACTAGCATTAGGTACCAAAAAAATTTGTTTTCAATATAAAACAATATTAATCTGAATTTAGTTTAAATATTCGACACTTAATTTACGGAATAAGACGGTTATAACAAAACTAACCCCCGGATAAATTGCGTTTGGCAATTTTTTTGCCATAAATACAATTATACAGGTTGTCTCGATATTCTGTGTACAAAGACTTAGTGTAGATTTCTGGGACTTTAATATGCCGATTTAACCCAAATTACCTTAGTCCAAAAGTTGATAGTTTCCGAAATATAGAGCGTTAAGGTTATTATTTTTTATTAATTTTTCTTGGATAATTTTCTTAGTAGCTGTAGTATTTGAACGAAATTGGGTACTCAGGCGTTTTTTGGGATGAGAATTCGAAATCAGTTCTCATTTTTATAGGTAACTGCAGAGGATGCCACTTATAGCACTTTTTTTACATTTAAAATGTTCTAATTTTGTTGTGCATTCTTGTGTGAAATTTTTATTTGAATATTTTTATACTCCAACTTCTTCTACCCCCAAAAGGTGTACTTAATAAATGTCGCTCCGAGCAACAGTTTCTGAGATAATTGGATTTTTGCTTTATCTTTAGTTAGTAGACAAATTCGCCATTGCCTTCCTTCACACTTTATCCAGGCTTAGGACTGGTTCGAATTAATAATTGAGCGTGTGGAACAATTAAAAAAATTACGAGCAGAGTGTAAGGTTTTCAAAACACACGTTTTCGTCTCCGCACTCAAAACGCATTAACTCTTTCTTGTCGTATCAAACTCGCAAATGGGCACCCGATTACCGTCCGGTAATTAATTATTTATCGGATAATTTTGGAATATTTTGAAAAAATAAAAAAAGCTTTACTTTAAATATTGAACCAAAATATGAGCTATTACACAGAATTTGTGAAAGATGGGAAGGTATGCACCGATTTGAATATTAAAAATTTAACTCCACATTTTTTTCGGTTTCCTGCACGATTAGAGTAGATTGTATTTAAACAAAAATTATATCCCGATGTCCGCAAGTGGCTCGTCTATTTTGCTGTGTCTCCAAGAATGGTCTATTTAAAAAAAACTATTTCGATCGAATCAGAAGTTTTTCGGTAGATCAATGCTTTAGACAATGTTGTCGACGGTAATGTAACAAAACCTTACTAAATAGTGGACTATTTTTTATTGAATTTTATATTTTGTTATGCATGATGGTTACTAGTTGCTAAATTATTTCTTAAATTCAAAATAAATTCGTAGAAAACTGTAGATAGTGAATGTCACATAATAATTCTTCGACGCCATTTTAAAAGCTGCCCGCTATTTACCTATTAATGCAGTTTCTCGAATTCTAGCCAAGTCCAAGCGTATTGTGAAAATTACTGATTTGCGAACTGCACCTACATAGTCGTATTTCGCCTTATTGGGATTCGGCAGCGTAATGCACATTATTTTAATTACGTGTATACTGATATACAAGTTGTATAAAGTTTTAACTGTATACTGACTTATTAAAAAATTATTTATTTTCTGTATCTACTAGTAAAATTTAAAAGAAATCATGTGGGTGGAATAAATAAGGTACTTTTCTAACTAATATCTCAAAAACAAGAAATTTTCTGGAAAAAATAAAATATGTTTTTATTGATTTTTTTACAGAGTTATTCAAATGAAATTTTAGGTAACATTTTTTGGCAAGAACTCAAAAATTACAATTATATATTTTTTTACTTTTATTTTCTAAATTGGACTGGTTTAATAGTGGAAAATTGAATAAATTGGCAAAAATATTAATTTCATCTAAAAAATTAATTTCATTTTTTAAATAATAATTGTTTTCGCTTCAATTTAGAATTAAAAAAAAAACAAATGAAACAATTCAAATTGAAGATTGCATTAAATTGCATTGTTTATCGTGTAACCTTCTAAAGTTGTGAAACAGTTTTTTTTGTGGCTTATGGTAGAAAGAGGTCTAAGTTGAAAGTGCACAGTAAGTATAATGGTTTAATGTCTTATTGTAACGTGTAATTTACATTAAATGTTAATTTTATCTTTGGAGTTGGAGATTTTATTCATGGTAAAAATAACATTTTTGAGAATTTGTGATACGATTTCTCGTGAATTATATTTCATTTACCACATCGGGTTAGCCACAATCTAAACCTTGTGTAACATATTACGTTTACTGCAATAATGCAATAACACATGTACTATGTGTAAATTTGTGTGGACATTTATTTGCATTTGGGTATATATCCTTTAATATTAGATGTACAAATTCCGTAATTCAGAATTCATCGATTACGTCGAAAAGTAATTATTAATTATCTAGGAGATTTTTGAATCTAGCAGGTTTCTCCACTGTTAAAACCAATTCCATTAAAAAAGAACATAAAGTTTTTTAAAGGTACCCTCGAGAATCATTCTCCTCCAATTTGCTAATTTCAATTTACTTTCAAGATTTAAGTTTTATGCGATTGCCTAAGTGATACGTTTTGCGAATACTATATTATAAAGTCTAGGTTAATTTAAAATTAGTTCAATTAATTGAGTTTGTAATACGATTATTAAAATTTGTATTTACGTCGGACGTCTGTATTGAATTACGAAAACGTGTGTTGCTTGAAGTAATAATTATCTATTATCTGCTATCAAATACAAATTTTCTAGACGAATAAGAAACTAAAATAAGTTAGTAAAAACGATGTAAATGATTCCTAGAATAATTTCCAAGCTGTAACTAGGTGTATTCTGTTAACACTAGAGGCTATTTAGTGTTCCCGTACATACATACTATCATCCTTCAATAGAAGAGCTGATTGTCGATGTCACGCTGTTTACATAATAGCATCGTCATTTGCATTGAATTTGCAGGCGCCGACTTTTTTAACCTAATTTAAATTTAGTTAAGTTGGTTTTAAGATTACCACTCTATTAGATTTTTTATGATATGTACTTAGTTAAACCTCAAATGTAATTGACTCGAACATGTCGCATTTGTTTGACCTTATTTAATCGAATATAAACTCTGATTGCATTGCTGCATGTTTGTTGCGTTATTGCGGATATAATCATGAATTGGTCATATTTTACTTCGTTCAGTACGAAACTCTTATGAAAGTCGTGTTTGAGCTCTTATCCGTTACCCTTAAAGGAAATCTGTTCATGCACGATGAGATTGTAAATATGAATTCGATCAAGGACTTTATCTTTTCCTGTGATATTACTAAGTTCGAATGAATGTACTATTAAGTTAAATTAGAAGGTATATTTAGATTATTCTAGGAGGTTGTCACATTCACTTTTTTTTAAATGTGTGTGCTCGACGAGCTTTATTGGAGAGGTACAGGCGAGAACCTTGAACATTTTTAGTACCATAGTAGTTCTTTCTCAATACTACATAATTATTTGGATAGATTATTTATATTTCTTGTAGATCAAATAATATATGATGAAGTTATTTGACTTCATTATTGATTTAATTTTTATTGCACAAGACTGTAAGACTACATGACAAACTGATACTACAGTCTTGTCCAAATTAAGAATTGATAGTCTTCTTATTGTTATTACTGTTTGTTAGTACTTAGTTATTTTGAACGATCAATAAGATTAATAAGTGTTGAGACATCTAGTGTCGTTTCGTGTTAACGTAACACGTCCGAAAATGCATTCGCACTGACGCAACTTCAGTATTTTACTTTAGGAGGAACAACCTCCTTTTTTGTTTAAAATGTACAAGTGTTTATTAAAGAAATCGTATTATTCGTTCGAAATCGAAAACGTGATGCCAAATAATGTTTTTTTTTATGGAACACCCTGTATATTTCAAGGTGTTCTGGGGTAGTTTCTTTACCTCTACAAAACCATTTAATTATTTTTTGATTTACTGCCAGTGTTGTCAACTTATAATTGTTTTTCTGAAAAATATTTCGTAAACAGGCTTCACTTTAAAAAATCATAGCGACTTTGTTTTGAAAATTTAATAAACTAATTTTAGCACCAACGTTAGACTCGATGAAGGTCAATATTTTAATAGTTAGAAATTTAGATTGTGTGCTACGGGATCTTGTAAAAAATGCAAATTTCATAAAACTCAAAAGGCTATAACTCATTTTTTAAAAATAAAATGAGATTCGTTTTATTTTGCTATTAGATAGCATTTTTTATTCTCTTTGATTTTTACAAAAGGTGTCCTATGCCTTAACTCCGTAGTTTTTGAGATATTTAATAGTTAAAAGAAAAAAAGCAATTTTAATTACAATAAGTTTTGGGACACCTATTATATTATATTTTTACACCAAAGAAGGCCGTTGGTGGAAAATAAATTGCACACTAGTAGATGCCACATGCGACGTCCAAAAAAATATCGCCCTTCACTTTCTTTGCAAGAACATATCTCGATGAAATCTTTGTAATCACTGGAATGGCAGGAATAGACCCACCAGGTAACCAGCTAGATCACTTGATCTGACAAAACTAGACTTTTTGTAGGGATATGTAAAATAATTGGTGTATAACGATCTACCAACAACACCAATAAATATGCAGCAAATAATAGTGGACTCGTTTGCAAGCATTTCACCTCAAATGTTGATGAGAGTGGAAAGGTCTTTTCATCAGCGAATCAATTGGTGCTTCAATGAAAATAAAAGACATTTGGAACACTAGTTGTAGTAATTTCTTCAATTATGTTTCTTTTGACAGTTTTTTTAAATGTATTCAATTATTTTGTTGGATAAATAAGTAATTAATAAAAAAATCCTTAGGTTATCCTAACCCCAAAGTGACACTAAATCATCGCCATTGGTCTCTTGGGTGCATAAAAATGTAATTAAAATTGTTTTTTTAACTATTAAACTTTTCCAAAAGTATGGGGTGAGCTATAGGATACCTTTAATAAAAATTAAAGAGGAAAAAAATGTTATCTTATAGCAAAATAAAACAGGCTTTATTTTATTTGAAAGAAATGACTTTTTGCCCTTTGAATTTTGAAAAATTGGCATGTTTTTTTGCGAACACCCTGTAACACAAAATTTAAGTTTCTAACTATTAAAATGTTGCTCTTTATCTGGTTTAACGTCGCGGTTAAAATGTGTTTATTAAATTTACAAAACAAAGGCGGTATGATTTTTTAAAGTAAAGCCTGGTTATGGATTTTATATCAGAAAAACAGTTATAAGTAGGCAACACTGACAGGAAATCAAAAAATAATTAAAACACAATGTAGAGGGTGAGAAACTACACCAGAACACCTTAAAAGATACAGTGTTCCATTATAAAAAAACATCTTTTTGCCATCCCATAAAAATGGAACACTCTGTATCGTTGAAAATAATTTTAAAAAGTAGATCTCTTTAAACCAAGTATGTTTAGTTTAAACTTTGTTTACCTTTCTCGAAAGGGCTAGCATCTAGGAAAGAACGACGTACTAATGCAGGACCCTGTATACTAATATTCAATACAACTAAGCTATTATAGTTACATGATGTATAGTGTAGGCAAATTAATAAGCGAGGTCAGCGGTTGTATCTCAGAAACCACTTATCATATCGACTTGTGGTAATAAAAAATTATATAAAAGTGGCCACAGAAAATGCTGTAAATTATTGTTGTGTTTCTAGAATGTCCAACAGGGGGCGTCATTACTATCTTTTATATATTTTTCATAGTTGGGGTGAATGCTGTTTTAAAGCTGAATCAAATTCAAATCTTTTTTGTTAAGTGCTTTTTGCTCTATCTCTAAAGGAAAAGTGGTGGGGGTAAATAAATTTCGATAACTTCAAAAAGGGTTCACGTATTTTTATTAAACTTGGCGTCGTTAAAAGGGCTTTTCCTAGGCTATCAATCGTGCTATGTGTGATGTGGTTGCAATTGCTTGCCTTGCCAATAGATGGTGTTTGCTGACATAATCGCAAAGAAAATAATATTCTAAAAAGATCGGCTTCCTATACCTTCTTCGCATAATAAGTTCTTGTTTGCTGCAGGTTCGGATGCCGCGTTATATTATGCCGTGAAGATGTGACTACAGGGAAAATAATATAGTTTTTAAGATGTATCCAGACAATTTTGGCAAGCATGCTAACTGGTTCTACGAATTTCGTGTTATTAGAATTTAATTGTAGTTTGTTCTTATGAGTCAACCTATTTACATTTTGGTGAATGACGTGATTCTCAAAACTTTAGAGTACCCTGCAAATAATACATCTAAACCAAAATTATTGGTTAATGGTATATCATTAATAAAATTGAACAAGCAATTGCTGAGGAACTTCTGTATAAACTATTTTTTATATAATCATGATATGGAAAAGTATGAGTACTGATCAATGAAGTACTATTCGAAATTGTAAAATAAAAAACTGCCCCGATAAGTGAATTGAGCTAAATATAATACAACCACTGTTCAAATAAAAAACTTGGTTGGGCAAGCGTTGGAATGTAATAGATTTAATTATTTTTACAGTGTTCACAAATAGTACAGAAAAAAAAACCACGACGTGGCGTAGAAACTCATATAAATATTACCTAAAATGAACAGAAATAAATGTTTTATTGGTTTCGCAAATTTGAAACGGAAATATAGAAAGAATATTAAGCTAGGTGGCTCTAATTCTAACGTAAACTTCGAATCAGCTGACTACTACCAAATGTCATAGCGAATTCAAAAACCTACTCAGTCGGGTTTTTTTTTTATTTAAACACTATTAGATTTATAGCTAATACTAAAAAACATGTTTCACAAATTTTTTCATCTCCTATAGCGTTACTTTGTCCAATACCATTCAGATCCGTAAGAACTTGACGCAGTTACATTAACTGGTGGAAATTCAATATTTTCATTAAAAAATAAAATGTTACTGGAAGAAATTAAATGCAAATTAGGATTAATGAAATCTATGTAACTACTTGTGTACAACAACAACTATTCAATGAGAGAATTAAAGTAGTAATATTGATATTGGTGTGGTAAAGAATTTGAAATCGACGGAATTAAACGATTTCGTAAATAAATGAGGCATTATTATTTTAATCTCCAATAGGGTTTAGTAACGCTACATTTGCATTAGACTCATTAGTCATTATATCTTCCTGATACTTTGACCTTGTTCCTGTTAGATCAAATTTATAGTTCTACTTCATTTACTCCAAGAAGTACACAATGTCCAGAAACGAGCTTTCGTCGGCGAGTCTATTATAAGGATTTTAGGGAGGTTTACATGTGTCGAGTAGCATCTGTTTATGGTGTGGGTTTCTTTGGTTTATTTAACCATACCCCTACTCAGAAGCTTGTATATGCGCGTAGGTCATAGACGTTTTTTAGTATAGAATCGGGCTTGGTCACAAGTTGATTACCTGACTATCAGTTGTCTACCTTGAACCTGTCTTTTGTTTGTTTCAAGTTGCTGGCCCTGATAAAGCCCCTGACGGTAGGTGGCGAAACGTTGGCTACAGTTACCTTTTCGACACGTTCCAATTCCGGAAGGCGTTTTTGTTTCAATATTTACGTGTTTTTCTAACGCATGTACCATTAAGCAAACAAAAATCCAGATACTTTGTTTCTACAAGTTAAATAAGCATATCTACTTTAAGATTATTAACCCTTCCTACATTATTGATAATCTAACAAAGAATGGGGTGAACGGTTCAGGTATAGTTTAATGTATGGATATAATTGTTTTCTTGTATTAATCCTGTTCCGATGCTACAATTCCACGTTTATTTTTAACATTCAATGAATACGTTTAGTGTTTTAATCATATTTTTTGTTCTTTATTTTTAGACTCTTTATCAATTTCTCTAGAAAAAGTCTCAAACTTATTCTCGCTATTTTAATTGTGTTGTCTAACAAAACTTTAATGAACAAGAAAGTGAAAATTTTCTGAAAGTATTGATTTTTTATTGTGAAGATAAACAGATGCACCGATAAACAATCATTTAATTATAACATTCCAATTTAGCAAAATTTAAAAAAATCATAACAATATTAAAGGAATTGCTTTATTAGCAATTGGATACGTATCATTAGTATAAAACTAAGAAAATGCCAACAGTTAACTGTAACGACTTGTGAATGTTAAAGTGCATAGCGTTATCTAATCGATAACTTTAAATGCTTGAAACACAAGTACTTGGCTTTATCGACACACGTGTGTTTCAAGTATTTAAAGTTATCGCTTAGATAACCCTATGCACTTTAACACTCACAAGTCGTTACAGTTAACTGTTGGCATTTTCTTAGTTAATAATATATTGACATACGAGAAATAAATTTCATCACCTTAATCATAAATTATCGTAAAGTTGTATTACTGTTAAACAGAGGAAATTATCATAGATTTTAAAAATAACGACAATAATGAAAAGAAGGGATTTACAATAAGTAGCTACTATTGCCTTCTACATCCTACTTATCGAAAGAAATGTTTCTACCTTATGTTATTTGCTCGAGTCGAATTACCTTATAAGCAACAAAGCTTGAGTTTTGTCAAAATAAAAGTTTATTCCGGGTATAAGCACAAGTTCGAATGGTATTTGCTAAGACAATTTAATGAATTATTTAATTAAAAATTAATAAACACTATATTTTTATTAAACATCGTGAAAACTTAACGTAACTGTAGTTACCATGAAAACATCAACAAAGGGTTTATCCATTTGCAAACATACCTACAGTGCATTTCTGAAAATAGGGTCCACTTTTACAATTTTTTGTTTGGTAAGAATTCACTGGATTTCTTGCACAATATGGCAACGTAATTGAAAAACAGGTCCCAACGGAAGCTGCTAGGCAACTTCGTTTACATTTTAGATAGAAGAAATGGCAGCGTTGCCACATGCAAAATCCCTAATCTGCGGCACCTGTGACGCCATCTATTGAGTCTAATAGAAATAGTGGCCCCCAGAATCGCACTGTACTTGCAGTTTATCCGATGTCAAAGTCACCCAATCTATATTGAAATGCATTATTTTTGGCAGATGAATTAAATTGTCGCGATAATACCAGTTGTCTCTGATTTGTGATTGGCTAGATGATGTGAACATTTTGATATGAGTTAAATAATCATTAAAATGATTGCAAATGAAAACAGCTACACGCGTATTGCGTACTTAAAAAATGTTAAAAAACGAAACTCTTCCTCGTATTGTAATTAATTTGGATAATTACATTGATATTTATGATATTCATTACGTATTAAATTCATTTATTAAAAATAAAATGTGACCAACGTTAAGTGATAACCTCGGGGCATGATTTAATACAAGAAAACAAATATTTCAATGCAATGTATTAGCGTTTACCTCAACAGGAAATCCTCATCACTATTCTTTGTTTAATTCTAAAGAATGTAAGAAGGTACTAGATTCTAAACATTAAAGTAGATATGCTTATTTAACTTGCAGAACCAAAGTGTCCCAATTTTTGTTTGCTTAATGGTACTTAATTTGAATTTACTTTTTAACTACAGTGTAAAAAAGTATCGACATTTTGCTCAAAAAATAAAATAAATGTATAGAAACATATAGAAAGTATGACATAACTAAACTGTATGAAGCCTTCACCGACCAATTTTAAAACACTAAAAATTTTGTTAGAAAATGTGAAAACAAGCATTTCACATCGTTCTAATGGGGTGATGCACTTTTTTTGAAAAATTGATAAATTAAAGTTTGTGGGTATCAATCAAAATTGTTAAAATAAAAAAAAATGGACGACCGTTTTATAGAAATTAGTCTTAAAAATTCAAAAATCATTTTCCCGCTCAAAATAAATTTGTGACCTGTGGCGTCAGAAGTCATCAGCAGCCGTTGCCACAAATTAGTCGTCGTCGTGTTGCTGTTTGTGTATTTGAGAATATTACCACAAGTCATTTAAATTTTCGTAAATTTAGTGGTGGTGGTAGTACCCTCATCTAATAAAATCTTTGTCTGTGTACCACAAGACCATGGACGCAAATCTAATCTATCTTTTTCTTCTGTGATCATTTTAATGTAAGTTTCTTTCAATTAACATTTTTGATTTTGTGTTCAAATACATTTTCTTTTGCAGTTTGAACAGCATAAATGGAAAATTATAGATACACAATGCTAGGAGGAAACATTCTTCTTAAACCAAATTTTGTTTCCTATGTCTTTCATTGAAATAAATGTGCCAACAAAATATCACAGAAGAAAAAATAATTGAAGAAACCTTGTCTGCAGCTGTGGTTAATAGTCAATTGGAAGAGGTGACTCTATGAATACTGAGTTTAGAGAAAATATCTGCCAAGCATCTTTCTACATATAACTTTTAACGTTACAACCAATGGCGTTGCGTATTAATTGTTTGAACTATTTTTTTCTATAACGCAATTTTTATCTTCTCTTTTATTTTCATCCCGTTTTACAAGGAACGTGTGCGCGCGTGGTTTCTTGTTTTGTCCCGATGTTGGAATGGTAGTAAGTAGCACTAAGCATTTAACAATCGTTGGCCGTTGCTGAAATTTATAATTGGATTGTAAAATTGCTTCGGGCTGCAGTTTTTCTTCTTTGGCCCACAACGATAATTTTTTTTTCACTTTTGTTACAAAAAATACTAAGTTACGAGTTCCGACGCTGTTAGACGTTTATTTTAATTTTCGAGAAAATTTTTTGTATAGTCGCACACGTTCAATACTCTTTTACACATTTGTTAGTATCAAAGCGATGTGCAGTTCTGCACGAAACGGTTTTTTTGCTTCATTATAAGTCTAATTCTTCAAAAATAAATGAAAAAAGAGGTATTCAAATTTTTGATTTGGGGACCGTCACATAACCCCCATGCATATTATTTACAATGTGGAGTGAAAAATTGAAAGTTGTTAAGAAAAATATGAATTATCAATATAACCTTTTAATAAATTAACTTCAATGCTCCATTCGTTAGGAATTATTTATTCTTCTTACCAAAGGAATTAATTTTGAAAGAAATAAATTAAAAAAAAATTTGTGTTTATATTTTCTAGGGAACTTTACAACTTTTACAAGTGCAGATCTTGGTTTTATTAACCACTTACTCTTATTGCGGTGTTAATTTTCTTTTTCTTTGCTATTAATATTTCAATTCCACCTTGTCGACAAATGCAATTAATTACATCGTTATTCAAGTAATTGAAGATAATTGGAATCGTTGCATGGAATGGTACACATTGCCGTTAATAAAAATATTAATTATATTATGAGGAACAAGTCATTTGATTATTATTAGTTTAATGATGCTACTCTTCACATTTCTTTTACGTACAATATATAAGCTGTGAGTGTAATAGAAACTGTCACAATCCGTATTGCGGTAGCATAACACGTACCAGTACCTATAAATCGCTCTAATTGATAATTAGTGTAACATTCAAGAACTTCAAATAATGTATACATTCGATGCTAGAAGCTTTGTGTATGTATATCGTATTGAAAACAGGCTATTATAAATTTCATACCAAAATCATAACTTTAACATTTTTTTAATTACTAATTGAAACCGAGTAGACGGTATTTTCAATCATTCTGATAACATGTATAATATGTACGATCGATTGAGCATTGTACGCCTTAGGGTTGCCAGGTTTATAATCTTATAACTTTTTTAAAATAAGCTACCTAATTGTATCAAAATTCTTTAATAATCTCTAAAATAGGTTTGAATGAATGGAAATCAGTTTCGCTTAATTAATTTATTGCCACCGATGCTGATAATAAGTAAAAGTACTTACTGTAAGTAGTTGATATCACCCACTTTCTATAATCTTCTTAATTAACATCAGACATACCTCTTTGAACGTATTATTAATTGCTTCATACGTAAACAAGAATGTTTTAAACGTGAAACGCATATTTGTAGTTTTTTTTATTTAAAATTCGAATAACGTATCTACAAGTTTCGTAATTTTTTGTTGAGAGCTTCACATTCTAATAAAATATTTTCATGTTATAACAAATACCTTTGTTTAAGTTCATGGCTTTCTTCATTTTTTACCAAAAATGTTTATTTCCTGTTTATTTCATCAAATGTGGTAATGCTATAAAATGAATTAATTTCGATTATGCAAGTTAGTAATATCCGTTTGATTAATTACTCGTGTTAAAAATTACTTTCAATTTACTCTGTAATTTTCGTTCGGTGTTTAATAAAATAGATTGGGTTATTAAGTAAAATATTAGAAGCTTACTTAGAAACATATTGCGTAACGCAATATTTTGATGTTTAAACTAAGTGGACTATAGGAAATATTTGTATTGTTACACTGACAAATGTATGCGGAACATACCGGAACATACACAGTATTACCTAATTACGTATTCTATTTGATACTATAATACCGAACGTGCTTAAATTGAGTTTCAATGTTTGATAATCCTTTGTGCATGACCATTCCTTAATGCAACAAGTAAACTTAATATTGTAAATCCTTAACAAAAATATTTAAAAAAATCAAAACAACGTTTGATTTTATTGTGGTGAAAATTCAGAAAATATTTCAGTAGTTAATTAATGTAACTCAATTAAAATCATAATTATTATTAAACTTATATTTAAGCTAACAACGGTTATTACTTTGATGGTACTGTTATATGAGTGGATATTGTTTATCGACTTATACCTGTGAGGTCTGCGAACATTCAAAAAGAAAGTTAACGTAATTTTTTTTATTTCATAGAAATAAAAGTTTGAAAAAAATATAACATTAACGAAGGACCGTTTTTGAAATAATTTAAGCACATACAAACAATGAAATTGAGGTTCTTTTTACTTTCCTATCTTCGTAATTCGTAAATAATAGTTTACACTAAATTTCATTGCAAAACAAAACAATCTTCTACATTACTACTTATAATTTTAAATATTTTAGCATAATCTGCATAATGAAAATTTGGAATAATAAAATAAGAAAAGCAGTTAGCTTTCAAATACGTCGAGAGATTTTACTGTTTGTTTCATCAATTTCTCCTTCGCGATACCTACCATGACTCAGTAAATGTCGGTTCAATTAATTCCCGAGGAAGAAACAAAAATGTCGAGTGTCAAAAACTAAAAATAATGGATATCATTTAGAGACACCTGGACTGTGGATTTTCGCCTATCCAAAGTAAATCTATTTGTTTCGGAAAAACTCATTTCCGAGCTTATATCTCCAAATATATGATTTTTTTTAGTTTGGTCAAGAGTACTAAAATTGTAGCGCGCAAAATTCTCCACAAAATGATCACTTTGGATCACTTGTACGAGCACGACATTGCGAGTTGTAGCCGATCAAAATAATTTCGAAAACATTGAAGGGAAAATAGTATATGTTACTTGGAGTACTAGCTCTATTTGTAAGCAAAATTCTGAGCTCAACACAAAAATAAACACGTTCTACTAATTATACAGGGTGTTAGGTAAACATGCGGCAAAAATTCAATGGGGTTTTCCTTGACCTAATCTAAGAATATTTTGTCCTATGATGATTTCCTAAACACCTCTTTATTTCGAAGATACAGGGTGAACAAAATGTGCCACAGTAACAATATTAATGTAAATAAAAGTATGGCGTACGCCAATGAGTTTGTCAAGTAAAAAATTAAGTGACGTTTAGCTGTTTGATGTGTCACATTTGTTTAAAGTGAGTGACGTTTAGGTCTTTTACGTGTCTTTAATAGTTAGTGAAGTCCGCTATTATGAATCACTATACGAACGCCGAGATGACTGACATGCACTTCATGTATGGACTTGCCGATGGAAATTCATTAAAAGCCAGACGATTGTACATTGAACGGTTTCCTGGCCGTAATATCCCCGATCGAAAAATCTTCGAAAACATTCATCGACGTCTTCACGGAACCGGGGCATTGAAACGAAATGGAGGGCCAGGAAGACCAATGGCAGTAAGAACGGTACAACTGGAACAGAATGTGCTAAACATGATAGAAGAAGATCCAAGTAGTTCTACGAGAAAAATTGCCAATGCTTTGAATGTAAGTCATTGGACAGTTTGGAAAATTCTTAAGGACAACTTGTTGTATCCTTACCACATCCAACGCGTTCAGGCACTACTACCAGCCGATTTTCCTCCACGTATTGCATTATGTCAATGGCTTTTGCAAAAATTAGTTCGAATCCCTCAATTCCTGACACAGATTCTTTTTACTGATGAAGCTAATTTCTCAAGAACTGCAATTAGAAATTTTCATAACAACCATGTGTGGGCAGATGAAAATCCGCATGCAGTATGTGAAGATCGTTTTCAACATCAGTTCTCCTTGAATGTATGGGTTGGAATTGTGGGTGACTACCTAATTGGACCGGTATTTCTACCAGCAAGACTTACTGGCGAATCTTATCGCAACTTTTTGGAAGAAACACTACCTGAGTTTATGGAGGATGTACCATTGATATCATTTCAGTTTGGTTGCTCGTAATTTTTTAACAGCAACATACGGAGATCGCTGGATTGGTCGAGGTGGGCCACACGCATGGCCTGCTCGATCCCCAGAATTAAATCCCTTGGACTTTTTCGTATGGGGATATCTGAAATCACTAGTTTACGCTACTCCTGTGGAAGATTTGGACGACTTGCGAAATCGGATAATTGCTGGGTGTGAGTCTATTAAAACGACCCTGGTGTATTTGAACGAGTTCGACATTCATCGACGAGAGGATTGAATGCTTGTATCCAGGCTGGAGGAAGTCATTTCGAACATTTATTGTAGATTGATTAACTTTACATTTATTTTTGATATTAAATATTGTTACTGTCGCAAATTTTGTTCACCCTGTATCTTCGAAATAAAGAGGTGTTTAGGAAATCATCATAGGACAAAATATTCTTAGATTACGCCAAGGAAAAACCCCTTGAATTTTTGCCGCATGTTTACCTAACACCCTGTATACAGACTGAGTTTTAAGTATGGAACGCGTCAATGACCTCAGAAACGGCTTGCCCAATTTTAATAGATTTTGGTGTGTGCAAGGGTCTTCTGATACGGCCGATCTTATGGTGGTATTTACCTTGTTGTCAGATCTTTTTTTTTTCCGGAATAATAATGAACTTTGTTATTTCAAATGGATCACTCTGTATATTTTTTGCTCTTTAAAATCCTTAAATTCTGATTATTTTTCGTGTAATATTCCTATATACCTAAATACCATACTTTCGGAGTTATAACTATACTATTGGCGCGGAGTAATAAACCTGTCAGAATAATCGAATCTCCCGTATTGCAGTGGCGTAGGTACCTGATACGTTTGGAAAATCATATTTTTACTAAATATATTATAATAGTAAAATCTACCTTGATAAGAATTATTATGTGGTTATATGTTATTTATTTTATTTGTATAGTAGATCACATTACAAATTTTACTTCTTACGTATTATATACCATTATTTTTGTATCTAGGTATAATACCCACATCTACGGCTATGATTCTCGTTTCGTCAGTACCTGGGCTGATGGCAACGTGTTTACATAGGTTAAACTATTGTTCTCAGACCCTAGATGGGTCGATATGCTGCAAGAGCGGCACAATGATCGTATTTTGGTTAGAATTTATTGGTTTTTACTTAACCGTAGAAGTACCGCTTTCACAAGAAAATAAAGAATTATTTCAAGCAATTATGATTTATTACTCCGCGCCAATAGTATACAGACTATACATTTACATTATCTCCGCCCAATAATGAACTTTGCTATTTGTTATTTGAAATAGATTACCTTGTATATTTTTTGCTTTTTGAAATCCTCAAGAAATACTGATTATTTCTCATGTAATATTCCCTATACCTAAAATCAATATTTTCGATTATAGCTACATTTACATATCTCTGCCGAACTTCTAACATGACAAACATTAAAAGATTTGTCTTCGTTTACCTTTTTACTAATTAACTAAGACTAAACTTGTTATGATATTTCTATTAGGATATAAATTATTAAAGATTATTTAAATTAAACGGGTTTATTCAATCGTAGCCATCTAAATGTATTATTTTAACTTTGGATGGGATAATGTAAACCTAGCTATAACTCTGAAAGTATGGCATTTAGGTATAGGGAATATTACATAATAGTTATTTATGTAGCAAGGGCGTAAAGTAGCTGTTTTAGGCCCAGAGGAATGTACACTCATGAAATTTAAAATTTGGACACCACAATTTCTGTAAACAAAAGTTAGCACATTGTGAAGCGGGTTTAAGGGTATCATTTACAATTCTAACAGCAGGTAGTCTCAGTAGGGGTTATCTTATAGAAGGACTGTAGAATGAATCATTACACTAAGCACGTTTTAGAAAATAGGTAATTTACGTTGCTTACTTAATTTTTTTCTTTAAAGAATATATTTGAAGGTATCGCTAATTAAACACCATAGCTCGATTAATTATCGAATCAAAATTTTGTTTAGGAAATGTTTACAAAATAAAATTAGAAATAATTTTGATTTAAAAACGTCTACAAGCAATAACTTTTAAATTAAATCAAAAACTAAACATGGTTATTTGGGTTGACTGATTATTACTTATTTTTAAATAAATCTAACCTACTAATTATTGTAAGTTATTAAAAAAATCATTAAACTCTCTATTCATAATATTTAGTCCTTACAAAATGTATATTTTATGACGTTTCATTTTTTTCTGTAGTTAATATAAAAAGTGAAAATAAAAACAATTTTAACGATTTAAAACCAAAAACCCACGGGCGCAAAAGTAACACTTTTAAGCCCGCGGGCAAATGTTCTACTTTACGCCCAAAAATGGGGTTAAAAAGTCAATTTTACGCTTGATCGTGTAAAAAAAAATAATCAATATTTCTTAAGGATTTCAAAAAGCAAAAAATATACAGGGTTATCCATTTGTAATAACAAAGTTTATTATTATTCCTGAAATGGAAAGATGTGACTACAATGTAAATATCACCATAATATCGGCCGAATCACAGGATCCTTGCACACCAAAAACTATAAAAATCATGGAAGCCGTTTCTGAGATAATTGAGGCGTTCCATACTTTAAACTCACACTGTATACTATACTATACTATTTACTTAATTGAAAGAAATAATCAAATTAAATATGGAAATAATAGAACAAATATCCATTCTTTATAATAATTGTCTGTTTTCACATAAAATAATATAATAAAGATAAGTGAGAAGTTTAACGTGGGAAATGATAAGAGAAAGATTAGAAAAAGAAATTGGAGGAAACAAAATTATTCCAGACTGGCAAATCGTCTTTAGAAAAGGAAAAAGAACGATATATTTTTGCTATATTTATAGGTATAAAAGCAGCATTCGATAACGTAAATTGAGGTCTAGGTACTATGGAAAATGGTGGGAGAAACAGGGATAAACAAATATATAAAGGAGGCAATAGAAGAGATAAACGAGGAGACAAAGTGTAGAACAAGGGTGCGCAGGAAGTTGCGACAAGAATTTTGAACGCGAAAAGGACTAAAGCAGGAATGTCCGTTACGCCCTAGTCTGTTTCCTATATTAGATATCTAGAGGAAGAATTTAAAAAAATCATGTAGGAGGAGTACGACAGGAAGGAAAAAGGTATAAGTGTTTCGTACGCGGATGATATTGTTGCATTAG
Source organism: Abscondita cerata (assembly GCA_030710515.1). Classification (NCBI taxonomy): domain Eukaryota; kingdom Metazoa; phylum Arthropoda; class Insecta; order Coleoptera; family Lampyridae; genus Abscondita; species Abscondita cerata. The sequence goes on from JALBCR010002195.1 coordinate 363,016, forward strand.
CGACGAATGAAGAAGAGATGAGAAGAGTGATTACGGTTCTGAAGAGATATGTGGAGGGAAAAAACTACAAACAAATGTGGAAAAAACAAAAATAATATAAATTAAACAGATAAAAAAAAGGTGTGAGAAAGTGAGATGGGGTAGGGGAAAAAGATAGAGAGAGTGGACAAATACAGATATTTAGGATGGAGTGTATATAAGAGAGCCGAAACAGAAAGAAAAGTAGGGCAAGCATGGTGGATAGGGGAAAGGACATTTGGGAAAGATTTAGAGGAAGGGGGTGGATTTTTAAAGGTTAGTAAGAAGTGTGGCATGGAACAGAGAAGAATTCAATGGATGAAGGAAGTGATAAGAGAGAAGGAATGTGATAGAAGAGAATAAAAGTAAAATATTGAAGATATAGTAAATAGTAGGTGTTCACTTAAAAAAGAAAGTAAAAATTTGATTGATATGATTTATATTTAGGTACAAATATCAATCATTAAGAATGAAAGAAAAGAAATTATGACAATAAATATGCTATTTATAAAAGTTATAACAGGAAACCCCAGTAATAAAGTATTTTTGAACTCAGTTTTAAGTTTAATTAAAGAATAAAGATTTATTTAAAAGGTATCAATTTATAAAAGTTAAATAATTGATAAAAAAACTCCGTTAAAAAAAAAGAATTGAAACTCCAAATATTTTAAGGGTGGACATCTTCACGAAAAGAATGTTGGCTGTTTGGTCACAATTAATTCATCAAAAAATTCATAATGTAGTTATTCGTCTGTTATTCATTTTTGGTCAATTTAGATCAACGTATGATTCAGAGATGTACTCGTTCTGATATTTGGTAATGTAAATAATAAAAACTATAAATACACAAATCTTTTTAAAATTGTACGATTAATAAATCCGTTAAAATTGATAAAATCCAACACACAATGCAAAATGCACGTGTTCCGACTCTATAGATGATCTTTTAAGAAATGAACGTGTTATATTCCTCAGACAAGACATATATTATATTTGGGCAACTACAACTGGGGCGGCAACTTAACAATAATTTAATTGAGTGTTTTCCATTGTTTTAGATTTATTAAATTTGTACGTTTTCGTATTCTAATCATTATAATATAATTTATAATTGGTACTAGAAAATAAAAAATTGCATTATTTGTACACAAAAAGCTTCTTGAAGTTCAACTAATTTATATTTAGTGGAACGTAACGCCATTGGCTTTGGCGCAAATGTCATATGTTCAAAGATGTACGCCAGATTTTTCCTCTAATTCAGTATTCATAGAGTCAACCTCTCTTATAAGTGACTATCAACTACAGTCTACAGGTGCAGAACAACTTTCCTCAACGTTTTATAAGTAACGAGCTGTGACTAGTGACAATCACATGAATAGTAGGACAACGACGGTACTTATATGACTTGACGTCACACGTCACAAATTTGTTTTAAGCGGGAAAATGATTTTTTGAATTTCCAAGAGTAATTTCTCGAAAACTGTCATCCAATTTTTTTTTTATTTTAACAGTGTTAATAGAAACCCACAAACTTTAATTTATTAATTTTTGAAAAAAAAGTGTAACACCCAATTGTACTGGGTAATTTTTATAGTGATTTAGGATTGTTACTTGCTTTGGTCTACTGTCATATAAATCGAATGCAGGTGGCACCATCACTATCTTGCTTTATAATTTATAATTTATAATTCTGTAACAACCAAGACAAAGTAACATTATTTCGGCAACTTTAAAATGCCATAACTATTTTTACAAAAGCAAAACAAAAAAAGTATTCTTTTAGCGCAATAGGGTTAACTTTTTTATATAAATTTGTTCTTGAAAGTTTTATTTTTATCTTTTATGAACAGGACCCTTAATTCCAGATACAATTTGTTATTTTTGGGTTAGTGTCGTTGAAATGTTCATCATTTATTAACTCGTGGAACAAAAGTCCAGGCTTTGTATACGTTATTAATAAACTAAGTAACTGCTTATGTTCTTATTATAGTAGTTTTTGGTTCTCAAACTAATTTAACAGATACAGCACAAAGATATTTGTTATATCATTCTTTATATGAAAGCATTAATTCATTTCTTACACTATTGGTAAGACGGAAGTATATAAAATAATTATTCTTGTAGTGTATAGAACACTGCATAACTACTTTCTTATTATTTCATGTTAAACAAAGCACGTAGATTTATTTCTTAATGTAATTATTAAACACTCGTATGAAAGTTGTATATACAATGTAATGTTTTTCTATAGGTATGATTGATTTGAATAAGGTATTTATCGATATATGATTTAAAAATCCAAAGCGATACCAACTTTAGAATTCAAATTTATATTTTCTTATGTAAATGTTGATTTCTTTTGTAAAATTAAGTTTCTATTGAAATAGTTATATTTACAACTTTACTACCGCAATATATAATGGTCAGTTCACTTTCATAACAATAATATTCATAAATATAAACGGCAGCAATACATATTTAATAGTATTACTGTTTGCGCTATGTATGGCCACCATCCATTTATGAAAATGTTTGAAAGTTTATTGATACGTGCTTCCAAAAAAAATCTAAACGTATATAACACGCACATGTAAGTTATTTAGACATGTGAAAATTATTTGGCGTTTTTAACCAGGAAGACTATAATCAGAAACTAGAGCACCCAATTATAAAATTCCATTAGCTGTTAAACAGTGTATTTTTCTGGTCTGCACTACATATATATCTAATGTTAGTGAACGTAATTTTGAATCGTACTATGATTGAGGAAGTACTCTACGGATGTATTTTTCCAATATTCAAATTTGTACTTTTTTTGAAAATAATTAGAAACTATAATTTTCACATACATACAATAATTTTTCCACAATTTTTCAGTAGTCAATGTTTAAAAACACTATACTAAGACGAAAATGTTTTCTTCTCTATTCTGGTAGGTAATTGCAAGGAGTTAATTATTTCCAATATCGCTGCACAATTCAATTCTAATCTGAATTACTTCTGTTCAATTTAGATAATTAAAATAAATTTAGCAATTTTAAAAAGTCTATTTGATATTTCAAAGAATTTCAGTTCATACAAAAGTTTATCTAATTTGTATTAATTGATTCAAATTAAAAATATAAGGGAAACACATGTGATAAATAAAGAGAAGTTCCCTGATTAGAGGCAAATAAACAACCAGTTTCGTGTTGTTGCAGTGTTTTGAGGATTGTACCTTTTTGCATAATTTATATAAGAAAACTTTGAAACATTCTACCGTGTATCTCTTGGAAAAGTTGACATAGGCTTTTTCTTTGTTAAATTCAAAATTAATGGGTATCTTGTTACGGTCAGTTGTTAGGAACTCAGCGGAGAGTAGGGTGTGGGTTAGGAAGATCAACGTTATTCCTAGAACCTATAGAGAAAAAAAATAAAAAGGTGGGGCGCCAGGTTCGAGTAACGCTGTAGAGAAGAATCTGACCCAGAACCAAAGGTCAGCAGTTAACTGTCCGCAGCAGAATATACAACAAAAGGGAAAAAATCACGAAAAGAATTCGACATAAACTCAGAGAAACCTTCACATAAAATTTATTCGCCCCAATACACCAATGTATCGTGCTAGGTAACAGCACCCAATAGACGCAGATATATTACGACTAAACACGAGCTAAAGCTGGTAACGCACAGTATCAAACATTCAGGTAAAATGACTAGAACTACACGGAAATACAAGTTAAAGTAAAGAGAATTACCCAAATATTTATCACTGCTACGCCACTGTCTCGTATATGCAATTGATTTTTCGCGTACTGAAGGTACGCCTATGGTGAAACTTAACCTAGAATATTCTGGAAGAGCCTCTACCGTAGTCTGCGAATCTGACGGAATATTCTCGTGTAGCTATTTCGGCACACCGTCTCCAAAAGACATAAATAGAACAGCAACAGTCGTACAATCTGACGAAGAAACCACAGAAAAAGAGAATATATATCCTTAACGGGGAGACATAAACCACCCTCTCTGACACAAAGCGTCCCCTAGCATAAAGAATGAAGAACGGTGCTTATTAAACGGTTCACGTGGAGCACAATCTATTAGAGAATTTTAAAATTCGTCTTTATGTGGTATGATATTTTCTATCATCGGCTTGATTAACCTGATAAAGCGAGGAAATTTCCAGATGAGGGTTTATCTTCACCCTCGTGAACGGTTAATTCAAGAAAAGTTTTCCGGAAGAGTTAAAATGCAGCGGACCAATCGTGGACAATTTCGAGTTATCAACGCCGGAAACTAATATAAAGTTATGCCCGCGAAATTGGTATAAGGAAGTGTGTACACAGGAGGAGCGTTTACACTTCGAACGTTACAATCTTTTTTCACAATATAGCAACATATTTTGTTAGATAGATGAATGAGAACAATTTTATGTGGTAATGTAAGTGTTTAAAGCGTACTTTAATAAAACAAAACAGTAACAATTTTATAATTATTTAGGTCAAAACTCCGAGTTCGATTCCTTTTGTTATTAATAAAATTATTGTCGATGCTATTATTAATACAATTTTTATAAAAGTTTAATCTATTTTCAAAATGTTAAATTCACAGTAAAAATTGTATTATAATATCAATAATAAAATTAGTAAATTACGCTTCTTTATCTATTCTTCTTCTTTTTCCACATTACCTCTTACACCATTTTATCTCTCATTTCGTTATCGATGATAATGTTGTCGCGAAATTAGAAGGTCGGATAGTACTCGACGAGATCTTCAAAATAATGTATCGCAACACCCCTCATCCTTATTTAAAATCAGGGGGTTGGACTTTTCCCCGGTAGGAAGTTGAAGTTGCGCGAATTAAGAAAGCAGACAAGCAGACCTCTCTCGAATCAGAAATCGATGGTCCGAGCGTTTTTCCGGATTTTTATTTTAAAGCCCTAAAATCGGGGTGTAAAGTTTTTGTTGGACCACCTTGTATGTTTCTTCTTCAAATCTCTGTATTTATGTATTTTTAACAACTTTGTCGAATGGACATAACGTCGAATGTCCAAATGGCGATGTGTCCAATAATTTGTTTCGACGTTGTGTCTAAGTTTCGGCGTTGTGTCCATTCGACGTTATGTTTATTCGAACTATCCGGGTCCCTGCTTAATTTTGAAGAAATTGGAGCTAAAAGTAAAAAACCAATTCTGAATTTCTCAAAATATTCTTTTGTTCTACACTATACTGTGTCTTTTTCGTCTGGCACATGGATTTACACAGTAAATGAAGTAAGTTAACTTTATGCTTTACAAAGATTTTTAAACAAATTTGGTTTTCCTCTAATTAATGACACTACTTATAACATCAATTGCGTCAATAAAAAATAACTTAGGTTATTATAATATACAACAAGGGATTAAAGTGCATTGTTAATTCGCCTAATCGAAATCTAGAACGTCTTACTTAAGAACATAATTAAATTGGATTAGATTTTTGTTTATATTTATTGTAAAATTATAAAATTAAATAATTCAATTTCAACAAATCACATTATTATTATAATAATTGGGTTTTTGCTATTTGCTATAAATAGTGTCATTGAAAAACCAAATTTTTTAAACAATCTTAGTGTATAATTTTTATTATAAAATCTTTAGGGCCAACGATTAAAGCCTATATTTAGTTAAAATGTTAATTTGTTCGCGGACAAAAAGCCTTTGTCTGAAGGTGTTTTATATTTTTGTGTTAAAACAACAGGTTAATGGCAAACACCAAAGAGTATATTGTTATGCTGGTCTGGCATGTATTATATAATTATTCAAACTATAGTCTGTATACTATTGGCGCGGAGTAATAAACCTGTCAGAATTATCGAATCTCCCGTATTGCAGTGGCGTAGGTACCTGATACGTTTGGAAAATCATATTTTTAGTAGGTAAATATATTATAATAGTAAAATCTACCTTGATATGAATTATTATGTGGTTATATGTTATTTATTTTATTTGTATACTAGATCATATTACAAATTTTACTTCTTACGTATTATATACCATTATTTTTGTATCTTGGTATAATACCCACATCTACGGCTATGATTCTCGTTTCGTCAGTACCTGGGCTGATGGTAACGTGTTTACATAGATTAACCTATTGTTCTCAGAACCTAGATGGGTCGATATGCTGCAACAGCGGCACAATGATCGTATTTTGGTTAGAATTTATTGGTTTTACTTAACCGTAGAAGTACCGCTTTCACAAGAAAATAAAGAATTATTTCAAGCAATTATGATTTATTACTCCGCGCCAATAGTATACTGACTATAACCATTTTTTTCTTGAAAAAAATTATTATGTATTTAAAAATAAATGATAATAGAGCCGCAAACAAGAATGTGAAAGAAATTCTAGTTCATTTCCTATTCTTTCAATATAGTTAAATTTTTATCCACCGTATAGAAATAGACATTACAAAATGATTATTAAATGTTTACTAGTCTGGGTTGTACTAGTACTCGCGCTTGATTGTGTTCGTTTTACAAGTTTGATTGTCCTCAACAGATTGTATGATATTTGTGTTTGTAAGGATATTATAGCATTGACCCTGGGGCGTTTGAAATATGTGTTTGTTCATTTGCATTAAAACGTTTTCAATCATTATTTTAAAAGGTATGCAAACATTCGTTCTTTTAAGAAATCGGATTATACAAGGTTTTAAGAATTTACAAGTGAACAGTGTTTTACCACGGTTTTACGTTGAAGGGATGTCTATACTCATGTCGGGACTGGATTTTATATTTTTCGCCCGGCATGTGTACTTAATTATGTATATTAAATAATTTTGTATTCATTAGTGTTAAATGAATTAGTTTTCACTTATTTTAATTATTGTCCACGTAAAATACTAGATTTTCTGAAACTAGCGCATTCAACTATACAAACTTCACACCTTGGAATAGTAGTAGTTTATTTAGATAAATCAGGTAGATGAGTATTCTGATAATTTAAATACCCTTTACTTGTATTTTTTCTTATTTTATTTTTATATGTGCTGTACTAACTTTAGATTTCTTAATATATCGACAAAAATAAGATTAATTCAAGCGTTCATTTGACGTGTCAATTAAATGATTTATGAATTTATAAAATAGCAATCATCACTATCCAAACAATTAAAACAAAATAAAAAAGTAAATACTAATTTTAAAAAGTAAAGATATTAAATAGTAAGTATTTCTCTGTTTAAAAACGCAAATTCAATCTTTTTAGAGCTACATTAATGGGTATTTAATAATGTTGCGATTAATTATATACTTTGTTAAATGTTAAAATTATAATTGGATGAATATTTCCCGATTTACATTTTTTATTATACAGCTTGTTGAATTACAATTATGTTGTGGGTTAATTAATAATCGACTAGGTAAATACGTCGGAAACATTCAGCGGCTGATCAAAAGCATTATCATATTGAAATTAGCTTATAGTAATTTAAACATTTTGTTAAGCACCCGAGTGTTACTAATTATTTACAACGATTAAAAATTTAATAATATATGCAACTACATAGTTGTACATATAGTCATGAAAGGCCGTTTTTGTAATGATTTCCCATGGACATTAATTCAATAAATACTTAACAAAGTGTTACAAATGTATAAACATTGTCAAATAATCCATTACTGTACTAAGCTAAACTTGTTAACGTACCTACGGTAATTATTTATTTTAACGATGTTGTTGTAATTATTCGGTGCACTATCAAATTTTGCTTTTTTATACTGAATTTTAAACAGAAAATATTCGTACACGATTAAAGTCTTTCCTGATGGTTTTATAAGAGAATTTTTTATTCAGAAGTTTCAATTTTTATTTAATTAATTTAATTTTGAAATATTTAATTGGCTTCTTTGTCGATGCTATAAATGAAATGATATGCTTATATATTCAGTTAGAATTTGCAATTGAGGAGAATCGATGTTTTTTTTTAAATAAGTTTACTTCAGTTGAATTTTAACAACAAAAAACTTTCCATTTTTGCGAGTGTTACTCAACGCTACCGTTTGTAATAAAAAAAATTCTACGTCATGAGAAAGGAAATCAATTGTTTATAAAACTATTCGTTAATTTTCAGACACCTTATATAAAATGTAATTTTATCATGATAAGAATTACATATTGACTTGTAATTGAGAATTGTATTACAACTATTGTACTCATCAAGAATTTTTGTTACTTTTTTAAATATAATAAATATTAAAAGAATGTAGAAATATTACTGTAATTATGAAATTTTGAAAATCGACATACATTATAAATTGCAATAAATTATTAATGAATTAAGACTTTATGAAATATGAACTCGCTTCTATGTATATTAATTCTAATATTAGTGAAATATTTAGGATTTGATTAGTGTAGTTATCAACTTGTTTATTATTCCTACTAATTGTTACACAGTACGTTCTCTTCCGACTTAGTAGTATTTACCTTGAGCTAACGTTCAGAAGAAAACATTCATTATATGAAGATTTTTCGCCATTCTAATTACATTTATAAACATACTACTATATGTAGGGTACATTAATAACTTTAATGGTAACGTAGTCACAAACATAAAACTCTATACTCAATCAACCGTAAATTTGAACGTAATAAATTTAAGTAAAAGTGATTCTATGGAAAGCCATCTGTATTCATATGTACTTTCTATTTCTTTAATTTTATAAATGAAATCATTTAATGGCACAGAAAGTGAGTAAATTCGTACCGAAAAATATTGTGAATGTCAACACCCACTGGAAGTTTTCGGATATTTAATTACTTACTATCTCATTTCAATTAATGGGGAATTTAAGAAGTACATTTGCGAATATTTTTATGTAGGTATCGCAAATAGTTTGTAATTTTTGTGTGACATTGTGTGACCTACAATTCTACTAAACCTTACAGTGTAAAATGTGTTTTCCGCACACCATCTGCCATAGTCCACTTCCATAAATATTATTTTTATTGATTTTACTTCAATCGCCTAATTTCTGAACGACTACTTCACTACTTTCTTAACTGTGTTATTGTTATAAGTAGTGGTTTCACAATGTCATAGCCTCTACAGTGAGATTTAGAAAAAAAATTGTTTGTGCAATTTTCACACGTTTGCAATGTGTACATTGTATATAGTGGATGTGGACACATGAGAACAATTTTTACATACATCTGAATTGAATGATAAACAAAACAAATACCTTTCTTTTCAATTATGAGAAGAAAATATTAGTTGGAGCTCGTATGAGTTGATGAACGATCTTCAAGGAAATGTTCCTTCCCAAATTTTAGTTAATTAAAATTTAACCTTAATTTTATTATTAATTTCCTTTCCGTGCGCGGAAATGGTCTAACTAGACTAGTTTTTATGTTTTCCAAGTATATTATTAATTATAGATAATAAAAATTCTGATTTAAGTAAAAAACAATCGCATTCGTGTCAGCCGTTAATTAACTACTACTAAGAAAGGAAGCAACTGCAATGAAGTGTAATTCAGAAAGTTCTAGTTTATCACGCATAAATATTACGATTTTCTATTATTGATTGATATTGGCTGTACCCATATTGTATCACATCATATACGTACATGGGAATATTAGAACCACACTTTCTGTGTACACTATACTGGTGCAGATAAATATTTGGTTCTGTTAGTCTTTGCTTATTTTCTGTAAAAAACAAATAAATTCGTGACATGTATAAAATAATCATTGAGACTTATTTCAATACACCAAATACGTTACATTCGTCCTATAGTACACTTAATCTAAACGCAAAATAGAAAAATATTGGTAGTTATTGACTGTTTCCTGAAACTTACTGATTAATTTAGTCAATTGATGCTCGAAAAAAGGCAAATAGGGAAAAATTTTAGTGTAGTTTTTATAATTTGGTTCTGTATAGTTTTTGGGCTGCTGGTCATATGTTAATCTTGCCAACAATAATTTTGCCTGGAAACACGTTTTTTATGTTTCTCAAGAAAAAAAACTATCCATTGTTAAGGAAGTCAATGAAGAAACCCATTCCCGAGGCATTTTAAAAGTAGACGTTAAGTTTGGGGATGATTTAAATGTTAACAATACTTCAGGTCAAATTTCTATGGTATTTAATAGTAAACAAATAATCCTTTAACAAGTTTCTTATTGAAACTAATTGGGCTCCGCTCGCATATAAATAATTATTCTAAAAAATACGCAATAATCAAAAACGTACAGTAAACAGTAAACGTCGTATGTATTGGAAAAAAGAAAAGGGTATACTTTGATCCTAAAGTACTTATGGCATAAATATTCAGGTTGACAACAGCAAGTGGGTACATTATCTAGTTTGTGTGTTAGTTCAGGTGAAGATTTTAAAAAATGGAAGGCGTTACACAAAATTAGTAATTTTCTAGAGTAATTTTTATGCCATAACACTTTTGGCTTTGACGGAAATGTCCACAACACAATATTGTGATCCACCGAATTATTCTGCAGACCATGGGATATTTTTTATTTTACTTTAACAATTAAAATTAATAATAATCTAAAATAGTACTTTGTACAAGAAGTTTTGAAAAGGCACTTTTAAAACGACTACAAAATTAAACGTTATATTTTTAAGTAAATAGGTACTGATTTTGTGCATATTGAAAAATGCGTGCAATATCAGTGGTAACTATGGTTGCAACTAAGAAAAGTGTTTGCACACAGTTGTAAGCCAATCAGATTCTTTAAATTACTTTTCACACAGTTAACTCCCTTCTATTTGCAATTTGACGTTTTCAGTAACAGATTGCCTGGACAAAAACCTACTTTTTATAGTAGCCGTCGGAAAAACATTTATTTTGACTAAATTTAATTGATTGGTTTCTACCTTTTTTTGTTCTACATCTTATATAAGTCAAATCGAAATTGTTAACATCCTATTTTTACCTTTTGATTTCATCTTACTTAATATTTCGAGTTTTTTTTAAAGATATTTCTGTTTTTTTCAAAAAAGATTCATTGAATAATGTTTTTGTCCGGTAAGTAATTACCGATATTCGAAATTACGAGATTATTAACAATATCTTCAATTACAAAAGTTTGGAAATTCTATTTTATACAACTTATTTTTTCACTTTTTTGAGTAAATTTTTTTTATAGCAAAAACAATTTTCTGAAAATACGGTGTATCAAAGACTACTTGAATGATTTTGATAACATTTTTTTTCAGAATGTTTTCAAAATATTCTGTGCACGCATTCTTCTTTGATTCATAGGTTGTTTCTAAAATATATTTATACAAACTTTATTTAAGCAATTGTTTCTACGATAAACAATTACCACAATCAAGTGACTTTTATTTGACGATATTTTTAATTACAGTAGGTAAGTGTATAAACAAAATTGTTTTACAAATAATTTTTAGTCGAACTATTCATTTCTTTCTTTCAACTAAATGCGTTTAAGTAGAAACTTCAATATTTCGAAGACTTTATTAACAAAAATTATTAGTATTTTTTGTAAATAATTGGTTATGATGCAAGTGTGTGAAGTACGCATTTTACACTCGAATATCATACAATATTATATCAACTAAAAGTAATTGAAAAAAAGGCTATAAGAGTTTTGAGTTTTGAATGGTGCTTGGCCGGCGGGCACCGTTGTTAACGAAAATCATTTAATAATGAAAGTCCCATTTAATTTTCATTGAACTTTTAATAAGAGTATTCTTTTACACACGATTTATTTAAAGTAACTCTTCACACAATTATTTATTAATGTAGTGTGCTCGTTGTAGCGTAGGAATAGATAGAAGTTCCTACTTCAACTATACACAAGTTTTGTTTTTTACCGTTACACTGTAATCACATGACTTTTATGTTATAATAGCATCTACAAATTAATTACAGGAAAAAGTTTGGAAAAGTATTTTTTCTATTTTGGGTCGCTTACAGAGCTATAAAAGCACCCAAATGAGTTCTTTTATAGAAATTTGAGTTCTTTTATAGAAATAGAACAATTTTTATTCCGAACGGTGGTAACACTGATAACGACCAAGCTGTCATTACGTTCGGTGTGCATTAATTTAAATCATAATTAATGTTTAGTAGATTTATTTATATACTTATTTTTATTTCCACCCATTTTTTAAATGAAACTATGATAAATGCTCTAATTAAACTTAAACTAACATTTACACCAAAGTTTAATGAAAATATTGCCATCTTAGCAATTCCACTTCAAAATTCCCTAAGTTTAAAAACTCGCGAAATTTTATTTTAAAATCAATCTGAAAAGCCCAAAATAGAAAAAATAGTATAAAGAATTCGTTTCAGAAGGCATTTTAGCGACTCGTACTTTCGAAAACTCTCCGTTTTGCGGCTCGTTTTCGATACTGTACTCGTCTTATAAAATGCGTCTTCTGAAACTAGTTCTTTAATATACTATTCCTCATTTTTAAATATCACAAGTATGTATGGTTCGGGACGGTTGATGTTTACTTGATTAATCGTGGGTAAATCATGTATATATATATCTAAACGATTTTTAATAATAAACAAAATTACATGTTCATACCACAGCAAAATCTTTTTTTCTATTATGCAAATGCAATTACATGCTAACTAAGCTTTGTAAATTAGTCGTTTTGTAATAGTTTGAACTATTTTAGAACTTGCGGATATGGTTTTTACAGTAATTAAGTTGCTAAGGTGTATGTTTAATAGGACATAAAAAACTGAAGGCCAGTTTCTAGTACCTTTAGTTTGTACATATAACATTGGTGTTTATATATGTAGTGCCAATATCGTATATATAATTCAAACTAAATATTGCAAAATGACAGTTTCCAGCTCTTGCGCTTCATTTAAGTAATTGGTACTAATCAATTATCGTTAACTGATCGAGAGATTTCAACCTTCTCTTTGAAGAATTAATGAAAGTATATTTGATGGTTTGTTGATGCCAGAGCGATATCGATAGCTGATTATTTAAGTTGCGATGTTTCTTGATTTTTGGTATAGCATTCAAGAAACAATGGATGTATTTACTCAAACAATAGACAAATTTAATCTTACGAAACCAAGGAGAAACGTTTTTTAAAATTTTTTAGTTAAAAAGTTTCAAACAATTACTTAACATAACATTCACTTCAACACGCATTTAAGACATTTTAAATTACCGTTGTTCTGAAGTTATAAATCCGTTTTATTACTTTTATTTAACCGATGACTTTCTTTTACGGTTCATTAGTTTGAATATTATTTAAATAAATTCGTTGGGATTAATTAATGTATTGTAAAAGCTATTACTTTTGCTATAAGTATTGTAACTCTCTGGAAACTTTGTCCTCAACTTATGTTGGTACCTGACAATATTTATTAAGTTTCTTTCGTGTTTGTTGAGACATGCAATTAGTAACACAGAATTACGTTTAAAAAAACTATAATATTGGTTAACGACAACATGAAACTAATATATAACATTAATTTTTTTTTAATTTCTCTGCTGTCACTCATGCTAGGAGCATTGAACAATAATAATTAATAACGTTGTTGTCACAATAATGTTCCAAAAATTATATGAAAAGAGGTCACGTAGTTTTACCCTTTAAATACTTACGTCAAAATTAAAATGAGTATTAAAATAATTATGAAAACACATTTAGGCCCAGTTGCACCAAACTCGGTTACATTTAATCGTAGGTTAAAAACAATAGTATCCAAGGATTAAACATAGTAACGATTGTTTTTAACCTACGGTTAAATTTAATCAGGGTTGGTGCAACTGCCCCTTAATGTAATAAGTTTCGAGGTAGTTTTTAAATACCTAAGAATTATATACTGTATTGATACTAATGACATTTTTAACTTATAACGTGTGTGTTTTTTTCAAATCCGGCTTCAAAGTTAACTTTGACATTTTGTAAATTGTAAAGTTGTCACCGTACTACAAATCAATTTGTTTCACAGCCAAAATCTGTCAAATTTAATTGTAGTTTGGTAGTAGGATCACAATTACAAAATGTCAACGCCAACTTGGACGTCAGATTTTAAAATCATTATCACAAAACAATTTCTTCAATATAAACATTAATTTAGTATGTGTTCTCGAATTTATTAATTCAATGACAATGACTTTCTCTAATCATTAGTATTTATTATTTTCAAAACCATGTGTTAAATTTAGGAAGAAACCGTTATTAACAAAGCAAATTTATAATTTTATAGTTTCGTTTGCTGATTATCATAAGATATTTGCATTATTATTATTTGAAACCGAAACATTACACAATATAATACCTATGTAATTATTTGATAATTTCACATCTTTATTAAACAAAGAAATTGTTTCTCATATTTTCTAGTAAATTCTGTGAAATATTACAATTCTAAGATGAGAAATGTGTCAAATTATTAAACTCTTAATTAACCTAATTTGTAACTAGGTTACTTACCTAAAATTGTACACAAAATAAGAATAAATATTTTAAAGTTTTTTAACATGGGACAATTCTGTCGTATTAACATTTTTGAGCGTTTTCTTATATCACAAGGATTCACATACTGAACGTAATACAAATTGCCGAAAATATTTCATTTTTATAACTCCGCCGTGTATTATATGTTTGTAGTAACGTACTAAGCAAGTTAATCTGAAGAAAGTAAATACACTTTACAGAAAGTCCCCCTGCCAGAGTATTGCCGTCCCCACTGACCAATTCTATATCGTGCAATGTCAAATATTATTAACGTCAAAGATTTTACCTTGATAAGGTCGTAAGATGCAAGACGAATTTTGTGAAAGTGCTCTTTCATTGGGTTACTTCATTAATATCCAATGATATTACACACAATCTCACAAAAATATCTGCTCTTGATTGATCTATTGTTTTTATTATTTAACTTTTTCTTGTTGTACAATAAAGTATTAGCACTGATGTCCATATAAAAAAGCGTGGTTAATTAATTTTGTTCGTTATAGAAACATATATTTCTAATTATTCATGTGTACAAAGAGCAAGTGAACTTTACTTAGAGTACAAATGCTAGATATGCAAATATATATCTTAAACAACAAACATAAATGTTGTTTACTCAATTTTTTGATGTGTATGAAGAAAACTTGAGCTAAATAGGAAAAGTTAAGGAACCAACAATTAGCTGTTTAGAAAGCATCACTGTTTTTTAAAAATATTTGACTTTTTCCAATAATAATAATTAAAAGTTTAGTTTCTAATTAATTAAAACAATCCGAGAACAACAGTAAAAAAACATCTTCGATTAGCATTTTTTTCCATTTCGGCATTTTAACGTACCTTTTAAAGAACTGAGTTAACCGATTTTTCTTGGTAACGATGTCAGGCAACGGATCAACATTCAAAATAAAAAAGTAAACTGCATCCGTTACATATCTTTGAATTTCAAGTTTTAGTTCCGGCGTAGATAAAATATTGTATGATGCACGTATGACATTTGCATAAAGCCTTACTTCGCATACTTATATCGTAATTAATTATTACATATATTTTTTGAAAAAAGTGTTGTTTAACTTAATTCTAACATGATGTTAATAGAAAAAAAGAAAAATACTTATTCAACGCCACTGAAAAAGGTAGGTATTCTTTTAATAATTCTAAAAGCATAAATATATCAACAAAATTTATGGTTATTAAAATATAACAAATAAAACAAACAATAAGAAAAAGAACGTCCGTTTTTATTGATCACAATGCAATATAAAATAAGTATTTGTTTTTATATTACTTATTTTGAAGTTCAATATTTCTTGAAAAACAGAAGAAGAAGTTATTGATGCTTTATACAAATATATTATCAAATAATTGAAAATTAAATGTTTTATCAATTTTTTTTTGTTTTTTAAACCTACTTTATATAAATCCAAACGTAAATCAAATGATAAGTCACATAAAGGTTAAATAAAAGTAGTAGAAAATATAATTTACAATATCGTTTGTTCTCTTTTTGTACCTGATCAATATGATTGTAAATTTTGTTAAATATACATAAAGATAGCGTAATTCCCGCATCTTTTGTACTATAAAAAAACAAAATAAAACGGAAAATGAAAAAATTTGTATTAGTGCAGTCAAGTAAGTAAGTGAAAAAAAGACGATTTGCGAAAATATCGATTAGAGCTTAGCGACACGGCACAAAATGTTCGTTTTGGTGTCAATAACAACACTCTTCCCCATCTAACGTTTGGGGCCCAATATTTAACTTTTAGTCGAGTTTTGACTATTTTTTTAAATGTTCCCCAGTTTGTCCAAATGGTCGTAGGAAAAAAAGAAAAAAACATAAATGTAGATTTTTTTATGTACTTTCACGGAATATTACTCAAATTTCATCTAACGCAAGCGCGACTTCGGAATTCGCTATTTACGGTATATACAGTATGCCTGCAGATTGAGTTGAAAAGAGAAGAAACATTTTTATTATTGGTTTTACTACATAAAGTTATTCTTTATAAAATAATTTGCTTTTCACGTGAAAGGACATAAAAAACCTACACTTCGGTTTTTTCTAAATTTTCTACGACCATTTGAACAAACTGTGAAGCAATTTGAAAAAATAGTCAAAATTTGACTAAAAGTTAAATATTAACAAAACTAACTAAATCTTTTTAGCTGAAATTTGGCATACTGTTTGTAGTCCATAATGACTATTTTCCTTGAAAATTTCAGCTCAATCGGTCGATATTTGAGCGAGTTACACACGATTGAATTTCTCCGTGTTTTTTGTTTATACAGGGTGGTGCACTACCAACGAATTATTCCGTAGCATTGAAACGACAAATAATATTAGAAATCTTATGGCATACATATATCGAGATTATTTGAGACGACATTTTAAAAATATGTTGGATTGCACAGGGTGCTCCAGAAACACGTTTCTATTTTTGAATTGTTCGTTCAAAAATAATGTAGGTATGTTCTTTAATTAGTTCCTGCTTCCAACAGGTTACAGAAATGCAGTGTGCTCCTTCTAAGTTATTCAAGTTAATTAAGATTTAAGTCGTTAGTGTTATGCGGTAGTATTAAAAACACCCTGTACATCATAACGTTAAAGTAAATATAGCAAAAATGATGTTGAATGCTCTTAGTAAGGTGGTGTAAGACAAAGTTGTCTGTTCTTATTTATTTTAAAGTTATTGTAGTTTGGATGGTCTGCAAATCAGGTAAAATCGATTTATCTCAGAAACGAAGTAAGTAGGTATATGATAATGTTAACAAACATACATTGATTTTTATCATACAATTCAAAAATAGAAAAAAATACAGGATGATCTATTTAAAATAACCGAACTTTGATATGGTACGTGTTTCTGGAGCACCCTGTACAAATAATGTCGATATATGTATGCCTTAAGATTTCTTAAATTATTTGTCGTTTTAATGCTACAGAATAATTCGTTGGTAGTGCCTTACCCTATATATAAACGATAAATTTTTCGACATGTGGTGTCGACTCGTGAAAGCGTTCACGTACGTAAATGTAAGCAACTTTGCCGACAGGTATGTAGCAGTTACATATCGATTCTTTATACTATAGCCAACATAACAGTTGGCAAGTATAAGTTTCGAATCGCCTGCAGTAAGTACGCAAGAGGTTGTACGATAGCAAACAAACACTGAGAATCACCCGACAGCTGTTTCGTCCTTTGGGACTCTTCAGGAGTGAGGGAACTCGAGTGTAAGTTCACTATTGTACAACCTCTTGCGTACTTTACTGCAGGCGATTCGAAATTTTTATACTTGCCAACAACTGTTATGTTGGCTATAAGTATTGAAGAATCGACTATGTAACTGCTTTACATACCTGTCGGCAAAGTTGCTTATATATATATATATACAGGGTGTTAGGTAAACATGCGGCAAAAATTCAATGGGGTTTTCCTTGGCCTAATTTAAGAATATTTTGTCCTATGATGATTTCCTAAACACCTCTTTATTTCGAAGATACAGGGTGAACAAAATATGCCACAGTAACAATATTAATGTAAATAAAAGTATGGCGTACGCCAATGAGTTTGTCAAGTAAAAAATTAAGTGACGTTTAGCTGTTTGATGTGTCACGTTTGTTTAAAGTGAGTGACGTTTAGGTCTTTTACGTGTCTTTAATAGTTAGTGAAGTCCGCTATTATGAATCACTATACGAACGCCGAGATGACTGACATGCACTTCATGTATGGACTTGACGAGAAGATTGAATGCTTGTATCCAGGCTGGAGGAAGTCATTTCGAACATTTATTGTAGATTGATCAACTTTACATTTATTTTTTGATATTAAATATTGTTACTGTCGCAAATTTTGTTCACCCTGTATCTTCGAAATAAAGAGGTGTTTAGGAAATCATCATAGGACAAAATATTCTTAGATTACGCCAAGGAAAAACCCCTTGAATTTTTGCCGCATGTTTACCTAACACCCGGTATACATACATACATACAGGGTGATTGATCTCGCCTTAATCATTAGACGTTATAGGAGGATTATCAAGATCTGGATTTTGAAACTTTGTATGGTAAGGTTTCCGAATGCGGTCTCTCTCTAAAAATATTCAAAACCTTGTAGCCTTTCCGGTTACACCGGAAATAAAACTCAGCTTCGTTATTTTAAATGGAACTATGTATTTTTTCTAAAACCTTTGGAGTATTCGCTTAATTTGCTACATTTTTGGTCTAAGTTATGTTTACTTAGTTGCTATGTTTAAACAGATATTACAACTTTTATGAAAAATTGTCACTGACAAGAGTTTCTCAGAAAAATCATAACTTCTAAACTACTAGCAATAAAGAAAAAAGGTTGTTGCCCTAAACGTCTGATGTCGAAAACTCGAGGATGTTGCAATTGCGTAATGCACCAAAACGAACCTACCACATACTCCTACCAGAAGGCTCCAGGATTTTGGGAAAACTAAACCTTAATTAAAAGTATACGGAAGATTTAACCCAACTAACAATCATTTATGAAATTATAAAAAATTCTCTAAATGCCAATGTTTTATTATAAACAACACAATTTTTGATATGTTTGCACCAACATTTTTATTTGATTTGATTTTTGTGCGTTGTGTTAACTTTTAACATAATTGTGACTGTACTTTCTTAAGATAAGTCAATTGGAAAGTACATTTCTAAAAGGCTTTATTGGGCAAACATAGCATTTAATGCAGTCAATATTGGCCAAACAAAACAGAAAACATGCAATCGGATAAAAAATCATAAGTACGATTGCAAAAACAAAAAACCAGACTCTGCGTTAGTCGTACACCATATTGAGATGGGTCATAATTTCAATTTTGATAATCCTACGATTTCAAATGTAGAAAGTAATTATAAAAAACGTCTAATAGGAGAAATGATATACATCATCAAACACAACAATAACATTAATTATAATACGGACACATAAAATTTAAGCAATATTTATAGAAATTTAATCACGAAAATAAAATAAAAGGAAGAATTACCATTATCATATTGTTATCTAGTCATTCATGTTTGTTCGTTTCTACGTATAATGTGTGTTTTTTGTTAGAGATATTTATTTACATTTAATTGTTAATTTATTTTGTGTTTGTTGATTATCTATGTGGTTTTGTACTTTTTTACGTGGCGGACCATTTTTTTGTTTTAAGTAAGTAGTCCAGTCAATCACGTATAATTAGATTAATGTATGAAGGATATGATGTATATATGTGTACTATAACTTACCTTTAAATACAATACATTCGCTGAAAAAACGACATAGTGGTTTTTTGGTGCCCCTCCTCAACGAAGAACAAATCATTTAATGAGAACTTATAGGAGGAAATATTTACCTTTCATTTACTTTCAAGCTTATTTTGAACTGTATAACTTATGTGTACTACTTTGAAAATTTCTGTGTAAACTATAGCACTGCAGCTGTTTGCGTTTAAATGAACTGCAACTATTAAGTATTATTCTTTGACAAAATGCAGTATAAGTTGTGTAGTATACAAGATTACAGAAATTATTCATATCGTTTAAAATTGTCGCTAAAAACAACCAAAACTATGGCGTCAAGGTTACTCAAATTTGACTTCTGAACATCAAAAAACCGCGATGAGTTTCACATCTGAGTGTAGCCAATTATTTATTCTGTGGCTATACTATGATTTTAAATGCACAGGGTGTTGTGTAACTCGAATTGTTATTTTAAATTGCGACATTTTATTTCAGATTCAGGTTGTTGAAAAAATTTTTCACCAACTACGAGTACATACCAAAAATGTATAGCTTTAACTAAATAAAAATATTTGAAATTGAAAATCAGATTTATTTTCGATGTAGTTTATATGGGGAAAAACAATCAATTTAACCTTACATACCTACTTATTATAAATCGTGACTACCTCCAACAATTTAATTGAGTTCATTATTTCTTATCTATTCTTTAAAAACCTCAAGTATCCGAATAAATCATTATAATTACCAAATTGAAGTTTTTATGCACTTACAACAATAAAAACGGATCTTTCAGCGTTTTTCCTTCGTGATACAGTTATTTTCCTTTCACTGTTCTACGGATTGGAATGACTTTTTGTTTCTATATTTAGATGGATTTCCTTTATCTCCGGTTGAAAGTCAAATATATTATTTCTTAGTTCCTAAAAATACAACAAATCATTAATTTGAAAGTTAGCATCGATCATTAAATTTGAGTATCTCAATACATTATTATACGAAAACAAAATATGTCCGTAGTAATTGCTACACATAAGTATTGTACCTGTTTTATCAACATCTTTAACAGCAATGCTATTGTGAGTCATATTTCAATCATTTTTTGAATAATTGAGAAAGAATACCCTGTTACATTATTTATTAGCAATTCACGAGACAGATTTGAAGGCCTATTAATCTTTATAAAATTACAACCTACACAATTCTAAAGTAGGATTTGAAGATGTACTCAATTTTTGAAGTTGTAGAACTGGAGATCAAGAACAAGAAGATGGAAGAGAAAGGTTACTATTAATCATTAGAAATAGCGAATATAATTTACATTAAAAATGACATTAAACATTTTAACGTATCAATTTATGTACTTATTTTTAAAATTCAAGTGTTTGATTAATTTTTTTAGTAATCCAATTAACTTTCTTTAGAAAAGTTCGAGTTTACGTAGTATTTCTTTTTACAACATTTGTAATGTTTCCTTTATACTTATATTTTCACTTTCACTATCGTTCTATTTTTAAATGGTCATTTTTCGAATTACTACTGATTAGCATTTTGAAATTTCTTTTGACAATCCTTTGATTTATTAAAACTTATATTTATTTTCATGTGCATATATACATTCATCCTTGCGTAACAATGCCCAGGATGCAGCTGTTTATTTGTTTCAAAGTAATTCTCTGCTTTAGATACTAACAATTTCAATTGTTTGAAATCGTAATTAAATTTAATTAGTGAACTTTTCCGGTTTTAGATTTATGCACACTGTAGAGAACATGTTCATTACCACTGACTCGTGTTGCACTTGTTAATTCTCAAAGTATTATAAAATATGTACGGAACGAATTTTTGTTTTGCATTTGTTCTTGATGGAAATGAAATTAGAAAGAAGCAATATGTTGATTCTATTTACAAAGTGTATTTTATACAAATCTACATAAACACGATTATTTACAAACGTAAAACGGAATTTAAAAAATAGGATGAGTTTTATAATTTAATTGATACGTTATTTTATTCCATGCAGTTTAGGAAAAGATTCCACAGAAATGTTTGATGTGAAACTAAAATTTTAAGCATAATAAAATATTTATATTTAAATTGTTATTTTAGCGAAATAGCACTATAAACTATAAACCAATTGCTTCAATCTTTTTCTGATCAAATGTACAAAATGTGGTGTAGAAAGCTAAAGTAAATTTTATTTGTCTTAGTATCTATACATTTTACTCGAGACCTTATAAATGAGATGGGGAGTTATGCGACGGTTTCCAAGCCGAAAATTTTAACACCCCTCGTATAGGTGTTATTTATATCGCAGATCTGATTAGCTTTTGGGTATAATCTTTCCAATCAAAAGGATTCTACATAGATTTTAAACGGAAATTCTGTATAGCATAAAGAACGAAGAAATCACCAGTAATCTAGTAAAAACTATTTTGTATTATTCGGAAACTAAAAAATCTAATTCGTTGGAGTATGGTATTTTTATGGAGCCAAATAAACCAGTAAAACAGTGCAAGAATGTGGATATTCTTATACAAACAGTACCAATTTATTGGAACATCACCTGATGGATTAATATATGAGAATTTCATTGTAAAAATCAAATGCCCGTACTCAGCAAGAGAGTATACCATAGAAGAAGCTGTTGAAAAACAATAAAATATTTAGAAAAACACAAAACGCACTTTCTGTAAAAATAAACCACAATTACATGTAACAGATCCAGGGCCAGTTGCATACATCTAACATAAATCTATGTTATTTTGTTGTTTATACAAGGAAAGATTTGTTTGTTGAACATTTTTTTTCATAATAATGATTTTTGGCTGTAAAACATGAAAAAAAATTTAATCATGTTTTATTTTTTTGCCTTATTACCGAAGATCGTTGACCCGAGGCAGAGTAGAAATATTCTTATTCCAAAAATTAAAAAAGAGGAATTATAATAAGTAAAATGTGTGTCTTGCGACATCTCGTGTAAACATTGACACGTATGAATAGTATAAACTAAGAAAAATGCCAACAGTTAACTGTAACGGCATGTTTGTGTTAAAGTGCAAAGCGCCATCTAAGCGATAGCTTTAATGCTTGTAACACACGTTGCCGATAAAGCCAAGATACCTTGTACAGAAGTACACACGCAACAAAAGAACACCTGATGCAGCATTTCGCTCTTATTGTGAGCTCATCAGATGTGTATACTTAAGTGCGGTATACGACTGTACAAGACGGCGGTTGGTCTTTTAAGCTGTCGTGGAGCAATTAAAATAAGTAAAATGTGTGTCTTGCGACATCTTGCTTGGCTTTATCGGCAACGTGTGTTACAAGCATTAAAGCTATCGCTTAGATAGCGCTTTGCACTTTAACACACACATGCCGTTACAGTTAACTGTTGGCATTGGCTGTCAAATAAATGATAATATTTTAACAACCGCCAACAATACGAAACAAAAATAATTCTGACAAAACGGACAATTTCAAACTTTTTTCTTTCTTGTTAAATTGCGCTAATGTTATTAGTTCGGTCAGAAAAAAATTTAAATCATATCCCTGTAAGGCGCATCCATACGATTAGAAATTCAAGTAGACTGCTAGTAGGCTATGCGATCTAATCTATCATTTGTGACATTTATTTCTGGATCCTCCAAGATTACTCACGTTTCTATTTTGCGATTAACTACTTGAAAAATGTAGCTCGCACATTTGCTAAACAGACTGATATGCTGTTAGTGTTGGGCTTTTGCAGTGGCAATTGTCAGGAGAGCTAGAGGGTTTATGCAGAAAGGTTCCCAAATTGGATTGACATGATCGCATAGCCTACTAGCATTCTACTTGAATTTTTAAGCGTATGGATGCGCCTTGCATTGATATGATTTAAATTTTTTTCTGATCGAACTATTAACATTAGCGCAATTTAACAAGAGAGAAAAAAGTTTTCAAATTGTTTATTTTATTTGTCAGAATTATTTTGGTTTCGTATTGTTGACGGTTGTTAAAATATTATCATTTATTTGTCAGTGCCCGTATGAAACCGACTTTTCCTGCCATCAGAAATTTGTCCACATTACACAGAAAAACATCTTCGGAAGCAGACAAGTAGCATACGAAAACAGAACAAAATCCGTCAAACCGTTTTCGAGTTATTCCCAATTATGGTGCACTTTTGGTCTATTTTGAGCCAGAGAACCTCTGGTAAAGCTATGTTACACTTTGGTAAATTAAATAAAATGTTAAGTTGAAAATAAAAATAATTAAGAAGCAGGATGATAAATAATTAATATAGAAGTGTTAAAAATAAATATATGTGTCATATAAAAATTAAAGATTATACAATGAAATAGTTTTGGGCGTCTTGTGTAATACAAAATGAGCTTGCAGGCTACATGCCGGATGCTCTAGTCTGAGTTATAGAAGCGCTTGCAGGCCCTGGCCGGATGTGCTGGTTACCATGATCATGGATAAGTAGAGTAATTATAAGTTTATAGTTTTTAAGATATTTAGGTAGAAGCAGGATGAGCTCATACGGGCCGGGGGTAAGTCCGCCAAAGATGTATTTCTAAGTAATAGTAGGCGGTAATCTTGTTGTTCTTGTTCCATGTCTCTACTCCTGAAAAGATCCCCATCTCTTTAGTCCAGACGGAAGCTGTGTATGATAAATTTGGAAGTTACCCAGTTGTGCCCCAAATAGGCGAGCAAAGCACCTTTACTGTTTATGATTCATTACATCCTGATCATTAAAAGTTGCCCTTTGAGAACCATAAATAAATAATTAATTTTAAAAAACAAGTTTTACAGTAGTGTATAAAGTTTATAATAATTTAACAATTTTACAATATCAAAGACAAAATTATTTTTAAATTAGACTAGATTAAGATTAAAATTAAGAATTCTAATGAAGAATTTGGTTTTCAAAGAAGTTTTTTATAAAAATTATTGTTGGTCTTGAAAGTGACAGAATTGGTAACGTTGAAAGATATGTCAATTAATAAAATTGGATAAATTATTAATGTATTGTCCAAATAACTCGCTCGTTAATTTTGAGGTAATTATAACTAGGACGTTACTTTAGTAATAGTACGTACCAGAATGCATTGATATAAATTGAATTGAAATATTATGTCATGTTAATAATAATTAATCATAATTTCCAGACACTACGCCGAAATCAGTAATTGGACATATCGTCGAAATGTGGACACAACGTCGAAAACCAAAAGCTGACACCACCTAGATTGGATATTGATTAAAACAATTTTTTAAAGAAAAAAATTGTAATAACTGTAACCTACCAACCAAAACCGTTTACCCCCGATCACATGAAAACAACTTACATTCATTAAAACAAATTTAAGTGAAAAAAAAGTGTTTGAATACCCTACTTAAGATTAATCCCTCTTAATACGAAAAACACGTCAGTTTTTGTTTTTCTACGTTGTGTTCAGATTTGACGATATGCCCAATTACTGATTTCGACGTTGTGTTCTTTTTCGGCATTGTGTCCAGCAGGTGATTTCTGCGTTGTGTCCAGTTTCGGCGATATGTCCAATAATTCGTTTCGACGTTGTGTCCAAGTTTCGCCGCAGTGTCCATTCGACGTTATGTCCATTCAGCGATGTGTCCGGATACCGTTTTATTGAAAATTACTAAGTGTCACACATGATTTTATAACCTGCACATTCAGTGTAGCAAAATATATGATTGGATTAATAAGCTTAGAAATTAAAATTTGATTTTGGTAGATAATTCAATAAATTACTATCATTACATACATCATACAAAATAATTTATTACAGAATTGAAAATTTGATTATAAAAGTGTTGTCTCAATAAGTCACTCGTTGTTTTAATTTTCATACAACAAAAAATAGGAACGGCAAAATGAAATGTTAATAAACACAGATTTAATCCATTGAATGCCAGAGGGTACTTGCAGGTAGACGAAATATAGGTTTCAATATTCTCAATTTCAATTATCTAATAATTATTGCAATAATGATCACTTAAAAAGAAAACGAAAACGCTATCCTGTTAGAGCAATTAAAGATCTATCGGTTGTTATAAGAAATGTATCTTTAACTTCAAAAGAAACCACGTAATCTTGTCTAAAAGTTTAACATATTTTATTTAATTAAAGCGGATTACCTATTTTACAATTTTCAAAATCGTACCTGACTAGAGAATGATTTACCGAATAATCTGAGCTATTTTTTAAAACCTTTTTTAAAAATCAAACGTAAATCTTAAAAACACGTTAAAAAATTTGACTTTTTTCACTCGTTTTAACCCTGGTAGTTTAGACCCTTAACATAGTAAATGCATATATGTCAACTTTTTCGTGAGACACACGGTATATACTTTACACTAGGTTAAGTTTATAATTACAGTGCGTTTCTCAAAAAAAAGGTGCAACTTAGGTATGTATTTGAGTAGTAATTGAAAAACAGGTCCCTATGGAAGCAGCTAGGCAACTTCATTTACATTTAGATACAAGAAATGGCAGCGTTGCCACATGCAAAATTCCTAATCTGCGGCACGTGTGACTCCATCTATTGAGTCTAATAGAGAAAGTGGCCCTCATTTTCAGAAACGCACTGTAGATATGATATGGCTTAATTGACTAATAATTACGATCTAAGTGGCAGTTACTTGCTTGCTTTGCATATTGAAATTCAAACCAAAATGTAGACAACCGGCAATTAATTCGTCGATGATTGTTTCCAAAGTTATTAATCAATTGTTGGGATTGCAGTTACAATTGCAACAATATTCGACGTCAATATGAACGTGCAACATTTTGTAAAATTTGCCACAAATTTGCTATAATGTAATAAAAGTGTACAGGCTTTTATAGCACGTCCAAGATATTAAGGACATGGTAGGTAGAATACGCTGTTTTTCTCAGTAAAGCACGTTCGGTTTTCTACGCTTCTGCATGCGTCAAATCTATAAAAACATCTACATGATTTTATAAAAACAGAAACTGAATACACTTGTTATCTTAAGGCATATCTAAAAAATACCATTTTGAAAAAATATCACAAAAATATTACGAAAGAAAAAATTTAGCTTTACAGATAGTGTTGCAATAGATAATAATATAGAATGTTATTATGCTGTATGAGACAATTCGACGCGGTCAATACAATCGTTTAGAGGCATGTAGAATTGGTAAAAATTAAGTAAAAAATGGTATTTTATGTGCTCATCTCAAACTTATTGATCATTCGAAAAATTTTGTTGTTTTTGAGTCATGCCGCGTTCAAGTAATCATAACATGAGAACCTTTCCTAAAGGCAACATTTGTGTGTTTAACTAAAACTCTTCGTTTGGAATTTAGTTAGCCATCTTACTAAAATAACTAAAATAAAAGTTTAGACAATAATTTTTTTGAATAATTGGAAGATATTGTTAAAATAATTAGTGTCACGTGATTGTCATATATCAGTAGTTACTTATCTGTTTAAAAAATAGATTAAACAAAAGTTCTATATAATTAAAATTGAAACAATTTTTATTTGAAGAAAAAATGTATAAAATAAATATTTTTGTAAATATTATAATGTCATGATCATTCTTTGACATCTGACATTGTTACTGCCGCCCCATAATCACCGTCTTTAGAGAAGGTACTAGGAAGTTCTTACTTTCTTCTGCTGCCTATTAATTATATGTCGCTTTGCTTGTGCAAATTACGTTGTGTAAATAATCACTTGCCCACTAAAATGTTCTTGTACAACATCAACGAATGCTCTACGTTTACTGTAAGAAATTGACTTTACATCTCGATGCCTCTTATAGAAAAATTAACATGTTTTCCACCTATAAACTTATTCAACTTTCCGCATTGTTGGTGTTAACGTCAACTAATAAACTAGAAGCATTATTTACTACCCGCATAAGAGCGGTTTGAAATTCGTCAAAGATTTTGGGTTCTTTGCAAAAATATTTATAAGAACAATCCTAATTCATACATCCATGATGGTACCCAAATATTTAATTTAAGATTTCCAATTTTTTCCATTGTTGATGTTATTTCTTTTTTTCTGTATTGAACAGCGCCTATAATAGCAATTCTGAATCGCAGTAGATTTCTTTTTATTGTCAACTTCATATATGGCCTGTCACTAAAATCTTTAATTCTTCTACAAAAATTACTTACAAAAGGATTTCTGCATTCTACTTTTTCTATGAAAACTTCTGGTCCAGGGCTTCCCTTATCTTTTTGCTACTATCTCCACCGCCAATATAGCGAGTGTATTTTAATTTGTAAGTATCCAGCGAACTTCGAAATTAATCGATTATGATAGCTAATTCCATAGAAATAGAAGTACCAGACCAATTTTTTTAACAAATGTGCTCTGGGATATGTGTCTAATTGATTTCAACTAATTTAAAAAAGCAACCAAGTCAATAATTCGGCGTCCACTAATGTTTTTGGGCACTTCAGCTACACTATTGTATTAACCTCTTCACACCTGATTTATTTACAATTTTCTACAGAATTTGATAACATTTGTACAGAATACTGTACATAAATTTGTAAGCGTTCTTATTACTACTTAGAAGCGATTAGTACAAATCAGAGCTTTTGTACAGTATAGTGTACATACTAAATTGTTATACTTGTGAATACTGTCATCTGTTGAGTGGTAGTAAAATTTTATTTAGGTAAGTAAGTTATAGCCTTTCGCGGGAATAACATAACCTTTTATGCTCTCTACTTACAAGGTAAGTTTTATAAATTATTACGCATTTCAATATAATTACACCTACCAATAACGTTTTCAGAATTATGCCTTTACATTGCTAATTAGTTAATTTTTTCGAAACATTAAAATTTCGTCGTAATTTTACCCACCAATTTTAATGTACAGTATTATGTACATTCAACACAAACTTAACTTTTAATTTTTTGTAGTTTTTTTTGTAATAATGTATCGCGGATTTAGAAATCGATCAGAGTATATATTATCGCTTCTACAAAATGGAAATGACTCTGAAGTTGAAAATCTGAGTGATAGCAATGATGAAGATGATGAAATTAATAAGTTGCTTACTGAAAACGATTTACCAAGCAATTTACTTGAAACAATTGACGACATTCTTTTAGAATGTAATAATGAAAATGAAGACCAAAATATTTTAGAGATTTTGAACAATAACACTGAGCTATACCAAGAAGGAAGTAAAAATGGAGATCAGAGCAACAACAATAATCAACAAGAAGAAGATTTAGAAAACTTGTATTTATTTTTGGGTAAGTTTCTTGTTACCTTTTGAAACATAAACAATTACATGTATTTCTTAGGGATTGCAACTGAAAAACACATATAAAATGGTCTAAAAACAAAAATCTATTTACTCCAAACGTTGTACACTTTCGCAAAGATGATGATGACTCTATTCCTGAGCTTTTATCACCATTGTCATATTTTTTGAAATATATTCCAGAAAATATGTACGAAAAAGCTGCAGAATTTACTAACATATACGCTCATCAAACAAATCACACAATAAAACCGTGCAACTCTTCTGAGATAAAAATTTTAGTTGCCTTGCACATTGCTGCAGGAACTTTAAAATTTCCTAGAGTTCGCATGTATTGGGAAAAAACGTTGAATATTTCTTTATTTATTAACAACATGTCTAGGGACAGATTTTTTCAACTCAGGAACAATCTTCATTTTGTGAACAATTTAGAAAGACCCGACAGCTGCAATGATATATTTTACAAAGTGAGACCTCTCTATGACTCAATAAGAAACCGGTGTCACCAATTACAGTTACCAGAGGAGTTATGCGTTGATGAACAGATGGTACCATTTACTGGAAAAATATCTGTATTGCAGTACGTTAAATCTAAACCAAATCCATGGGGAATTAAAATTTTCGTTCTTTGCGGAAGCAATGGGATAGCATATGATTTTATTATATATCAAGGCAGTAAAACAGAGATTAATCAGATGGTTGTACAGAAATTTGGATTAGGAGCAACAATGGTTTTGGCACTTTCTGAAAGAATAACTTGCCACGGCCACATTTTATATTTTGATAATTATTTTTCCTCATACCATCTTTTACAAATATTAAAAAAAAAGAAATATTTGCTGCTTGTACCATACGTATCAACAGATTTCAAAAACCAGCACTCTCAACAGACAATGAAATAAAGAGAAAATGCATGGGCAATGAACGAGGATACTCAGAAGAATGTTTCAGTGCAGACGGGGATGTTGTCGTGACAAAGTGGATTGATAATCGTTCTGTACTTCTTGCTTCCAACTTCATAGGTATTGGAGAAACTAACAAAGTGAAGAGATGGTGCAAAAAAAAAAAAATACATTGACGTCGATAGACCCGAAATTGTTGCTAAATATAATTCAGGGATGGGAGGTGTTGACCTTCTTGATCGGTTGATAAGCCATTACAGAATATATATATAAAATCTACTAAATGGACCCTCAGGATGATAACGCACGCGATTGATTTTGCTCTGGTGAACTCCTGGCTAGAATATCGTATAGATTGTGAAAAATTAGGTGTAGCAAAGAAAAAAAGACTTGATCTTATGCATTTTAGGATGCAGGTTGCCAATGATTTAGTAAATGTCAACAAACACCTTCTAAAAAACGGGGTAGACCAAGCAGTAGCAACATAGAAAATCCTATTCCCCGCAAAAGAGGCGAAGTTAGACCTTCTGACGACCTTAGATTTGATGGAGTTGATCATTTACCCGAACATGACCAGCAAAGGAACCAGCACGTTGTAAACGTGCGGGTTGCAAAGGTCGTTCTCATTATAAATGCATGAAATGCAATATACATTTATGTATCTGCAAAGAGAGAAGCTGTTTTTCTGATTATCATAGAAGATAAATTTCGATCTATGTCTAGCTGCCTAATGTACAGAATAATGTACATATATTTTCGGTAATAAAAAACAATTTTTTTTATGTAATCAGTATTATTTATTCTACATACACATTTAAGAAAGTATATTTTTAGAAAAAAAATTTTTTTGCTGTTTTTTAAATAGTCAGGTCTCTAGCCATTCTATAGTTTTATGTACACAATACTGACCACTAGGTCTGAAGAGGTTAAGTGATAATCGTGTTTTCTACACGCAATTCGGGAAGTTCTTCCATTTCAGCCGGTATCTGGTAGGGATTTATTTTTTTTTTTAGAGATTTCTTTCTGCTTTACCGTCGACGACCACATGTTAAATTGTCTTGTGCGTGTAGACCCATTTTATGATGCACATACTAATACACAAATAGTCAAATACAATAAAACTTTAAACGTCCATAACCTTTAATATTTCTGCCACCGAATGCAATGGAGAAATAATTGTTAGAAAATCTGCTACTTACAGAACAATTTTAAACAAAAATGTGTAAAATAAATATTTTTCTAAATATTTCAAAAATTCGAAAATCTTTGGCTATACAGAATATGCCCAAAAACTAATCTGATCTGCGGAATTATAAATAAGGTCCATGTACAAAGTTTCATAAAAATCGGACGGGTGGTCTTCTTAACGGATATAATTAAGAGAACAGCAGAACAAAAATGGAACTGGGTCGGACATATATGACGTCAACCAGAAGACCGGTGGGCCAAGACAATTGCACTATGGAGACCCCGCACATCCAAAAGGAGCAGAGGACGACCACAAAAAAGATGGATTGATGACGTGAAAGAAGTGGCCTCAAAGAATTGGACCAAAACAGCTCAAAACAGAGAAGACTGGAAAATATTCAGAAGTGGACAGACACGGGTTGAGAGAGGAGAGTTGTCTTGATATCTTGTTTACATACGGATGGACGCCAGCCGATACCTCTTGCTTCCCCGCCTAAGACGAACTACATAATATCATTGATTATAAAGTTACAAATAATATGTTCATACGTACCATTAAAGGGAATTCGATTTTTGAATTTGGTGTTTTACTGCTAATCGTTTGTAACGAATACGCGTCATAAGGCAATTGAATAAAAGTAGTTACATAAATTATTAGGTATTGAATTACCAATTAAATTAACTTAAACGTCAGGACTTTGACAAATTATACACTTTCAAAAATTTTTCCTGCTTCTAACTTTTAACTTTGATTCAAGTTCACTATCAGAACTTGTACTATCTGTAATATCCATCTTCACTTTTATAATTTAAAACTAGAAAGAAATAGGCATTGGAACACAATTTTTATGAATAAAGTTTGTACCAAACCTTTATTTGAAGACTAGTAGATCAAAGATATAATACAATTCGGTTGACAGAATAGTTACAATTTAAATACATGTATTGTTAACCCTTTAAAGCATCTTTGGGCCGATATAATGTTCACAAGATTGGGTGTCTCGCGGTGTGAAGGGTGCGGAGTATGCTATATTTTTAAGTAGCTAAAATTGAAACAAATTCTGAAATAATATACCGGGTGTCCCATTTAAAAAAAAACCTAAGTTTACTTAATATCTCATAAACGATGTAAGAAAAAAATAATCTAACTAGACGACTAGATTCTACGTAAAAAATCTATAAAACGCATTTTTTTTTATCTTTTTGATATATTAAATAAAGTATAATAGATATTCAGAAGATAGTAGAAAAGTTGAAATTTTCAATTTCACTTTGTATCTCTTAAACCAAGAAGGCTATGGAAATTTTGTTGGTGCCATCTTTCGATTCTCAACAAAGTGGCACAGGTTTGCGAAAACAGCAACCTTCTATCTTCACTAACAACGGAGATACCCTGCAATTACAACGAAAATAGGACACACCGATCATTGTAAAAACCAAACAATTGCAAATTAAATATTGTTTCTTAAAATACCAGGTTCATACGAATTGCACACAATAACGCACCTTGCCTAGGTAATAATGTAATTAAAAATAGAATATACTTATTTACATTTAGCAGTTTTAGTTTGACTAATATAAGCGATGGCGGTATTCAATAAAATTGCACAAGAAAATCTTACAAAGGCACTATTCGTGGGCAAATATTAATTAGGGCACAGGAAACAAACACAGTTTTATTTAATACTGGTTCATCACCGCCAGTACTTGGCATTTCCATTGATACAACATCGTTACATATGTTATTTTCGCCTAATCAATTCTATTACACCCTCAACATGTATTCTAACATGGGCAATGTAGCTGCGATTTTCCTTTTATAAACGCTGCCAATTTGACTGTAGCTAGAATAATTTCTACAAACTCTTTTATTAGAAAATCTCGATCTGCCATTATGACGTCGCCAGGAATAACGTTGTTCAACAAACTAGAGTGTTCTGTTAAAAATTTATCATAAACCCTACCACCCCATCCTACACGGATGAAATTGATAAAGCCAATTTTGACGTATGGCATCCACGTTAAATATTGAAATTCTATTTCAAAGAAAAGTGTAGCGCATGATACAAAACGCACTCTGGTTTTTACCAAACACGGTCATCACCAATGACTTTCGAATTCTCACAGTCAAGGAAGAAATTGGGCGATTCAGCTCTCATGCTGACCATGCTTAAATCTAACGACTTGGATGCACTTACTTCTACAGTTGCAAATAAATTAGACGTCAAATTTTTTTTTAACAAGAATCAAAGTATTTAATGCAAACAAAAAGTAGTTTATTTATTTCACTATTACCATGGAGGCAAAATAAAAAATTGGAATAAAGTGTAAAGGTTTGCTGTTAATTTTGCATTGTCAATTATTCACATTTTAATAAATCTTTCACATGTTGGTTTGTTACTATTATTGTAGATTAATTAAACAAAGAGTGCCGAACTGTTAATTAATATTTTTTCTATTCAATCATTGAAGGTTTTATCTAAATGACAATACTCGGATGTAATATGTACATAACATGTTTATTGCTTGATATAGCAATTACTTGCACGGTGCATAGTAACAGTTAATTATAAATCTGAGCAAAACTAATTGTTTCCTGAAAATGAGGATTTTTATAATCAACGATCTAAGTTCTAAGTAATTGTATATAATAAGTCTACATAGCACTTTCTAAGATTAGAGATCGAGTGTACGTATACTTCTTATACAATATTTGCGAATTGTTTTAACTAACGCAATTAATTATCCAACATTGAATGCATGCTCAGGATAGTATCGGTATGAACAATATGTTTCTAGTCATTAAAACTTATCCTATTGTATATTATTGCATTTGCT
This sequence comes from Abscondita cerata, assembly GCA_030710515.1. Classification (NCBI taxonomy): domain Eukaryota; kingdom Metazoa; phylum Arthropoda; class Insecta; order Coleoptera; family Lampyridae; genus Abscondita; species Abscondita cerata. The sequence goes on from JALBCR010002195.1 coordinate 396,937, forward strand.
TTTGTATTTTATGTCGAATGCAATTTCCGCTTATTTTTACTCACATATTCTTTATAATAATTTAAAAAATATTTAGTATTTATATGGGCTGTCTCCTAAAAAACGCCGCAAGCCATAAGTACACTCATGAAATTTAAAACTTGGACACCACAATTTCTGTAAACAAAAGTTTACACATTGTGAAGCTGCGAATCTTACCACAAACCCTTAACAGTTCCAAAAAAAATGAAGCAGTCGACGGAATTTATTTAACTGCTGTCCACCATTAGACCTTATACATAGAAGTCAGCTGTAAATTAAATTAACAATAAGTACACTAATGAAATTTAAAACTCGGACACCACAATTTCTTTAAAGAAAAGTTTGCACATTGTGAAACGCTAATAGGGTATCATTTACAATTCGAACCAAAATTTAGTTTAGGAAATGGTTATCTAATATAAAATTAGAAATAATTTTGATTTAAAAAACGTCTACAAGCAATAACTTTTAAATTAAATCAAAAACTAAACATGGTTATTTGGGTTGACTGATTATTACTTATTTTTAAATAAATCTAACCTACTAATTATTGTAAGTTATTAAAAAAAATCATTAAACTCTCTATTCATAATATTTAGTCCTTACAAAATGTATATTTTATGACGTTTCATTTTTTTCTGTAGTTAATATAAAAAGTGAAAATAAAAACTAAGGCAATTCTTATTGTCAACGTATATATTTAGTTTTTTGACAAGAATTTATTACATAATTATAATTAAGATACCAAGTTATAGTTTAAAATTAAATGAAAACTTTTTTTTTAAATAAAGGTATTACTATATAAATAAATATAAGAAATCAAACATTTTCGATTAATGTTAAAATCTGGGCTTTTGCTGGCCAAGGTAACAGCTCCAAGTTATTTGCTTGTATCCAGTTGCGCACAACCTGCGAAGTATGAATAGGGGCGTTGTCCTTTAACAACAAAAATACATTATGAAAATGTTAATTCAACAGATCCCGAACTATTTTTTGGAGAAAGTATAGTGAAATAAGAATACTTACTTGTTGGAAAATATAATCTTCGTCTGGATACAACACTTCGACTGAAGGTTTCATAATAGTTTCCAAAATATCTAAATACGCAGCAGAATCAAGACGTCCATCCAATTAGTACGGGACCGAGATTTATAGCAAAACAGTAAAAGTTTTACAAGTTTTGTCATTTTAGTAGCTTGCAGGTTGATAAAATTTACATTTTCAAATTATTTTGAAATATACAGTATGTTCCAAAAGAGTGGCGCATCAAAGTTATATTTTTTCTTATCGAACACCCTGTATTTTATTGCGTTTTTTGTTAACATTATGAAATTATAAAATACAGGGTGTTCCATTTAAAATAAGGATCATATTACATATTGAATGATCCTATTATTAACCTGTAAATTCTGAACACCCTGTAAAGAGACGTTTAATATTTGATTATGGAATACATTCACCTAATATCCAACTATTTAGACGTAAGAGTAAATTTGTTATGGTTTGTTGGATTAGAAGATATTGAATTTTTTTTTAATACTTCATATTTTAAGAAAAGCCGACATAATTCAGAACACTGTGTGTTTAGGTATAGGAATCTTTTATGAAAGTATACCTTATTTTTTACGGGCAATCAAAAAACACAATAAGATACAGGGTGTTCCATAAGAAAAAATATAACTTTAATGTGCCACACTTTTTGAGACATACTGTATATTCAATTATAATTTAAAATGTAAAATGTATTAACCTGCAAGCTACTAAATGACAAAACTTGTAAAACTTTTACTGTTTCGCTATAAATCTCCGCTCCGTTGGTGGTGATTGGACCTTGTATACCTATGTACTACCGAAAATTTAAAGCTAATGTATATTTTAATAATTAATTCACACATTAAAAGCAATTAATTAAAGATTACCAGGATTACATTCTTTTCAGGGCAGTATATAGTTAGAAGGATTATGCTAATGTGGCACTACAAATATAGTAACCGAATTGGGTATTATTGACTTTCTTTACTCCAGGGAAATCACGGAAAATCTCGCATCAAATTTCGTTGAGCTTGAATGCAAACAATATAATCATCAGCATCACCTTCTAGAGATAGTTAGTTACTGATAGGTACGCGAAAATTACATACGTGATTACAATGTTCCTATGCAAATAATTTTTCGTAAAGTTAATTTTATTTTCTAATTTAGTATTTTTCCCAAATGAATGCTAAGTAACATTAATTTTATTTCTACCATCCTGTTCAGATTTAAATAAATAAATAAATTGTACGTGGCATTTTTAAGTATCACACATTTAAATAAAATTTTTGAATTTATTTAGGTGGTATGCAAATGTAATTAATTTAATTGTACAATTTATTGTGTTACATACAATAAACCTTCAAAGATCTAAAATCCACTTTAAATTTAAAAAGTTATATTGTATTAGTACAAACTAATAAAGTTTTGTTACATCTAGATATAATTTAATTAATAAAAAGGAATTTTGTGATTACTTATTCTACCATATCTGCAAAGAATGTTAATAATTATTACGTTATTTTATTAAATTTAGTTTTCGAAAGATTTAATTATGTATTACATAAAAGTGAATAATATGAATTAGACCTCGAATAATATTTAATTTTTGTATTATTCAAGTTCTGTGTTCTTTTGTAAACGTATATACAATAAGATATGCAATGCTAATATCAAAATGGTTTTCAATTCAATATTTTAATTTTGATCTAACATTAGGTACATACCTACGTATAAGCACTGGTATAAGTTAATCTGTTTGTTGTCCCTATCGATGAAACGGTAAAAAGCGCACGTAAAGGCCACACCGAAACGTTATTTTATCACAATTTCATTATGCTAATAACCAATATTTCTCTCTATTCGAAATTGAACAAAGTGATACTTATACCACAGTAAAGTATCAGTTTGATCAATTACGCTAAGCTAAGTTTGGCATAATTAGTGACGTTTCATTTGAAGTTTGCTGCAATATCTTGAACATATTTCTCCGCAACAATGGCAGACTGCCACCCGCTGTGTCTTTTCAAACTCAGGATATAAGCTCCACTCTATGCGAGAAGCCTCACAGATGCCCTACTTAAACCATGACCTCCATAGCTGCTGGCAACTGGAAGATTGTCGCAATTTTTCGTCTCATAGCCACGAAGGTATTAATGCCTACTGACGGCGCAAAGCATTTATCGTTGTTATGATACAAACATGTTTGGGATATAATATTCAACTCCATTGCACTCTGAAAGAACAGTGAACATCGGTTTGTTTTTAGTTGTAGTGTTGTGAAGGGTTGCATTTAAAATGTTCCACATCTTCTATATCTCGGACTTTTAATGCACATAATTCTGCGCGACGACACAGGCACCTTTAAGACCAATAAGGTATCTTCTTATGCGGAATTAAACAAAGAGAAACAACATAGTCATTAAACCTAGATAATGAAAATGTACAAGAAAGAACAAAAGAAATTATTGAAGAACTATCCCTTGGAGTTACTATAAAATGGTCAACAGTAGCAAAGCTACAAAATTACAAACAAAAAATAGAAGCCATGAAACAAAAATATGAATAAGTACCTAAAAATGTATGTATTGATTGGGAGTTAACGATGAAAAAAAAATTGGCAACTTGGATCATAAGAAGTTTAACGGGAAAGTAAAATGAACTGGTACAGGAACTTGAAAATGCTGTCTTTATATACTAGTCATAACAGAGACAAATAATAAAGGACAAGAAATAAAAATAATGGAGAATGGACACATTATGATACTAATAATTTCAAGAAATTGAAGTGTTGAAATGAGAGGATTTTAACAATAGAATTAAAAAAGTCGATGGGAAAATATAACAGCTCACAAACCGGACGAAAACGACAAAAGAAAACAATGACATGTTTTGGGAAGAATTAACAATAGCAACAGAAAATAGCAGGAGGTCTAAATGCTGAATAGGTAAAGAAGATAAGAAACTAGAAATAATAAATAAAAATGGTTAACGATTAATAGAGCACTGTGCTTTAAATAACGTATTAGTAACAAATACATTTTACAAGCACAAAGGCAAATTTACAAGCAAAAACTAAAGCTCTATAATTAACTGCACACTAGTAGAAGAATTCAACAGGAGAGAGGTAAACTAAACGACAAAAAAAGAGATAAGTAATCTGTATAAATATATTATAAAATAACATCTGGAGTGATAAAACACTTAGGAGAAGAACGAGAAAAGGAATTATTACGTATCTTGAACAAGGCATGAAATGAAAAGAACATAACAAAAGACTGGAAAAAGGACTATCTGTACCAATGCATAAAAAGGGAGATATTGTACTCGCCACGAAGGTAAAACGGCTTCTGGACCTTTTTTTAGTGGAAGGTTTTATGTAAATGAGAAACGACAACCAGTTCAGATGTTTGGCGGCCAATATGCGGGTCTTCCTCGGACTAGTGCCAGATCAGATTGTCATTGATATTACATAAGTTGGATTCCATTCCATCGTACGATCGCCACTTTTCATCCTACAAAACCAATGAGTTCAACTATAAATATTAATAAAATAACGAATTACTCACAAGAGAAAACCAACGATAAAGACGTTCCTCTTTAATTTTAAAATACCTACTTATGTAATATTAATGACAATCTGATCTGGCAGATGTGTAGATACATACAATCTTATTATTAGAAAGCTTATGAGATTCTACGTTTAACGGCACATAAAAAGCCATTTGATAAAATCAAGTTGTCCATGAATTTAGGGAGTTCAATTTAAATAAATAATTACTCAAAACCTAGCAAAGTTGGAAAGGTGAATAACTAGCTGTAGTTAGCACATATAATGAATATTAAAGCTGCGAAATCGCAGTTGGATAAATTCCAGGATAACTGAGTTATTTAATTTTTTCGAAACGTCAATTTTTACGGAAGAAGTGAAATAATGCGAAAACCCTCCATATTAGATACTATGTATAATGCATAAAGTCACATTAGAATTCCCAAGAAATCCAAATTTTCAATTAAAAATGGGTAGTTCCATTTAAAAAACCATAACTTAGGTATGTCGCACTTTTATGGAACACCCTGTATAAACCAAAATAATTTTAAAAGGTGCAGCTCATTGATTTGCACAACTTTCATTGCGTAACTCCAATATTTTCCGAGATATCCATCTTCCACTACTAATGGGCCACTCTGTATATCGAACCAATCCTAACAATGTACGATGGTGAAAAGTGTAAATAGTAGAGTTCAAGCAGCAGAAACGATGCATTTAGGAGGTGTAAAAAGAATAACAAGAAAATGTCGGTAGAAAGATGAGGCAGTAAGAGAAAACTTGGAATCGAAGCAATTTACAATTCATAGAAAACATACAACTAGGCTGGTAGGACCATTAGAGAATGGAAAATAATCGACACGTAAAACAAGTGTGGAGTGCAGAATCAGTAACCGAAGAAAAGAGGAAAACTGCAAGATACGTGGGGCAATATAGTGGAAAGAATAGTTAAAAGAAAAGGAACAAAATGGGAAGAAGCAAAAGTAATGGTAAGGAATAAGAAAGAATGGAATACGTTTGTATATGAAACTCACGAAATTAAACTGATAGAATATGATTCTACGTAAAAATTAATATATAAGGTGTTCTCTTTTAACTAAAAAAAAGTTTGACCACTTCCGCTTTAATAGGAAGTGCTTTTATTAGGAGTTTGTAGATAAAGGACGGCAATCTATGTTTATAATCACTACAAAAATTTCAAAACATTTGTTACAATCAATTTATTTAAAGAAATTAATTGATATACAGGGTCACTGGTAATTGGATACATTCCTTTGGAGATCTGATAGAACAAGAGGTAAGGAGTAAATTTAACCTTAATATGTATTATACAAAACTCAATGGATTTTGAGATATTTCGATTTTCAATTTTTCTTATAAAAGCTGATGTTAATATGTAATTTTCAAAAAATTTACGCCAACTTTGTGGAACTTTTTTGATGGAATACTTGCCTAACACTATGGTCTTCCGTATGGAATAAAAAATATCCCTTAGGATTTCCATCACGTGATAATTTCAAAGAAAACTTGTACAAAATAATTTTTCAAAATCAGATGTGATAGATAATTCTTTGAGGTTTTTTCAAATAATTCTCAACACTTCTTGCGTACAAATTGTGTTAAAACTTCCTTCTTGCAATAGCTATAGAACAAGCTGCGAATCTTACAACAAAACAACAAACCCTTAACAGTTCTAAAAAAAAATAGTAAAAATGAAGCAGTCGACGGAATTTATTTAACTGCTGTCCACCATTAGACCTTATACATAGAAGTCAGCTGTAAATTAAATTAACAATAAGTACATTAGTACTTAATTTTATAAATCTTGTTCAAAATGGGAGCCCCTATTACGTATACACGCACGGCAGCGTCTTCTTATTCTGTTTTTGCCACTCTGGTGGTCAATGTATTCCGTATGGATGCGGCAGCGTCGACTATCCTTTGTCTAAGGTCAAGCCTTGTATTGACTGGGGTTGCGTATACTATATACTAAATTAGCTCTACTTTCAAAGTCATAAAGAAAAGGTTATTCCATCATTAAACAAAAGTTGTTTATATATTTTTGTTATTATCAAGTAAGGTCTGTAAATACATTGAAGTTGTGTTAATAATCTGGACAATTTGTGTTTTATTTGCCGAAATGTTGCAAAAACCACAAATTGTTTCAAAAATACAAACACTTTATGCGACGTGCTTTGGAGTACGAATAAGGCATCTAGACAAGCCATGGACTCCAAAAGGCTGTTGTAATTCGTATTTTGTGAATCTTTACCAATCGGAGAAGACAAAATACATTAAATGCCTTTTTTTATTCCTATACTATGGCGAGACACAACCAATCATACCAAAGATCATTTTTTTCCTCAAACATGTCTCTCAAAAGCAGTTTTTCAAAAAAAAAGATGAATTGTGTTGTTTCATCTGTTACATGGCGTCATAGACATTTCTCAGAATTCAATACAAACGTCATCATCATCATTACTTCAAGAAGAACTCGTTGGAGAATAAGAATTTATTTGCCAGGAACTTTTGCCCCCTAACAAGATAACGTAATCCAAACTTAATGATTCTGCTGATTTTAGATCCAAAGTTTCCAAAGTTTAGTGATGCCAAAATAAAAGAATGAGTGTTTATCGAACCTAAGATAAGGAAGATATTTAATTATTCTTATTTTGATGCAGTTATGAAAGGGTCAGAAAAAACACTTGGTAGCAATAAAGTTTTTGGGCAAAGAAATAGCAGAAAACTTCGTCGAAAGCATGTTGTTGCCATACTACAAATACAGTATAAAATGTTAAGAGTACAAGTTTCCACCTTGATTTTTTACCCAAAAATGAGTGATGAACATGGTGAACGTTTCCACCAAGACCGATTATCGATAGAAAAGCGGTACCAAGGACAACCTGAAATGCTTACAAATACTACTAGACTGTTCAACGAGAAAATATATAAGAGACAATCAAAGAATCATCGTACTTAAATGTATTTAGACATTTTCTTTTCGATAATTTTGATTTTTTTGAATACATACTAGTAATAAAGATTTTGTATTTGAGCTAATGCTCTTTAGTGAGAACATTAGAGCAAAATAAAGGTAAAAAATATTTTTTTTACTAGAGTTAGACAACAATGAGTAAATTTTGTTGGCTAGCGCTATAAAACTATTCTTGCGATTCTGACGAAACTTGGTATTCAGAGCTCTTCATAATGCAGGAGATGTGATTAGATTTTTTTAAAATTAATGTACTACTTAACAAAAGTTCAATTTTACTCTTTTTTATTTCAAAATTGTTATTTGTCCAACAAGTGGGGAAAGCGATTCTTTTTCCCACTCGAGTTGCCGAGTGGAAAAAGGCTTTCCTCGTGTGTTAGACACAACATTTTTTCCACGACAATCCCCAAAAAACCTAATGAAAGAAGTAATATTGTAAACGTAACTTATTGTTACAGAATTTCGTCACATATTCATACGTAAAAGCAAAAGTTGATAATAGGTGGGTCCCAATAGTCTCGCTACAGTATCCTGTAGTATCGGTGTTGTCTCAATCTGTCATAGCGCAGCCGCGTAATTCTAACCAATAAATGTAGGGTAGCAATTTTTAAGAGTCAAAATATAAGACATTAAATTAAACAAACCTGATTGAATACTAAATTAAATTGTTTAACTAAGTACTAAGCGCATATAGTTCTAATAACACATTCTTACATTTTTTAAAGAAGCATTTTTGTAACACATTATTTTTTCTAGCTAGTGAGGAAAAACGAATTTTCCTCACTATTTGTAGAGATGAAACGTCCGTTTTCTAAGTATGTCGTGGAAAAACGAATTTTTTATTTTAGTTTTAGACAAGCTATGTTTTCATTTTTTACACAAAAAAGTTTTGCTTTATTGTTAATACTTTTGGAGTTGTCAAAAAATTACCAAAACAAAGCAGGTTTAGATTTTTTGTTTAAAGTTTTAAACACAAAATATTGAACAAAATGTATAAAACTACTGTTTCTACTTTTTTTTCGAAAATGGTTCGATTTAGATATTTTGTTTATACATACATCTTCTAAATTCCAATAAATATTGTTACATAACGAAATTATACTAAGAGGTTAAAATCAAAACTTATTCATTGTATTTCTATTACATAAGTTATTTTTCATTGTAATTTTGAAAAGCAATGGAATGTTAATTATTGCAAAGATATACATAAGCAACTTTCCAACGTAATAGCACGTCTTTTGCGCTAACCTTCTGTTCCTAACAGAATATTTAATCTTCAAATTACATCGGCGTTAATTTCATGGATAAATTAAGATAATACGTAATGCGGTCATTATTAAAAAGTGTATTATTATTACGTGAAATTTAATCTTTAGGAATATTTTGTATCGAATACGATCTACAGGGTGTCCCACCGGGAACGCCATCGATAGATTATAGGAAAACTGTACACGGGAATATGTACAACGACATATCCTTGACAGATGATTGTTTTCTAACGCCATCATGGCCAACTAAGAATAACCATTCATATTAAAATAAATACAATAGCATTTGTGCAAAAAAAAGTTAAATTGCCAATATTTCGAAAACCATGAATTTTTGTAGACAACCTTGTACAAAGTCAACCTTATTTTTGATGCTAAATAAAATAAAATTATAAAACATGATGCTTGCATTTAAAAAAATGACTTGACGTGTTTTTGAATTTAATTTTAATTCTTTTTGTTTGATCGCCCTGTATTAATTTATTATCAAAATATCGACATAGCCCACTAAAATAGGTCCCCTGCTACAAGGAAACCTATTCCAATTAAATAATAAAGGTATTAGTATAGGAAAATTTTATAATTTTGTTTAGGCCTGAAAACGTCATTTTTGACATAAAATTTAAAATAAGTTCAAAACAGTTAGACTTAGGTATAGGACATTATACACAAAATGTGTCTACAATTTTGTGCAAAATCCAAAATGGAATAATATATAGGGTGTTCCATTTAAAATAAGCAAGTTGACACCTACTTCCGGTATAACAGGAAGTGTCACCATCTTGAAAATATTTTAGGGAACTGCCCCCGTCGATGTTAGTATACTACCAAATTTTCAAATTTTTCTCATGTACAGTTTTTCTATAATCTATCGATGGCGTTCCTGGTGGGACACCCTGTATAATTAACCGGTTGTCAGACATGTATATAAGTTTGTAGGCGTATTATATATCGTATATTAGTAGGTATGCGAGTGCAAAAAAAGTAGGTCATAATTTACTCAATAGAACTAAATTAAATTTTGTATTTTACTTTAATGTATTTGTTTTTAAAATTCTATTTATTGATCGTCGAGGATTTGTTTTGTGTCATTGTTTAAAATTTTTATTTTTCAAACACGAATAGTAATACTGCAAATAATAAACAAAATCAAAATAGTGAAGATATGATAATCATCTGTAAAATCAAAAATGAAAATCTCATTTTTAGGTTTGTGTTTGTTTATCTAATGTGAATAACACAAAAATAAAGCATTTTCTTAAGTTCTTCATCGTTATAATAATTATGTTCGTCAGTTATATTATATTATTAATAATGAGGTTACCCTGTAAAATAGTCTACTTGCACTTTCTTATTTCTTTGGCATCAATTCTATAAACATTTTATTTTCATATTGTAAGTTTATAATTTTTGGAAAAAATGAAAAATTTAAATCGCAACCAGGTTTTCGTTTTCAATTGCGAATTTCGTCATTTTAGAAATCATGTTCTTCATGGATTGCTGTTGATTATTATTGTATAATAAATTTTAATTACATTAAGATTTTGCATATTATGCATATAGGTTCCCTGCTAAAACTAGAAGCTTCTTAAATAAAAACAATTCTGTTGAATATTATTTTAATGATGTAAGTACATCTGATTTTAATATTTTTAAAAATGCAATTAAAAAATAATCTAAATCTATATTATACATATTTAATTTAAGGCTTTTGCATTAATTAACTTGTCTGCAAGGTGGTATTTATACGTGAAGCTTCTTCGACATCTGAAAATTAAATCTCGGCGGTCAAAACTAATTTTCCAGTAATGAGATAACTCTGCTGAGCTTCGAAACCAACTCTATTTGTACTTTGTAATTGCAAGGCAACAATATCAACTACAGCATTGCAGAAAATATACAGTTCTCTTCTCCAATTTCTAGATTTCCATTACTCACAGTCTAGATTTGTTTTTGTTGTTGGTAATTTAATTAATAGTTTAAACGCATCGGTAAAATAATGATAGTATACGTGTACATGATGTGTAACTGTAAAATAACGGGAATTAATTACAATTTCTCTCTAAAAACATATTTTGTAAATGATTAAATTATAAAATTATATGGGCCTATAAAACATTTTTACAATTCTTTTGTATCTTGTTTTTTTCCATATATATATTTTCATTTTATTTATACGATTTCTATTTGAATATAAAATCGATGCCGCAGTGTACGTGCAATTGGTTTTATTATATATTATATAAAAGCATAAATAATGAGATACCGATTTTATATTCAACAACTTTAAAAGAAGCGATCTATAATGGAAATCTATTTATTTTAAATAGGTTATCATGAATATTTTATTACTTTTTTATTATCTTTAGAAATGACAATTTAATTCTGTGTTAACAGGATCTAGTTTTAATTATTATATTTTAGATGGAGGGTAATTTAATAATGAATTGCAATCTCACGACAAGGTCGAAATCCTTCCGCTTTACGAAAAACGTGCTGCTAATTAAGACACTTTCTCAAACAATTGTTGTTTTGTTTATTACAAATCGTGCTTCTTGTTTATGGCCAGTGTAAATGCCAAGTTTCTCTAGTGACCATGAACAATGAAACAATATTTTTCCTTAAATAATTGAAATTTTTTTTATTTTCTGTAATTTTAAGGTAAATTACTACCGACTTTATTTGTGTTATCTTTTTTTTAAATTAATTATTAATTGTTTGATTTTTTTGTAGGTAGGATCGTTTTTTAATTAAACGGTAGCAGTACTGGTAAGTTTTTAAACATTTTTTTCCTGACAAAAATTGTATATACTTTCTTGGTTTACACTTTCTTCTATTTAATGTAGGTAACAATTTTTCGCTACCCTCGTGAATTTTTCAGTATTTATACAACAAGTGTATGAAATTTAACCGAATGAATTTGATAAAAATTTCTGGTAGCCATAGATTTGTGTATAAAATGCATGAATGTATGTTGCTTGCGGTGTTTTTTTTTGGCAACTTGCATGAATGCATTTTCAAATAAATCCATGGCAAAAAAAATTTTTATCAAAGTAGGTTACGGGTCTAGAGATTCGAATATCATGATTTTTCGGATGCATATTTGGATATGTGCCCATTGTCCGATCAGCTCCAAACTTTCACTAGACATAGATCCACTCATTGGCTTATCATTTTTCGCATTTTTACAAAATTGCACCGTCTCTTGCGAAAACTGTAGCAGCTTACGGTGGCGAGTTTTCCCATTTAACATCATGTTAAATTGGCAACACAGTATTTTGAATTTGGATTGAATTATGGATTAGTGCCCATTAACCGACTTTCATCAAACTTGACACATATACTAAACACATTCTTTGTAAAATTCAATATCATCATGCAAGGTACTACCAAATCTCATAGTGAAAGCAAGTCGTCAGGTAACAAGAAGGTTGCCATGTACCGGTGACAATGTATAATTATAATGACATACGAAACGGTTAATTATTTATGAAAATCGATTCGAAATCTGCTTATTCATACCCAGTTGGGTTGTGAGTTGTGCATTTCATATAAACTGAGCTTTAATCATGGCAACCGTATCCGTTTTTACAATTGTTGTTTGTGCAGCAGGCGTATTACGTTAAGAAGGATGTAATCTATTTTGACCGTTTCCCAAAGGGGGAAACAATAATCACACTACTGTTTGCAACAAGAAAACCTTTCCAATACTGTCAACGAAAGCTTTGAGAAAGACGAAGGTCAAGTAAACTAGACCTCCACCTCAATCCCTCGAGACGCCTTAGATGATGTGGTGTGGCAAGACGGCACTTATGAAGAAGGAATCGCAAATGTAAAGCTCTACTCAATTTATCATCTATACGATCATGAGTTCTTTCATGGGGACTTTAATGATCCAAGAACTTCCGGTGTAATCCAAAGGATGGATCATACTGAGAAAATGGCAGCCGTCAAATTTTTTTAATATTATTCCTACGCTGGAGAACAGAAGCCGAAGGAACTTGAAGATGAAGGGATGTTCGTGATTGACATCAAGCATCACTCTGACTTCCGCTTCCGAACGGACACAATTGTCATCAGGGTTGCTAATCTTACGGGCCAATCATGTGTGCAGGACAGATTCTTGATAACTACCAGGATGAACAGGTGCGCGTTTGGAGGACCAACTCCACAATGACTACAAGACCTATTTCTTTTGGGAGAGTACGATTCGGATGAAGGCAAGTTATGGGATATAATAGAGCCAATTCTGACAACAACGATGAGGAAGAAGATGATGGCAAGGCTGCTAGTGATTTCACTTGGGTCACGGAGACTGAAGCGAAGGTCAATAAAGTTGGCTCTGTTGAATATACATGGTGGTTCACCGGAAACCGCCTCGATTGTTTATGGAAAAACTGTACGTAGGAAAATTCTGAAAATTTGTGAACATACCAAAGTCGATGAGGGTCATTCAACCAAAATATTTTAAAGATTGCAGAACTTGTATGTATCAACTTGCTTATTTTAAATGGAACACCTTATATATTACTACATTTTTAGATTCTACGTCTAATTCTAGGTATATTTCATGTACAATGTCACATACCTCACCTCAATCGTTTCTATTCAAAAACATTTTTTACTTAGTTTATCCTTCGACTTTGAGTCGCAACATGCACTTCCATCTTCTTCCTTTGACCACTTTCAGTATTACCCTTTTAAAATGTTTTTGTCTCACTTCATTTCAACACAACAATTATCCGTAACCTTTCAACATTAAAACTAGTTCGTTTCACTCGACTTTTAACCTTGGTGAACTTAATATGCACGTGTCGTCTCTTTGTACATAAAGTATTTGTGTTTTTTTCACTAAATTAATCTGGTAACACTTATTCTGCCGTGTTAACTTAAAAGGATGTACCTAAAAATTTTTTATCTGACATATTTTGCCTTAGATATCCGATATAACACAATACGTCATTCTGTTAAGAAAAAAATCCGTATGTGATTGTAGTATTACGTGAAAAGCATTAAAAGGGTGGCCATAACTGCAATTTTTATCATGATGTTAGTATAATACCTTTTTTCTCGAAAAGTTCGAAAAGTCAGATACGCCCTTTGGGTTATCACGGCAGTATTCTACACCCAATGTTAATTTCGCATTTGTCAAGTACTACAAATAAAATCTACTACACATTTTCTTACTTATCTAATTAAACGGAAAATATTTATTTATGCACAAACTAAATTATTTTATAAAGACAAATATAGATTGGCTTTTTAGAAAATCTTAAACTATAAATGTTCAATTAGGAAATTAAACAGATTTCACAGCGTAATTTAAATGTAATTTCACAATATAATTTAGTTCATTACAAACGAAGGTAAACATATTGACACACATTTCATAATATAAATACAATGACAAAAATACTTAATAAGGAATAAAACTAGAACTATTACAAGTCAGCATAAATGTAAAATAGAAATAATAATATTATAGTAGTAATCAGGAGAGCTCGAGTATGACTCATTCTCAAAAGCGTATGAATTAAAAAAGGTAACGTATGTCGTGGATTTAATAGACCAATCCAGCATGCTGTCAAATAAATTTAAAGTTCCTAACCTAACCTTACTTATCTCTGTTAAAGATGACAAATAGTTTGTTTACATTTTGTAACTTAGAATTTTCATCTTTACTAACGTTTCATAAAGAAAATATAGGTTGTAAATGGAAAGTGAGTAAAATGCCAGCATTTAGTTGCGTTGTAGAAGTCGCCGTGTATGGGATAATGTAAAATTTTACCCATTTCCGAAGTGCTTAACAGTTGAATGAATTATCGAAGGTGCGACTGCAAAAGTGGATTAATGCTCGACTTATAAATATAAGTTGTTTTCTATTAACATCTAAAAGTAACATCAAACATAATAAACTTACTGTTCCGATTACATTAATGTGTTCGTTTACTTCTACAGCACCAACTTTTGGACAAGCCCGGCATCAGAGTATTTATATCCGAATAAACTTTTATATGATTTCACTTGTTGGGTGTAAAAACTATTCGTTAATACTAAATAAGTTATAACGTCCTGTTCAGTAACAGGCGGAAATACTTTGCTATCAAACTTTGTCCTTTTTCGTTTAATTCATAATCGACTCATAATGACCAAGATTATATTTATAAGATGTATTTTATTTTTGTATCTTTAATTTTGTAAAGTACATGTGATTTAAAAACGTTGGTGGTATTACATTTTTTTAAATATTTATTTGTAAGATGACTTAATTGAAAGAAACTTCACAATTTTTATTGTTGTGATACAGTTTTAAAATATGAGTTAAGTGTATAACGTAGAAATTACTTCATAAAATATATACCGTACAGATCAATAATCAGTTTTCCACCTCATTCTCCACTTTCAGCTTCACTGGTGGTACTATCAGAACCTACATTAATAATAATTGGTGGTTGAATTACATCCCATTGTTTCTGCAGATCCCACCATTCACCCATAAGTTTCTCAGCGTGTGTAATACACTTCATCCAATATTCTTTGTCTACTAAGTCTAAAGATTTCTTCCACATACTTAAAACCTTTTCATCTCCGTACCCTTCACTACCTATATTTTTATCATAATAACCCTTGCATTTTGCCCATACTAATTCTATCGGATTAAATTGACAATGATATGGGGGCAATCGATGAACTTTATGTCCATTGTGATAAGCTATCATGTCAATTTCAAACGTTTTGGGGATATTTGCTTCTGACGCAATAAAAGTAATTCGTTCTTTAACATATCATCAGTAAATTGTAAATTGTGTTTCATTAAAAATGCCTTAATTTCTTCTTTCTTCCACGAAGCAGTGGGTAATTTCTCAATTAATTTTGAATGGTATGAAGCGTTATCTAGTATAATCATACTTGGCTCGTGTAAATTTGGTAAAAGTTGTTCGGTAAACCATTTTTAAATAAATCGGAATTCATATTGTCATGGTAATCATCGGTCTTGGCTTTTGAAGAAAATATTAAAGAAGTATTTTCAATAAAACCATCTTTGTTACCAGCACTAAGAACAATAAACCTGAAACATATTTTATACTTAATTGTTGAACTAATTTAGCACATATTTACCGTTTTCCTTCACCTAATTGCTTTTTTCTAATGCTTTGTTTATCAGAATCGTGCCAACTTTTCTTTGCTGAGCCTCTACCAAAAATCCAAGTTTCGTCAAGAAATACTGGATTATATACTGCTTCATCCTTGTTTTTAAAATATTCTCTTAAAAACTTTGTTCGACTTGCAGCAATGTGGTCTTGTTCAAATAAAGCTCTACAACCATCTTCTGTTTTATAAGAGAAACCAAGGGACCTTAACAGCCTTGTTAAACTGCTTACACTAAAATTAAAGACATCATCGTCTTTTAATTGTTTTTGTAACGTTGCGACCGTAACTGGTGTTACTATAAAAAATAAATGCATAAACATTCGGTGCACAAAGTTACTAAGTACTTACGGTTAGAATGCATTTTATAAATTGTTCTCTTAACAATGTCTTTCACATATTCATCTACATCAGTAGACTTTTTGCAAAGACGTATGCGTTTTTTCTGTGGACTCGTAGGGGTTGATTTACCTTGTTTTAATGCTTCTGCCATCCGTTTCTTCGTAGAAGTCACAGCATAGGTAGAAACACCACAGGCATCGGCAGTTCGCTAATGATAACATAAACATTTGAAAATTCGCATAACTCAAATTACAAATATACTGTACTTGCACTATCGATGTTAATGGCACATTACATCCACCTCGTTCACTTTCTTTCTCGAAATACTTAAGCACATTCATTAGCATTATTTGCGTTTGACTTTTTAAAATTTATTCGTAAGAGACATCTTAAAGCACTTACGGAGTTCTAATAAGAACTGTTTTTACTTAATAACGCAGATAAAAATACTAAGACAATTTAAAACAACGCACGAATTTTAGGATACAATGAACAGCTGATAAATAATGAATCGTATTAAAACCGACATAAGTTCCATTGAAAGTATGGGCAGACATTATTATTATTTTCTGTCTCCTTTCTACTACATAATTCTCAAAAGTGTGATAGAGATAACTAAATCTATATAAGTTTATTATTGTTGCTTCCTTAGATGAATCATACTCGAGCTCTCGTGATTACTACTATACCAGTAATTCTAAACCACTGTATGTAAATAGATTAGTATTATTTATAATTTAAGCAATAATTGATTTAGAAGCACTGGACAAATTGATTGTAAATAAATTTATAAATAGAGTTAGAAGACTGAGTAAAGGTAGTACTGCATTAATTGTTTTTACTCAAAAACTCCCTAACGCGTGGACAATAAATAAATTTAACTTTACCTCTCGTTTAAATGGAAAGTGTGTTATAAATATTTCATTGATCAATTTCGATTTAAATGAAATTTTTATTATTCAAAAATAAGTTTTCCAAGGCAGTATTTAAAAATTAATAATGGGTATAACCTCCCTCATTATCAATACATTCTTGAAAACGTCTAACCAATGACGCTATTAAGGAATTGATATAATTAGGATGAATTGTCTCCCATGCATTTGTAATAGCTCTAATTAGTTGTTCCTGGTTCACAGGTATAAAATTTGGTCTTTGTTGTATCATCATGGTAACAAGCATTCGAGCGCAAACGTTGTCTTGACTTAGAACCTCCTTAGTGACGGAGTTATACTTTCGAATTCCCATTTCGTTTAACCTCTTTTGAAGAGTAATACGGCATCCAGGAAACTCTGTATCTGCTATCGGAGTGGTGAATATAGAAAATGGTTGATTTCTTAATTAATTTACTAATGCAATATCTTGTGTAGGTGTATATACTCTGGGTCTACCACTACGGATGGCTCTTCCTAAAGTATCTTCGCGTGTCTATTTTGATCACACACACACTACGTCCCCTCCCTAACTCCGAGACCATCTGCGCTTTCAAATCGGCACTAATATGAAGAGGCATTTTCACAATACTAGAAATTTTGAATTATGGTTGAATTTGCATTTCTTTTCTGTATTGATATGTTCCAACTACCCTTTCCCAGACAGCAAATATTTAGTAATTACACCAAGACCATAACTAAACACAATCAGTCTTGTGATGTATTAAGTAAACGTTATATAACGTTCACTTATCGACTACTTACTATATGAATATAAGTAAATATTCGATAACGTAAACATAAGTCAAATATATCTTAACGACATCTCTTGTATAAAGAAGATATAAGTAATAGTATCAACTCAGAAATGCTAACTTAAGATAACGTAAACGTTATACAGGGTGTCTGTAAAAGGTCTTTACACACGCCTATCACATATTTCTTAGCCCAAAATAAGCCGATTTAAGTAATTTTACCTTAGTCCAAACTCGCTTAGTTTAGGCGCCACACGCATGACCATTACGAAATTAACATAATTTTTATTCGATAGAGAATTCAAAAACGATCAAATTATGTCTCTTCTAAAATTTTTTTGTGTTTATTCGTTTTCGGGAAAAACGAAAATAAAGCCTTCTGCGTTTAAAAAAAGCATAGTGTAATCCAGGTAATGAATTTCGCATGGCTACATTTCTGCTGTTCAAATAAAGACTACAGGTAAAATATTACACTTATGCCCGTTTGCACCGCTTCTCGTTAAATTTTAACGAACACATGACATCAACTTTAACGCCTAGTGTCATTGCACCGCATGTTATCTGTTTGTTACGGGCGCTTTAACTACAACGTAGCTAACCGGACCTGAAAGTGGCGATAAAGTGTTCGTTAGCACTATTGGACACATTTGCGCATGATCGTGATTTGTTGACGTTCGAATATCTAACCATAGATGTTC
Source organism: Abscondita cerata (assembly GCA_030710515.1). NCBI lineage: Eukaryota > Metazoa > Arthropoda > Insecta > Coleoptera > Lampyridae > Abscondita > Abscondita cerata. Next base: position 415,673 of record JALBCR010002195.1, read on the forward strand.
TAACCTCAAACGTCATTTAAAAAATTACGTTTTCCTGGTGAAGTTGATTTAGACGAACTAGAGGTACTAGAATTCTTGGAATTCGGAATTCCACGACAAATTTACCAACGAATTAATTATTTTGATGTATTGGACGAAGTTGCATTTCGTCGTCGTTTCCGGCTTTCAAGAGACAATGTTGTACAGTTGTTGGTTCAAATAGAGCATGAACTCGAATATCCACTTGATACGTAAGTATAAATATTGTTTTATGTATAATATCCATTTCGCTAAATAAATAATCAGTTGACCGCATCTTCATTAACTCACACCACAGACTTACAACTAGAAACTTTTCAGAAATAATTCTGTGTCCCCAATAAATCAGTTACTGGCCTGTTTGAGACTTTATTCAACAGGAGGGCACCTTCAGCAAGTTGCTGACTTCATGGGTATGCATGTTGCAACTGTATGCAGAATTGTAAAACGTGTGTCAGAGGCTATTGCTAGGCTTTACGGACAGTGGATTGTTTTTCCACAAAATGAAAATGCAATTCGATCAACCCAACAAGATTTTTTTAATATAGCTGCATTTCCACGAATTTTAGGGGCAATTGATGGTACCCATATAAAAATACAATCACCAGGTAATTATTTATTATTGGTAGTAAATAATTTTAATTATCTTTATTGTCATTATAGGTGGAAATGATGCAGAGATATTTAGAAATCGAAAACAATATTTTTCGGCAAATGTGCAAGTAATTTGCAACAGCAAATTAAGAATAATGAATGTTGTTGCTAGATGGCCTGGATCAACTCACGATTCAACAATATTCAGGCATAGCCGCATTCATACTGATTTCGTAAATAATCGATATCCTAGATGCATACTGTTAGGTAAAATCTACAGTTACTTATATGTAGTTATTTTTTATACAATATTTGTTCTAGGTGATAGTGGATATGCAAACAACAATTTTCTATTAACACCACTTTTGCGACCAAACACTCCTGCAGAACAGTTATATAATGAAAGCCACATACGCACACGAAATGTAGTTGAGAGATGTTTTGGTGTTCTGAAGCGTCGATTTCCGATTTTAGCATATGGGTGCAGATTAAAATTTAATACACTTATGACAATTATAATTGCAACAACTGTATTGCACAATGTTTGCATTGATGCAAATGACATAAATGCACCACCATTACCAGATGAAATTGATGCGCAGGACATTGAAGTGCAAATAAACGCTGGGCAAATTCACCCCGTAGAAGGTGTCCAAGCTCATATGCACCATGGAACAAGAGAAATGCTAATACGAGAACATTTTTCTAATTTGTAAATGTTAAAAAATGGAAAAGTATTAAAACAATTTTTGAAATATTTATTTTTGTTGTCTTTCAATTTAACAGTTTTAAATTGTGCTTCTTGTATTTCTATCGCAAGTTTTTCTCGTTTTATTTTTAGGGCGTGGAGCTCCCTTTCTCGAACCACATCTTCCTGCCATCGATCCTCTAATTGTTTATAATGTTTCTTCTGAAATTCTTCCATCATTTTCAACATAGAAAATTCTAGTTCGGAATTCTTTTTTTTAATTTCAGCAACTTCTTCATAGCGTTTTGCGACGGAAGTCGTTGCCGACATGGCTGGTCGCCTTCTGCCAGCCCAATTTTCCTAAAATGCATATTAACAGTAAAAAAATATCACACCTCATAAACATACTTTAGTCGTAGTTTTTGTTTGCTGAATTTTTGATGGTAAATCTGCAGTCACCTCTGTAATCGCAGCCTGTTCCTGTTTGAAAACATGTAGAGGACATTACTTTAAATAGACAGTTAACAAAATCAAAATATTTACTTACATCATTCTTTGAAATTGCCTTCTGCAACTTGTGACTTTTTGGAGTGCTGAGATTGCATGACTTAAAATTTCCCCAATCTATTTTTGATGTCTAAAATAAAATTTAATATTAATCATAATTCAATTAACATGAATGGAATAACTACATTTTTCTCAGGTTCTACTGAACAGCCCGTTCCTGTTCCTTCATCCTAAAATCAAAATAAACAAGGAATATGTACCTAATCTTTATTTATAGACTTACCCCATGGATGACTGGAGTAGTTACACTTTGAGTCGGTTTCCATGATCTCCGATAAGCATCATCACTGTCCTAAAATCAAAATAAACAGTGATGCACATTTATACTTTTATGTGCATAGTTATATTACCTCATCACTGAGTGCAATATCCTCATTTTGTGGAGTTTGACAAGAGCTGGTCCCTGCTTCTTCGTTGTCCTAAAATCCAAATACAAATGCATGGATACAGTATTTTTATTGCCGTAATACTATTACCTCATTACTTAATGCATCCCCATCAAATGCATTTTGCAAACCATATACGGTTTTTCGGTTAATGAGATCCAGTGTTAAATTATACGTGGGGTCGTCGTCCACCACATATTTCCCACCGCCAGTCAAATTAACTTGAATTCTTTCTATAGCAGATTTTGTGAACCTGCCTCTTTTGGTTCTCGTAGTAACTTTTAAAGAGGCAGTATTCCTACTAATACTACTTGTAGCATTAAATTCATTTGTTATCGCTGTCCATGCTTTTGTTTTGTCGTGCCAAGTAACAGCATCAGTCTTCTTATTTTCCACGATATCTTTGTATCTCCGAATAATATTAAGAAGAGCCACTTTTTCATCAGGTGAAAAATTTGGGGCACGTGCTCTTTTCTTTTGGCTTCTTCGTTCATTTTCTGCAACCGTTTTTCTTTATTAATAAGAACTAATATTATTACGACCATTATACTTACTGACTGAATTCACAAAACTGCAACAAATGAAACTGAATAACTTATAAATTATAAAACACGTTGTATTTATTATCGACAAACAGAATGAAAAAGTAGCGTCAACAACAAAAGTTGCAATTTATAGGAGAGCGCATGACTGCCTCTCGCAAACACTAAAATCACCAGAAAATGCTGCGTTGCCAAATGTACCTGCCGGTTAGGTAACTGGTGGATTTGCAAAGGACGGTGCAATGCAAGTCCTGATTAGCCTCACCGTTAAAGATAACAAGAGTTAACTAACAAACACATTTAACGACAACCGGTGCAAACGGGTATTAGTAAAAGTTTACTGTTTCGGAGATTTAGGGTAACTTATTTACTACAAAGGTGAGTTTAATTTCCTTCGTCGTATAAATCTTAGTTAACCAGGATCTCTGAAACTGTACATTTTACTAAACATATTCTTTACCTGTAGTCTTTATTTGAACACTAGATTTAGCCATGCGAAATTCATTTGTTTATAATTATTTATTTATTCGTACGGAACATGTTTAATATTGTATTGTGACGTAAGTGTTATGTACGGTACCCCAGAAGATCAGTATAACCTGTATAGGGTGGTGACGAAATCATCTGCAATAGTGGATTGGTTCGTCTTGGCAAAGCATTTGCTTCAAGGTTTAGAAAAACCACTAAAACCTAAACATGCCCACCCTTACCCACCTTAGTATTCATATGTAATAATATTAATTAAGTGTGCAAACATTATAGAAGGTAAATAAGAAAATAAAATATAACAGCACAGCCATTGATGACGACATATAATGGACCGGTCCAAACGCCAGTCACGACAATGACGAAAAAATAGTAAGTTAAAGAAATAGCAAACCAAATGATTGAAAAACAGATAATCAGGCAGAGAATACAAAATACTGCTTACTTCAGATGACTTTCAGGTTAGTATACCCTAATATGGCTTCATCTGTTAAATTATGAATGTCTACAAATCCTCCTTTAAACTTTGTTAATTGACAATGCTCCACAATATGTGCAACGGTCTCTGGTTCGTTTCCACATTCTCAATTTGGATTTGAAATCGTACCCCATTTAAACAACATGGAGTTGCATTTTGAATGGCCTGTTCGAATGCAATTTACTTTTGACCAAATTTTCCTTTTTTGATATAACCCCGAGACTTCTATTTTTGGATCATCAATGAGATGTTTATTGAAAACATCAACTGCAGACCATAGTTTTTTCCACTCTACAACTTCAACTTAGAGATTTAAGTTTATGATAGAAATCATAGGCGGCTGGATTTAACTTATTTTTTTTCAAACGCGTTTCGTTTTTCTCGAAAACGAATAAAAAAAATACAAGAGACATAATTTGATGTTTTTAAATTATCTATCGAATAAAAATTATTTTGTGTCTCTACTACAGACAGCACAATAAAATATGTTAATTTCAATAACGGTCATGCGTGTTTCATTCACTTTCGGTAAATTAGTATTTTCTATAAATGCCTTCAAAACATTCGTCCAATAGTACTAGCTGACCGTATGCCAAATCTCATAAAAAGTTTACTTTAATCGGCTTATTTTGGTCTAAGGAATATGTGGTAGATGTGTGTAAATACCTTTTACAGACACCCTGTATAACATTTACATTACAAGGCTGCATAATGTATATTACGCCATTGTAATAGTAATTAAAACAATTTACCTCCACAGTGGTAGCATAATGCAGCATTCTATTGTAGAGTTTTCTGTCCCGTATAATTCCCATGTTAAATTCCTGTCACGGGCGCCACACACTCTCAAAAATACAGTTTTTAATAAAAATAATTTTGGATTTCATTATCATAAACATCGATTTGTTAAGCAACTTTGGTCAGATCTTTTTATTCCTAAAATATTCTGATTTGTTATAATTACGTTTTGAAAACGAAGCTGTTTTCGCAGATTTTGTCGTGAGATATTGAAATCCTTCCCAATTTATTAATGATCTTGAATTAAGAAAAACGTCAATGTGCAGGTGCAGAGGCGATAGCCGAGGCAAATAAAATGCGTGAGTCATGAAAAAGAACTTTAGTGCCGAGGTACATATTATATTTTTTTCCGAAATCTCAAAATTTGAACAAAATCTGACAATTTTATAACGTTCTTTAAGTTGCAAGTGTAATCAGCTGTTTTCTTTTTTACGTTAAATGTTTCCACCGCGCATGCGCGATTCTAAAATTTACAACATTTTACACATGCCTGCCGGCGAAAATGTGAACTGAAAAATCGTCATATAATGAATTACTTTAGTGCCTATTTCCATTTACTTTAGCGAAGATTTGGAAAAATAATATTTTAGAATATTTCAGTTGCATGTAAGGGTGTTATTGTGGCGCCGAAACGGTAAAACCTGAAACTAGTTTTTCAAACGTGTCGGTGACCTTGTTATATCATTGTATTAATAAAAAAAGTAGAGTTCTTAGCAATTCGATAAACAATCGGGAAACCAACAGCAAATTCTTATTTTGCAATTATTTGCTAATAATAATCTGTTAGAAAAAGTATGATTTTGTTTATCAATTTGATATAAAATGTTTAGTAATAACATTCTTATAAAATTATAACACAACACAGGATTGTATATTTCGTCAGTGCAATAGTAATTAAATCAATAAATCTCAAAAGTAGTGGTGTAATGCAGGAAATTAATTCTGGTACAACCATCGAATTTTTGACCTTACTCTCTCGCAAGGCAATGGCAAACCAGCAAAAGTATAATTGCTTAGTAACCTCGCAATACGTTCGGAATCGGCGTTAAACTGTAAGTCCCATGTATACGTCTACTGTCACGCACAACACATATGCATGCAAGGGATGCGCAACGTTCTGTTAGTACTACAGCACCCTCTTCTTCAGATTCTGTTACGCTCGCTGCTGCCTCAACTGTCAATGCTACAACGCCCCCCATCGCTACGCCGTCAATGCTGCGCCCGCTGGCAATAGATTGCCATAACCTTGCCCGCCATCACAATACGTATCATCGCTACGCCCGCCAACACAAGGCGTGCCATCGTTGCGTTCGCCATGGACGCCGACAACAGCAGTAATGCCGACCCATCCCCCACATTCACATATGTGACCCACAATCGCCACAACTGCTGCAACACTCTGAAACGCCACATGCGCTGTAACACCTACAATCACCACAACCGTTTTATCATCCACAAACGCTACAACCGCTACTCCAGAGTACTGACTGATCAATCACACACACCTACGTCTCGAGACGACAAAAATATCCGTGATCAAACACGCACACACCCAAACGTCTCCCGGAAATCCACAGGCCCAAATCTTCTACGTTTAACTGTGCTGAAGCAACGCGCTCGTTTACATGAATTATTTAATTATTACAGTAGGGTGAGAAATCAGAAAATAGGCTAGGACTTGGTTTTAATTAGTGGGGTAGAGTAAGAAATGAATTCCTATTACGACATAGGCCGGGATATGGTTTTAATTAATGGGGTGGGGTAAGAAATGGGATTCTATTAGAAAATAGACTGGGATATAATTTTAATTTAATTGAAGCAAGAAACACAAAATGAAGTTTGCAATTACACGAAGGCGACTTACTCTCGACGGAAGAGATGTACACATTTGATTCAAATGGAAATGGAGCCCAATCTTCCATTCAAGACCAGGAAAAGAATAATAACATGCCAAAGGGAACAATAACAATACCACCACACCACACAGAGAACACTTCCAAAACTCTCTACGGCAGCTTTGAGGAAGAAAAAGCTGAAGAAAACACGTTCGCTAAGTGTCCCTGTGTTCTCAAGTAGTAGTGGAAACCGCTCACGTCTTAATAGAGGCGGTGTGGCAAGACGGTACTTATGAAGAAGGAATATCAAGTGTGGAGCTGTATCCAATTCATCATCTAGACAAACATGATTTTTGTGCCGGATCATTTTTTCAAATACTTGGACAAAATGATTGAAACGAAATTCTTTGACGTAGACGACTACAAAGACTGCTACAAGGAAAAAGAAGGTGTATCCACCAAATCTCATCGGATGATTCAGCAAATCTCTTGCATGCTTGATATTCCTGAGACTCTGAAAAGACTGAGCACTGGATCGGACTATCAGCTATCACTGTCCATCGCTACATTTGCACAAGCAACTCTCACTCCAGTAACACAATTTCTGGAAACTTACCTAAGTTTACTCAGGAAAGTGGTATAAATGCTAAATTGCAGGAGGTTGCAAGGATGACAAAGGTGAAAGTAGAAGTATGGAGAAGAATTTTGTAATGAAGGAATCTCTATCTGATACACATCGGTATTGACTTACAACGTTGAAACCTCAAAGTGTTTGTCACACAAGTTTAGAAAAAAATGAAAAAATTGCCCTTGTGTCTTCCTTGAACTTGTGATGATATACGGCCTGAGAAGAATCATTGTAAAGACGGGTTAAGGATATTCAACTTTCGTCAAAATAGCTTTACTTATTTCTATAATATTTTGGTATTTCTTTATCTGTTAATTTGAATTGTTATTTTTAAAAAACTTTATATCATGGCTTGTTCTGCCCATATTGGCAATATTCACAAGGGCTTCGGAGCGTCCCTCTGTGCATAATTCTTTTAACCACACATAGTAACAAACTCTCAGCAAGCCATTTTTTGAGCTTATTCGGTAGATTTCTTTATTCAGGTTAAATTTCATGCAAGAGTTATATACGACTAGATTATTTCCTGAATAAACAAATGATGTTTAGCCTCGGATAAACTGAAAAATAAATCCCTGAGAAATCCGTTTATTTTGTATTAATCAAATTTCGGTTGTCTGAACGACGCTCTGTCATTGGTGTTTTAATTAATGAAGGAAATAATTACTTATAATTGCACAAGAGGTTTATATTTTGTCGAGTAAATTTGGGTTATTTAATGAAAATCTGTTGTCTAGCAATTTGACGAAAAAAACTGTCAATTATTATAAACGCGTCACGAACAGCACATGAGGTCGAGATCAAAAATTCTCTCTTGAATGTGTGGTCAACAATTTTAAAATTTAAATAATTTAACATTTAATATTTAATAAATAGAATTACACACGCTAACACGTAAACTAACAAATTGTTAGTTAGGGCGAAACGTCGGCGACATTTAACCAGGACGTTGCGGTTTTATTCCCTCACCTCCACCTAAACTAGTTCTTCTAAGGAACAAAATTTTAGTAAGATTATTCAGGTTCTACATCAATAATTTGTTAGTTGCCTTGACAAAGACTGAACAAAACCCAACATCATCGATGGTGTTTGTCTGAAATTTCTTTACAATCACTCCTATAGAAAATTGAGAAAAATTAAAAAGTATTCTCATTATTATAATATTATTATTATACTAGATCAGATGCCCATTTTCTAAAATGGGCTCTAGAACGCTTAAATTTAAAAAAAAATTGAAAAATAGCATCTCATTTGAGTCGCATTCAAGCCTGTGTGGTCATGTCATACATGGATAGACTCCATTTGTCGTACCCTTTCGAACGATATAATATATCAATATGCATGCCTATCTTTTCTTAAAATTTGTGACGGCCCCACCTGGTGGGGCCGGTACCCCCGGTGGGACCGACTTCAAACATAGCCTACGCTCTAAGTGGGAATTTTCTAAGAATTTTGAGGTATTGTTTGTCAAAATCGGTCCAGCCGTTCCGGAGGAGTAGCGTAACAAACAGACAGACAGACAAACAGAAGGACAAACATTTAACAATTTTATATATATTGATGATGCATCGAATAGAATAAAAAGCATTTACTTTAAATTACACTAGTTAGCGCCATATGTCTGGCAGCAACATACCTATTGTGTGAATTTGTGATCAAATTTATGAATTAGGTACTTAACAAGGTAGGCTGCAAAGGTTTAGATTAGTGAGTTACGAACAAATAATTACAGGAATGCACAGATGCCTTTAATCGAAAACTAAAATATTCAAAATATTGTGAATATAATATAACACGATAATTCTCAATTCTGGGAACTTATTGAGCATATTAATTTATTATTGATTCCTTATAAGGTCTGTTAAATGAATACCGGATGATTAAGTTTGATATTCGCGGTCTTTAATTTTTTGCATTGTTAGGACAAATATAAGTAAGATTATATTGACGTATGCCAAAGTTACGATCACAGTTACGATACGCAACTTTTTTTTTAAACAACAATGTATATTTTTTAATTGATTTTTGTAAGCCATTTTTTCTCCGTACAACCCTATTTAATTTTTTTTGCGAAAAATAGCATAGAGTAATTAGATAATATAGGCAATAGGTTTCACATCAAAGTACATCTGTTGCTCACTCATATAATCTAAATTGTTCACTAAAACGTATTTTTCACAACTTTGTGGTTTTTTTACTATAACACACACTTAACCAACTTGTTGCAATATACTGCAAACAGTTAATTCTAATTTTCTTTATAAAACAATTTGTTTATTCAAAATACAAATTGTTTATAGTTTCTGCATAAGTATTTTGTATACTTTATATACAAGGTGTCCATCTATTAATTGACACATTTTGACAACTTATAACTCAAGAACGGAAAAAGATATCAACAGGCAGTTTTCACTAAACTTCATAAATATACTTCAAGTTTCTGTTGACATTGTTGTCACATGTAATTTTTTTATGGAAATTGATCCAAAAAAAATTAAGTTCTTTGAACCAAAATTGTGAGCTTAGTTTAAATAGGACCCCCTATAATTCTTAACATGATGGGAAAGGCCATTTCTTGTCCTTTCCAAAAATGTATACATTGTTGGCATTAACCCACGTTTTTAGGGAATAATTTACTTTTTCATGATACCATGTTGTTAAAATGTGTCAATTTATAGATGAACACCTTGTATTACAAGTTTTTCAAAAAAATATTATGGCTTGAAGTAAGTAATTAGTTATAAAAGCTTATTTTAAGACCTTTATTTTAATAATTTCAACTTGCTACATTATTTTAATGTGGAATTTGGGTTTTTGGTGTTTTTTTTTTGGAGATTATAAATATAATTCAATTCTGGTGTATATTAATTTAATATCATACCACTTTCTATTCTATGTTAGTGTTCTTACAATTATAAGTTGCAAATGGCACATAAACTAAACATATTTGTTGATAAAGTTTTTTTAATTGTTTTTGAAGGGTTGTGAATATAAACATACTGTTCACAGTTAAAAAAAACTTTATCAGGTACAATTCTATTTGCCATTTCAAATTAAAGTTACCCACTACACTTTAATAGTTATTAGTATGAAATTTCAGTTCACAATCATAATGCAAAAATGTTTATTTGCTTTAATTAAAAACTATTTACACTCTTTAACTGGTTACTCATCGTTAAATATATCTTCTAGTAATTGCTTTGTAATTGTACGATGAGGTCGGGAAGGATCCAATTTAGGTCTTCCGTAGAGCCGGGCATTTATGATATACAACCTAAAACGTAAAAAATTGTTGTGAATCACAATAACAAAAATACTTCTGTTAATTTGCTTAAAATTATGTAAACAGCATATTTGGAATGCTGATGATGAAAACAATCGAAATCCTTGAACACATAATTTGTGGATTACCTCGTACTAAGATCGCATCTCACGTTGAACCACCAATCACATGAAAACACAGCTTGATTAAATTGTGTACCGTTTGGACAAAGGAATGATGTTTGTCTACCATCAATATCGCAGTAATGCCATGTTTGGCATCTAGTATCGGGATCTGCGAAGAATCCTGGGTAAGGTTGGTCATCGCAATAGAAGTTTGTGTATGGAACCACTCCCAACACTGGATAATCGGTACCAGGTCGACCTATATTTCAATATAAAAATTAGACCGATCGAATAAGTCTTAATCTAATTACAGTTCATTCATCTTCTATATTTTTAAAAGTAGTTATGAATTGTTTTTAAAATGTTACGTGAGATTTTTTTATTCTAAATGACCGTGAGTAGTGTTGTAATTAAATAAGGATTAGGTATATGCAGTTGAATGTTATCTTTTAAAAATTGTTTGAAAATGTATAGAAATACAAACGGAATCTATATAATTCCAAATTATATATATCGAGAAAAAGTCTGCCTTAATACAAGGTTATTTGAAAAATAACCGGAGTAAAAAAAATTGTTTTTGAGTTTTTCTCAGATTTACATCTGTGGTCTCTGTATCTCTGTGTTTTTTTAAATTACACTTTTACAGATGACTACTCAATAAAGTAGTGTTAAAAGAACTAATTTTCCAGTCCAAAACAGAGTTTATGCGTAACAAGTTGTTCACAGCTGACTGATTTTTCAGAAAATATTTTAGGTACGTCAATTTGACGAGGCATTTTCATCAAATTTAAGATTATTTTATTCTAAATTTATTAATGTTAGCGGTGGAAATATTTTGTTTACTACGGAACCACCGCGTCGGTGCGACCAACGCAGTACCTGAACCTACCGGAAGTACCGGAATATGCCCGAAAGCGCGAGGCTGAAAGCCTTCGGGAGGCATTTACAAAAAACAACGCTTAAACTAAACGCTTGTGAAGCTTATAATAAATTCTGTACTTTGTTTTCTGACTATCTCTTTAATTTATTAACACTAAATTACCTACTTAGTAAGTTTTTAATAAAAACCAATTCAAATATTATTAATTTTGTTTTTTAAACAATGAATCATGAGGAACCCGGTACCCTCCTAACTTTAGTAGGCTATTATTTAAGTGGGTACGTACGTCAAGCTTGAGGAGAAGGTGAAGGTAAACAAAAAATTTAAGTACCTACTAAATAATAACAATTAAAATATCTGCAATAAATTCAACAATGTAACACATTTAGCAGCAAAGAAATTTTTTAAAAAAATGTACTCAAAATAATAATATCTAAATCAGATACTCAAAATTTCGACCATTAACTTCCACACACCTTTCAATTTTGGAATAAAAACTCCTCCGCGCATTTCTTAATGTCTCTCTTAACATAACCCCATAAAAAAAGTCAAGAGGTGTCAAATCAGGCGAACGAAATGACCACTGGATCAAATGGCCTCTTTCTCGACCTATCCATGTTTTCGAAAATTTCTGGTTTAAATAGTTTACCACTTGATCGTGGAAATGTGCAGGTGCGTCATCATTTTTAAATATCATGTTTCTTACCACATTTAAAGGGAGTTGGTCGATTAAATATGTACACTCATTTCTTAGAAACCCCAAGTACATTTCGCCGTTTAAATGACCTTCAAAAAAGTGAGGACCCAAAACAATCTGCAATCTCACACTTTAAAGTTCTAATAATCGTGCTTTGTGAGACATTCAGTTTAGCCGCTACTGTTCTTGTGCTTGTATGTGGATTTTCAGTTACCTCATCTACAACGACATTTTTAAAGTTAATATTCTTGGGGAGTAAATTCCTTACTCGTGGTAATTCTTTAACACTGCCAGTATCTTCAAACAACTTTACAATTCGTCATTACGAAAAATTTATCATGTTCGTAACGGGCCGGAAGAATTCTTGCACCGGCTCGATAGCACCGGTGACTCTTTCCATACGTAAAAATAATAGTAATTTTCTCTTGCTGGGAGAATAACATTTTGTATAAAAAATTATTTCAAAGATTTCACTTATTACTTTGGCCTTATCAAGTAATCAATTAATTATTTTTTTTACGTAAATGCACACTGGTCAATGAAGTCTGGAAATTGTCTTTATTTAACATTAATTTATTGGGCAGTAATAAGCAACAGGATGATTATTGAGCAGAAGATATACACAGAAACATTTGATGAGCATATTAAAAATTATACTGCTTGAAAATAATTTTTTTATTCATTTTTTTTCTTGAATGTTCTTCTGTCCAGGTCCTTGTTAATTTTTGTAGTGCTTATGTAAAGAGGGCAATGCAGCCTAAGACTAAATAACAGTGAGCAGCAATTTAAAATAACGAAGATATTTAAATATAAATTTAAGCTGACGCACCCTGTATACTAAACTTATATAGTGTGCGCTGCTAAAATATTATTCAACTCATTTGGGTTGAATAATAAAATTATTACACCACGCAATTGGAAAAAGTTAATAAAACAACGCATTTATTTTTAAATAAATAATGGTAAAGAAATCACAACCTTAAATACAATTTATTTATTTATGTGGTATTTGATGTTGTATTTGAATTAAATTTGATATAATTAGAGTTTTTGCATTATTTTAAATGATTTTAATATGTGCGTAAAGTATTGCTACAAAAAGGCCAAGTTGCAGTAACTCAGAATTTTTTCTTTCGGTGGGAGAAATTAATCGGTTTTTTGTTAATAGAAAAAACTGCACGCACTGAAGTAGACAACCTTATAAACTTGTTAAGAAAAAAATTGTTTTTGAAGTTAGGTTGAACAAGTTTTACAAAAATTTTTAAGAAGGTAATTAGTTTATAACTTGGTATCGATCCATTTTCCAGTTTTAGTGTAGACGCTGAATTGCTAATTTTACCAAATACCTTGGTTTTTACGCAAAAAAAAATTATAAATTGTAATTAATGTTAATGTTTTTATGTGTTTTGATAACAGTGACTGCAGAAAATCAGTCAAGTGTATAGGTGATTCAAAATAAAAACGTTGCTTGCTCCAAATAATTTCCAAATTGGACTGTCTTCCTTATGAATTAAAACGTTTATTTTCCCTAAAATTATGCTGTTTTTGTTAACATCTCGTAGATATTGAATCGAGTACAATTTATTGAAATGGTAATATTTAACCGCACATTCTCTGAATCGTAAAAGTTTTAAACAAAACTTATCGTTTTATGATTTAACAATTTAATAACTAATCAAATATCAAAACTTTTGTGTAACTAGTAAAAAAATAGGAATATCTTAATAGCATCTATAAATAAAAAGTACCTTTCAAATAATTTTGCTAATGAAGGTGTCTAAATCAACTTTTTAAAATTTATTTATGGGAATGTTTTGATCTTAATAACTGGCAATTATTACCCGGACAAAGTCGAAAATTAATGTACGTCAATATATTTCTCAATACCAAATCGATCTTACAATCTACAATCTGTAGGCGTATTGTTTACTGTTATTTTTTAAAATTTAAGTACATAATATAGTAGCTATTATTTAAAAGCGGCACGGATTAACACAATGAAAAAAGTTGTAAAATATATTATTGAACTATCATTATTATTGATTTAATTACCTGGAATAGATTTTCCCAATTCTAGATATTCTTGTACGGATGGACTAAGAAATCCTGGCGGCACTGAACTTGTGCTCAGCTCATTATTTCTTTCTTCCGTATAATCTTCACTGAGATCATTTTCGGCTGGATGTGGCGGTGAAGGCGCCCTTGGCCTTTTTACTCGGTGATTTTCCTCCAATCCATCTAAACATTAAAATCTTTATAAATACCGATTGTATCTTCCAATTTCGATTAGAAATGTCAAAAATTTTGCTTTAATCTGATAATTCTTATTAATTTATTTAAATTTAACCAAATTATACAACTATTATGTATTGCTTTGATTAATTTGAAAATGCTTTATCATTAATTACTTATACAGACTGCTGAAATTGGATGTACTACTATAAGGATGTGAAATTAGAAAGTCAGTTTTTCTTAAACAAGTAGCACTTGCCTCAATTGGTTTTAACTTACAACCGCATAACATCAACTTGAAAGTGTAAAACTGCAACGGTAGTTTGCATCACTCGTACGACGTAGATGTACATTTCCTATTTTCAATATAAAGTAATTACTAAAGTGCGTTGAGCAGTAAGAAACGGATCTTAACTGTATATAGAGTGTTGTCGAAAATGTATTAAATTGGTTTGGCACATCATCTTAGTTAATCAAAAGGGTGTCGCCATTCTAAAAACTGAATTTCTTATTATTTTCCATAATTATGTCTGCAATATTTTAAAGCATTTGAAACTAAAAATCCACACATATATTTTGCTTTCTGCTAACGAAAATACACATCGAAAATTTAAATAATAAAATTAAACTGATTGTAACAATCCTAATGAGAGTGTAGGTAATTGATTTACGCTCATTATAATAATAATGTTTTTGCAATTTAAATTAATACTTTTATATGTGCATTCAAAGTTGTCTATTATTCAATTTCTGTGTTTTTTGTACAAACTACTGTCGGGATTAACCTAATTAAATTCTAATTCAATAAATATAAGTGTCCAATTATACTTTTGTAGAAAAGTCCATTATATCTGTTACTATAGGAGATACCAAAAAAGTTATTTACAAAAATATTAGGTATCTGTAAGCTTCATATTTTAAAATTACTTAAAATATATAGGGTCTTCCATAACACTGTACGACATCAAAGATATGTTTTTTTTTTTAAATTAAACACCTTATATTAAATTTTAAATTTAAAATTCGATTAACTTCTTCGTTACAAAAATATTAAGTTGTAAAAAGGGTAACCAAATTTGAATAAAAATCGTAACAAGTTCAACGCCTTGTATAATTGAAAACAGGTATAAGAGCAATGATCTGTTGTAGTACTTTTAAAATCTAATACAGGGTAAGTCAAAACACAAATTTATTATTTGCTTACCCTGTATTATCACCCAAATAAACTACAATTAGTGTAGTTTAATTTATCTTAAGTATGTCCTATACCTAAACTTGATAGGTTTGTAGATATTTTAAATTGTATTGGAAAAAGGGTTATTTTATGAATTAAATTTATTATTTTCCAAACTATAAGTTTTGCGACACCTAGTGTCGACTCGTGTTAGTGATCAAGTACGCAAATGGTTCGCATTAAGCAACTTTTGGACAGGTAAGTAAAAGCAGTTACATAAGTCGATCCTTCAATAATTGTAAGTGCTATTACTTACCTGTCGACAAAGTTGCTTTATTATTTTTATTTATTTTATTATTTACAATTATCTTAAATAAAGCACGACAAAAAAAAGTATTAAACAAAACATTAAATAAAAGAATTGTCGTTTTTATTGTAGAAGGTGTTCGAAATGAGCTCCCATAACGTCATCATAGGTTTGAAGACGCTTTTCAAATGACTTACGTTTGAAAGCATTTGTGGCGTAAGATTATCAAATGCATTTCTAATTCTGACCTTCATGTCTTCAATTGGCTTACGGTACACTAGATCTTTAATGTAGCTCCAAAGAAAGGAGTCGATTTTACTTAATTCTGGTGATTTAGTTGGCCAATAAATTGGTCGTTCGCTTGCTATCCATCTGCTATGAAATTGATCATTCAATTTACCTTGGATAAGTGCGTTGTGCTCCGTCATGTAAGTACCATAACTAAATAGGTGAATGCCCCAACGTTTAAGGACCACCTAGTTTGACACTTCATAATTAGATGTACGAATTTGTTGTGGAGTAATAGTGGAAGTTATGCCGATTGACACATCCGTTTTTGTGAAACGTTGCTTCATCTCCGAACAAAACAAAATCGAAAAATTTCTTTGTACAATTATTTGTTGTGCTCATTTACAAAAGCTACCCTTGTTTCAAAATCATTTGCAGTCAGTTCTTGGTGTAGCTGGATGATGTATGGGTGCATGTAGTTTCTCGAGAGAATTTTCTGAACAGATTCGTAACTATGTCTTTCTTGCTTGAAATATTTCGGATACTTGTATGAGGATCCTGAATATAGGCCAGTAAAACATTTAATTCGGTTTCTTCTGTTGTAACCGTTTTTGTTTTTTCTTTAGTCTCATATAACACTGCACCATTGCGATTGAATCTATCAATTACATTTCGAAACGCTCTCTTATGTGGTTGCCGACGATCTGGATATCGCTCATGATAGACTCTTGTTCCAAGTAAACAATTCTTATTACATTCACCTAATATCCATACCATTTGTTCCCTTTCAAAGTTCATTATTGTAAAATAATCAAAATTCAAGACAATGTCAAAACGATTTTACCTAAAACTGATTGTTAATTTGTGACACTTCATAGCAAACTTGAATGATACAGGAGCTCATTCATGAAATAACCCTTTTTCAAATAAAATTTAAACACTATTAAGTTTAGATATGGGACATACTTAGGATAAATTAAACTACACTGGCTGTAGCTTATGATGGTGATACAGGGTGATACATTTAAAAATGCTGAGCAAATAATGAATTTGTGTTTTGACTTACCCTTTATTAGATGTAAAGAATATTTGAACAATCAATCATTTTTCTGAATTTTGACAATTATTTAAATACTATTGTTATGACAGATCATTGCTCTTGTACCCCTTTTTAATTATACAAGACGTTGAACTTGTTACGATTTTCATTGTAACTAATTTGAAAATATAAAGCTTTTTGGTAACTCTGATAATACGTGCACAATGTGAATGTAGTGAACAATTAGTAACATCTCAGATAAAATTTTTTAATTCAATAGCGTCTGTTTTGTCTTGTGTGAAAAAAATTACTGATTTTATATTATAGGTACTGTTGAAACTTAATACTTCTCACTCGGAAATATGCTGTTCCTGATTATGTGATACAAATAAAAAAATTTTTCGTCATTAATTGGATACAAAGACGAAAATTAATAAATACTATATTTGAAATTTATATCAAAATAATACTAGTCTATTTTATACAATTCTCTGAACTGAAATGTATACAATTTTTTACAAGATATTGTGTCTACATTGATTTTTTTATATAAAAAACTCCTACGTCAAGTTATTTTTAAGGTTTAACTTGTATGTATTTGTCAAATAGTTTTCTATTGTATGTGAAAAGTATCTTTTGAGTGATTTTCATCTTGATTGAATATTCCTCTATTGAAATTCGATGCTCTATTTATATGTATAGAAACTGTTAAAGATATTTAATAGGATCAAATAAAAGAGTCGTCTCGTCTTGTCTTTCTATTTTATATTTTAAAACTGTTAATCCTGGAAGACGATAACCATTCAATGTCAAACCTGTGACTAATATACCTACGTAAACATTATTTACATTTAAGTATATGTTACATCGTAGTAATTAATAAAACGTTACGTTGTAATAGTGCGGTTAAACCTATAATAATAATGCAGTTAAGATTATTGATTTTCATTAATTAAAGCCTCATTGTTAATGGTTACTAATTATTTAATATGAAAAACTAGAAATTGTTATCTCGCATTTTGATTCAGAAATAATTAAATTGACGAATTTTGAATTGCAATTTAACAATTAATGGCCAGTGGAATGGAACTCTAAACTGCAGCGTCTATCTCTAACAGAAAGAAAACACCAAAAAACTGCAAAAAACTATACTCGAACACGTGTTTCGATAGCTAAACTATCCTCATCTGCTAACTGACACTAAAAATAAAAGGAAAAGGAAGCTTATATACATGGTGTATTAAAATCACCGACAAACGAAAACTGAAGATTCTATGATCCAAAAAAATACAAAAATTGTTATCCTAGTTTTTCCGAAAATGCTTCGTAACCGAGATATAGGGTGTTTAAAAAATAATTGTTTTTGAAGTTTTTTGAGATAGGTATCCCAGAAATTACAAAAGAAATTAAACTGAGATTTGGTACACGTAAATATCCAACTAAGTATACAGTTAATAAGGAGAGTTTGATATTTGCATTAACATATGTTAATGCAAATATCTCAAAAACGGAGTGCCGAATAGAAAAATACTCAAAAAAATATTTCTTCAGAAAAAGTCAGGAGCGTACGTTTTTCTTTCACTTTCAGTGATTAACTTAAAAAAATTCTACTAAGTGCTCTTTAAAACGAGTTTTAATCTTGGTTTGCCCTATACAGTGTCCGAGGATTGATGTTACAAGAGGTGGGCGGAATTAAAAATTTTTGATTCTCAATTTGATCTTTTGTAATTAAGTCCAGCTTGTTTTGAAATTTATTTATAGTATACTTTCGAGGTTGTAAAATCACGTAGGCCTTGACAGCTCAGCAAGATCTATTTGCGTTTCAGGTAAAGTACCTTTTTCGTTCACAATATGCTAAAATATTACTAAGAAAAGTTGCTGAGAATGACAGGCTACGGCCCTATACAAAATTTCAGGACGATCTATCTACTTTGTTTAAATCGTTATTTTCTAGATTCAATGAAATAATAATATATTATGATACCAGTTTTATAAGAAACATTTTGACGCACCCAAGGGTTTAGGGCACGACCAGCGCAACGGGAGTGCCTTATAGAAGCAAGTGCGATAAAATGCCTTATAAACGAGTATCATAGATACACAGATTTTGAAATATTTACAAAAATTCATTTTACACATTTTTGTTTCAAATAAAAGTTGTTTATAATTTAGTTATACACAACTTTTGTTTAAATTATTTTGATCCGACAAGTAATTACTGATATACAGGTTGTTCTAAGTTAAGTGCGCACCATTGCTAACTTCGTTATTATTGGAGCTACGAAGACGGTTAAATTAGCAAACTAGTAGTATTTTTCGTGCTGATTACAATGGTAACAACAGAAAGATAATTGAATGTCAACTCTTTTAGATATTCAAGAAAATAATATTTAAATTAAAAATTTAATTGTAAACAAAAAGTTTTAATACAACATTACGAAAAAATTAAAAATAAAGAAGTTACTATGACATTTTGTATTAACTCAGTACCTTTTAGTTTAAGTAAAAACAAATCAACATAACTATACAAAAACAGTTAAAAGTTTATACTATAACTAGCAAACCCGGCGAACTCCGTTTCGCCACCAGATGGCTTCGTTTTATGTAACATTTCGTTTGGTGATTAAAAGATGAAGAAAAAAATTTTTTTGTTTTATATTTGAAAAGGAAAAATTTTATTTCATTTCACAACAGTAATGAATTCATTTCGATTACAAAAATGAAGTGTTATTTAGTTGAACTTCTCTAAGTAAATGAAAGTGAATCCAAAGTAAATACTGAATCGAAGCGTTATACGTGTCCGCAAATTATCCGTTTCATTGAAGTGCACTTTGGTAAACCACATTTTTGTTTTTGGTCTGACGTTAACACAAACAAAGCGGATGGTTTCCCAACTCCTGAACACGCAACGTATAACTGCCCATGTGAAAACAATGATTTTCTAAATTTATCCCGCAAACACTAAGCGATTGGCCTTGCGACTTGTTAATTGTCATTGCGATGCACCGGCGCCATCTACTTAAAATATTGGTTTGTAGTACGTGCTATGTATCAGAGATAGCGCTGTATGTGAAAAAAGATTCCCGCTTTTCTGTTGACATTTTCCAGAATTTTCTTTGCTATAAACCTCACGGAGCCCGAGACCTTTCCAACGAATGCAAAACCGTGGAAATCGGTTCGTGCGTTCTGGAGTTATAGCGTCAGGAAGGAAAACCCGACTTATTTTTATATAGTAGAAGATAATTACAGCAATTGTTCAAATACATTGTCCTTTTGTTCAACACACATAAAGACCCTTTTATAAACGCTGTGTTTGAAAATAAGCTAAAATAGTTATTTCGGTTTCTTCCTTGATTATAAATTGCTTTGTACGTCTTTTTTTCTTGAAAACCTCTTCATTTCTTCTAAATTTTTTATAAAGTTTTAGAACACTACTGACAGGTGATACATAAACAAACCGAATTATTTTTATTAAATTAATGTGCTGAAGTAATACATACAAAATCACGATATAATAAATTCTTAAGAGATATGATATTTCCGAAGTCGAAACTCGTTCAGTTTGCGCATGACGTCAGCAACAGAGTGATTTTTAAATACGCTTATTTGATTCATACAGCTAGCCAAGTAAAAATATATAAGAAAACTTGTTTTACACAAATATAAGCATTTTTTTGATAATTCATGTTTAATAAATGATATTACGTTCCGACAACTATACCACAATCGAAAAAAAATTGTATGTGCTATTTTCTTAAATTACTCATTAAAATGATTATTAAATTTCCTAATTCTTTCGAAAATACATTTAAAACACGCGCAGCATACCCAGCTCTTATAAACAAAGTAGATTCTATTAATTACTTTATTTTAACACTTCACAGAAATTAAACTTTCTATGTTACTACAGATGATTCAGTCAAATTGTTTTTAGTGCGTAATTAATAAATAACGATAGTTTGCTCACATACATTTTTATCGAGGTATTTGAAAAGGAAGACAACAAAATATAACTTTTATTTTACTAGTTGATCGTTTTTACACCTACTTTGATTATGAAAAATGTTGTTTTACATGGCAAAATTTAAAAAATATAGCTATTTATGTAACCAGTGAGAAACGCATGACAGTAACTCTGTTGATGACGAAAGTGGCACCGCCTTTCATGCGCAATATCATATCTCTAAGAATATATTATTTCGTGATACAAAATGTCATAATGACTTCTTCATTTTTAATTTTTTTGTAATGTTGTATTAAAACTTTTTTGTTCACAATTAAATTTTTAATCAAACTGCAGTAAAATATACAAGCTGTTCTATTAAAAAAGTATTTTTTTTTGAATATCTAAAAGAGTTAACATTCAATTATTTTTCTGTAGTTACCATTGTAATCAGCAGGAAAAATACTACTAGTTTGCTAATTTAACCGATTTCGTTGCTCCAATGATAACGAACTTAGCAACGGTGCGCACTTAACTTAGAACCACCTGTATAACAATCATGTGACACTAATTATGGTAACAATATCTCCACCAATATCAGTTTTACAAAAAAGTCGAAGAAGATAAGTTGTTGGAAATTCTATTGTCTATAGCTATAGATAAAATATATTTTTGATTTAAAAATCATGTCGATATTTTTAATTTTGAGGTTGGAAATACAAACTGACAGGTTATGAACTTTGAATGTAAATTTATAACAGTATTTAAAATTCCACCAGAAATTAACAAAATTACGTTCAAACACCTAGGCATTTCTTATAATTGAGTTGCCATAAGTTCTTTCAAGTCAAATATGTGTATCCCACTCTTAAAAGAATGTTTTCTTTGGGATTTGACGCACTTGGGCTTCCGTGTAGTTTCTACTAAATTTTCAATTTATATTAGAATATAAAGTAAAATCAACAAATTTGAACACTCATTCTTTATTAAATGGAACTTTAAACATCAATTTAAATATTGTAAATTAATTTTTTATGGTTTCTGCTATGTATGGTGTACGAAAAATCTTTTAAAAGTTCAGATATGCATAACAAAAACGAAAAACTTAAATTTTTTTTGACATTCTGAGAGTCTAGTTTTGACATTTTATCCTGAGTCTTAAAATCGCTGAGAATCCCAATTAATCAAAATGCCTGCCAACTCTAATCGCAATAAACAACAAACGTTGTGGTTGTTCCAAAAAGAAATCATCATATTGTGTTTGCTAAAATCATAAGGAATTTTTCATTGTACTTAATTTAATTACGATTTCTGTGATTTCAGAATCCGGTAAAAAAATAACTGTTCGTTCGTAGGTAGTACCATGTAATACATTGATAATTTGTTCATTCAGATTACGGTGGTCACTGGAAATAGAACATATGAATATGTATTGTTGAAACAGACGTAGAATATAAGTTTCCATTAAATCATCAATTCATCAACAGAATTCGCAACTTGGAATACATGTGTGTTTATTGCGTAATATAATACAGTATCAAATAGTATATTATACAACAAGGTTGTGAAGTCTGTCATTATTGCCTTAGCACCAGTTTATTTTGCGAGGGCGGTAGCCCATCGCGAAATAAGGTGCGTAGGCAATAATGGACTTCACAACCATGGTGTATATACTATTTTTCCACTACTAGCCAAATTTAAGCCAAAAATAAAAAATAAACAATTTTCTTGTAAAAATCAAGTAGCACAGGAATGCAAATAAATGAAAAAGCATTAAAAGCTACATACGTTGATAAACCAACTACAAATGATTCACTAAACACTTGTGTGGTATATTTCACTTTCATTTTCTGAAAATTATTCGGAGTAATATGTAAATTAGTTGATTTAGGATCCAATCGCAGCGGTTTAGATTTGTCTGACATGTAGAAATTTTTAATGTCTTTCCAAGATGCTTTTTTGTTATTAAAGATTATATCGTATTTAATCAAGTTATTTTGCACCGACTTTTACTACTGCCCTAACATTGGCACCGCATTGTAGTTGTAGCTTTTCTATGCAGTTTAATACTATCGACTTCAATTTGTCACCTTTGCATATCGTATTTGTAAAGATGTAGCACAAGGGTTGTTTAACTTTTTATATATAACACTAACCATGATCAAACCTACTTTAAAATTAACATTTTGGGGCTCGTAAAATATAATTTTAGTGAAAATTGTTTGTATTCCTCTGTATATCTCCTGCTTCTTAGTGGTTTATTTTTTAAGTCCACTTGGGCTGTCACAATTTGTGCTCTGCTTTCGGGAAGTAATCGTTGGGAGATGTTAACTTCAATTGAAGTGCTTTCTTTTCACGTTGCAATTTAAGAATGTTCCTCCGTAATTTTCTTTACCTAAGAGTATTTGAGCTGCAAGCTTGAGTAGTTTTGGTATAGCTAGAGATGTTAACGGGCATTTATTGCTTCGCCAATATACCTTGCATCATTTGAATATTGGGTTTTCAGAAATTGACACTTGTAATTCATTTAGGAATGGCAAGTGTTCGCCATACTCGTTAAGTTTTTAAAGTCGACATTTTTATGCAACAGATCGGACCTTCCAGATTCTGTTAACCATTCAAAACACCTACAACCAAATGTTTGTAATTTACTTAAAATTCTTGATGTAACTTAACTCGCCTGGTTAAATCTCCTTGGGAAACCTGAAAAAACTGATTCTACCATCATATTTAATAAATAAATAAATTCAGGTTATGTATTTGCGGTTATGGGATGGGGCGCGAATTTTAAACTAATGGCATTTTTTTATTCAAATAATTTTATCGTGTTAGGTAATTTTAAGCAGCAAATACGTTAGAGATAATCTCCTGGATATACAAAATTATGTTTCACTCGTTTTTGTTAAACAACTATTCTTAGATTCTCAAAAAATTTGAAATTGTCCATTATTAACCTAGGTCAACAATAGAAAAAATTATTAACCACTAATAGAGAAATTCAACTTCTCAGTTGGCTAGGAGACGCAATAATTGTCCACTTCACAGCTAGTAGTGGAAAAACAATGTTATCATATAGACCGAAATGGTTTTCTATAAAAAGCATTGATAAAATATCAAAATATATTTAGAATTTTAGTTAACCACTCACTTTTCTCACTAAACAATCTCTTCAAATCGATTATAAACCTTGTATCAACCATCTACCACAGGGTCCTGTAAATCCAGGCATCTTTCTAACTATGAATTATCAAACGTCAATACATACAATACATCAGAATACGTCATGTTGAAAAATTATAAATAAACAACTTTGTTCAGATAATCTAAATTATTTAGTTAGTTTGCAAATATTGAGAATTTGATTTGACAAACCAATTCTACCAACTAGAAAAAAAATAAAAAGCGTGCTATGTTAACGCTAAGGCTCATTATAAAGCTTTTGCGTGTAGTAATAGAAATGTTATAGACGCAAATTATAAAAATAGTATATTATTGTACGAGTTACATAAGAGAGGCTATATTATTAGTTTGTCTTTAGTAACTTTTTTTCAAATTTTTTCCATGTATATTTTTCCGTATACAGTTAATGGCGGTTCTCGGTGAGACATCCTGTAGATATATGTGATATTAAAACTTTATTTAAAATTTTTGAAATTTAATTAAATTGCAATAAAATCGTTATAAAATTTAAATTATTAGTTCCTTAGATTTAATAGTGTCATAATAGTCGTAATGATAAACTTCTACACAAAAAGTTGAAAACAGCATAAAAATTCTATATATTATTGTTTGCTAACAACCAAAAACAATAATTCAATTAGATAGCGCCCTCGGCTATATCACCTCGTGCTGCATTTTCGTCCATTATGCAAATGCGTTACTTTCAACTGTTTTTGAAATTCAACCATGTTATTATTAACTATTTTTAATTTGATAAATTGTTACAATAGGTAATTTCCTTTACTACATAGTGAAATAAAACAAATATTACATAGCAAAAAAGGAACAGTAATTTTAAATTAGGTAGTGGTTAGAGGTTTAAAAATAGTATAGAAGACTCAATAATAATAACGTTGCTACGTTTATTTAATAATAGGTACCTACTGAATTTTGAGTTTGACCAGTTTTTCAAATATTTGTCATAAATTTGCGTTAGCTGTTTTGAGTCAAATGAAAAGTGGTCCTTGCAAAAAAGGTATCAATATAAAAAAAAAAAATGTTTTGTGGTTTTATTATATAATTATTACGTCAGAAAGCACAATTCTAATAATTATTTGTTTAATTATTCCATTATTTTTTATACTATTTTGTATTTTGCATGTTAAACACATTAATAAATTGTTTTAAATAAAATACATTTGACTTATTTTGTTAAGCTTAATGTGTATACATTTGTACATAATATGGTTTTTACGTAATTGAGTGTCAGATTTTTGAGATAAAAATCATTAGTGAAAACTGAAATTTTCTACCTGTTTCCGTTTTAGAGGGAAGGCCAAAATATTATATTTCCTTTTTTCACTTTATTAAATTTAAGGTTTCATAAAATAAGCAATTAGATAATTTCACACGAATTAATGTATACTTAATATACACCGGGTTGACTACATATGGAAAACTTTGTTATTATTGATTTTATGAATAACAATTATTCTTCATAAATAGTTGTACATGTTCTAAAACCCAAAATTCAACCATCATATGTAAATTATATCACTCGTATAATAATAATAATAATAATTTATATCATTTTTGTTGTAGAGTAACTTTTCTCTTTCGATATTGAGATATATATTTTTTATTTGAATTTGCACTTACGTTCTTGTATTGGTTTGATATGCTACTGTCTTTAGATCTCGCACATATTAAAATGCAACTAACGAAATTGCGAGCAAAAAGTGACTGCATGTAAACTATAGTTGCGCAGCTGCATTTTTATGATAATTTAAATTTTTAAATGATTAAGTTAAACACCTACAAAATTCTTTTTCTTACCAATTTTCCAGTGAATCATTTATACTGAAGTTTCATAACAAGAAAGTGTATTGTGTTGAATGTTAAACAGTTTACATTTTTATGTAATATTTTAAAGAAATAATTAAAACAAAACAGCCATGTGTTGCAACAACATAATATACTTAAAATTAGGATATCAGAAATATATACCTACTTTTTATGATAATGAATTGTAAATGGGACCTTGAATTTAAGAACTAATACATGTTAAAGAAGTGAAATCGGGTTGTTCATGTACATTTACCTGATGAACTGATGTCAAATAACATGCTTTGTTAACATTAGAAAGCGAATTCGTTCAACCTCAATTTATCTGTTGAGATGTATCTGGTAGTGGTAATTGTTATTGGTCATGTTCTGAATGAAATCGCATTAATAATTAAAGAAGGTCGAGTTATTGTACTCTGCTTTAATGGCCTTTTGGTGACCGTGAGTATTACCTTTGCGATCTAATTATTTTCTGGTAACAGTTAATGCAAATATTGTTTAATTTTATTGGGTTAATTTTAAATAAGGGCAAGGTTTTATTACGATATAAAGGGAATTTAATAGATTGAATTATGGTTTAATTTTAATGTATAGTTATTACCATTCAACAAGCGTTAAAATACGACGAAGAATGAAGTTACAAATAATCAGTTGTCGTAACTTAAATTTTTATTTTAGTTATTCCAATAAGCGTCTGTGCGTCTGCTGTGGTAACCTAAAGCGATTAGAATTGAATATAGGGACATACTTAAGTTTCAATTTCAATGGCGTAATTTTTTCAGAAATAATCACAATGAACTCTAAAGTAAACAGAATTGAATGGAAGATTTCACCAAATTATCACCCAAAAAGGTATCATGTTTGCAAAGTCGACTCTACTGTGTGACATGGGAGCATTTTTACCTTTCAGAAATTATTTTCACTCATAATTAAATTAGGCCTAACGCCCACTTGCAATTTTCAACTGTTGCAGTCGATTTTTGATCACTGGGAGATCGAATTGAGTAATAGTTACATGATGGAATTCGGAAATTAGCTCATTATAAATTTTGAAAAAGTGTTTTTCACTTCATCACGTCATTATTTTTATGTCAGTTAATTATCGTCTCTGTTAGTATTTGGAGATTTAAAGTTCGAAAACAGACTTAACCTAGCATACAAACCCCGTCTTAAACTCTCTTTGAACTATTAAATACTTGCGCGAAAATTTGTCAAAACACAATGGAATTGCGCAAGTAGATACAATTCAAAAAAATTTAAGGTATGTTAAGTTGCTAAGAACTGTAATTTAGTTGCAGTTGCATGTGCGTAAATTTACTTCCAACCAAATAAATCTGAAGACACATCTTGTTCGATTGTAAATTAATATTTGAATTTTTCCACAATTGACGAGTTACACGTGGACCACATACCCTGGGTAAAGGGGTTTTCATATTATCTTGCATAATTTGTAGCCGATTTTTTTATACTCTATCTGCGTCTTACACGATAGTTTATTCGCAATTTTTTTCTAATGTTTTGTTTTTAATACATTCATTGACTGAAATGGTCAACTTCGTTTTGTGCACAGAAGACGTTGAATTAGACACTGATGGTTTAAAATAAGCGAAAAAAAACATCAAAGGCATTGTAAATGTTGAAATTTCTCCTCATTTTGTCTCTAATTAACAGACCTTGTGTTTGGAGTAAGGCGGAAGGTGGTGAATAATGAAAACTCCATGTGATTTATTACCCGACGTTTTGACTGTTTAGTACGGTATTCTTCAAGGGCTCTAATAACTGGTGAAGTAACCTAACGTTTGTGTAAAGATTTGAGTTCATACTCAAATCCATTACTCGATGAAGGTATAACGATTATTTTTTCTTTTTGGTGAAAAGGGCGGAAGGAGATGAATTATTTCACCCTTTTCTCCAAATAGCAGATCTCACACAAGTGGAAAAAAAACTTAATCAAAGTTGTGTAATTTGGGTTTATGTGTTACGGTAACTTTTAAATCCTAGATTCCCAAAGTGGTCCAGGTGGACCCCCAGGGTCCACAGGAGCCCGATAGGGGTCTACGCTTGCGTGGAAAAAATGGGGGTCCACAACTCGTTAACGGGGTCTATAAAAATGTATTAGGTGACCCGACTTGACTTCTCCTATGAATAAGGGAGACAATAATATATATAGGCAGACAATATTATAAGAAGCTTGACTTCTCCTATGAATATAGGAAGACAATATTATAAGAAGCTCAGCAATTGTTTTTGTAAGAACTTGCATATTCCATATTCAGAAAGAGCGTGTCAAACTCCCGATGCCGCGCCGCCCGCCCGCCTAGTTAAAGTCGTGTCTGAACTTGCATGAACTTGTTGGATTTTTCTTTAATATAAATACGAATGCGAATGATAAACATTACTCAGTTGTTTCCGGAATTTCAAAAAAGAAAGTGTACCTATATAAGTGTTCACCAGTGACGGAAGTAGTTTTCAGACTTTTGAAAATTAAAGTGAATTGATATTATTGTTTGCCAGTGTTGGAAAAGTAAGTACCTACCTATCTATTTGTTAGCAACTTGTATCTTAAAAGCCACTTCTATTATGTTTGTTAAATCATTTTAAGATTACTTAACAAACATTTTTTCATATTTACAGGTAAGTAATTGATACGAAACATGGCTGAATCTAAGAAGAAGTGTCGACAGTACAGTGTTGAATATTTGAAATTTGGTTTTCTTCCATCAAATACAGACAAGCGATTGCCCATGTGTCTTTTATGCAACAAAGTCTTGAGCAATGACTCTATGAAACCATCGAAGCTGGAAGATCATCTAAGAAGGTGTCATCCTGACAAAATAGGTAAGGATTTGAAATATTTCCAAACATTGAAGGAAAAGTATGAAAAGAGACCCACCGTGCATAGTATGTTCGCTTCAACGTCTGAAAGCAACGACGATGGCTTGCGGGCATCTTACAATATCTCATTACTTATAGCAAAATCTGGGAAACCGCATACCATTGGAGAGGAGTTAATTTTGCCTGCTGTTGAAGAGGTCTTAAAAACTGTCCTGCACAAATCTTCATTTGACATACTTAAAAGAATTCCTTTGAGTAACAACACTGTACAAAGACGTATTGATGAAATGAGCTCTGATGTTGAAAGTTTCTTGTGTAATTATCTGCAAACAACTCATTTTTCTATTCAACTGGACGAGTCAACTTTACCTGGCAATGAAGCATTATTATTGGCATATGTTCGATTTATCAAAGGCGAACAAATGTTTGAAGAGTTACTATTCGCGAAAACTTTGAAGACTGACACTAAAGGTGAATCAATTTTTAATGTTCTGAATGATTTTTTACGGAAAAATCAATTGCATTCACAAACATTATTTCGGTGGCAACAGATGGAGCTCCTGCCATGGTCGGGCGATATCGTGGGTTTATAAGTCATCTTAAAAGGATTATACCAGAGGTAATTGCAATTCACTGTGTCATCCACCGACAACATCTAGTAGCGAAAAATTGAGTGATAGATTGCACCAAGCGCTTCAATTTGTGATTAATGCAGTTAACAAAATAAGAAGCAATGCATTAAATACGCGCTTATTTGCACAGTTGTGCGAAGAAAATGATGAGGACTTCCAACGATTGCTGCTACATACCGAAGTACGCTGGTTGTCGAAAGGTGCATGTCTATCAAGATTCTATTTGCTTTTCGACTCTGTTTTAGAGTTTCTGAACACTAAAGATCCTGTTTTAAAGAAAACCTCATGAATTTCAAAGCAGACATTGCGTATTTGACAGATTTGTTCAAAAAATTCAATGACCTCAACCTACAGTTACAAGGGGACAGCCTCAATTTGATAAAAACAAAGAGTGAAATTTCAGCTTTTCTTGGTAAACTGAAACTTATGAAGCAAAATATTGGTCGACGTGAATTTTCCCAGTTTCCAAATTTATCGCAGGTAGAATGCCTCGACGAAGATATTCAGACGTATGTTCAACATTTGATTGCCCTGTATGATGATTTTAAAATCAGATTTGAAGACATTCTGTCGATGGATATACCACCATGGATAATAAATCCATATGATGAAACTGAAGTGGAAAATGTGGTACTGCAAGAAGAGCTACTCGAGCTTAGCACTAATGAGGAGCTCAAAGTAGCATTCAAAGAGGGTATCAATCATTTTGGCTGCAGGCACAAATACCTGAAAAATATCCAGGACTGTGGGGAATTGTGCAAAAATTTCTCATAGCGTTTCCTTCGTCATATCTTGTCGAACGCAGTTTTAGTGCCGTAACAAACTTGTTGACAAAAAAACGGAGCAGATTAAATATTACAGAGCGAGGAGATTTACGGTTATACTTAACTAAACTCAAGCCAAATATTGATAATTTGCTGTCAATTCACCAAGTACATCCCTCCCATTAAAATTATAACTTTTATCTCAGATTACAATGGTAATCTGAGATAAAAGATTAACTATCAAACTAATAATGATTATTATTTTAAAACAGTCGCAATATAATCAAAGTTTTGATTATATTGCGACTGTTTTTAAATAATAATCATTATTAGTTTTGATGTTAAATTTTGATTCTACTAAGACTGTTATAACAACATAATTAAAAGTGTAGTAATTTTTGTGTTTGAATAAATAGCTACAAAACAAGAAAATATTTATTTTTACTTTTACCACTCCGAAGTGGGAGATTATTGGTTTCTTGTACTGTGAGTCAATCTTAGAATACAAAAAGTAAAGTAGGAATCCAACTGTTGGATGAAGACGCTTTTAGACTGGCTTTGAAACTTAGCTTGAATGACAATACTCACAGCATAATCAAAGCAATATAAATTCTCACCTTTTTTTCGAAAACTTTCAACTCATAGTTGATTGAAAAATAGCCACAACACAGATTTACATAGACATATACTTTTTCGGGTTTTGGAAGTAAGTTAGTAAATGTAATAGCTGCAGGGGTCCACCAGATCCAGCAAAATGTTTAAAGTGGTCTATGAGAAAAAAAAGTATGGGAACCTCTGTTTTAAATGATTATGTTTAAAATTTTGATACGACTCTACATTCACAATCTCAAAAAAATGTTTAAAAATTTTGTGAAAAATACATATTTGTGATTTTAAACAATTTATTTAAAATAAATGTATTTAAAAAATGTAATTCAGTCATGCCTGTTTGTTATTTGCAGTTCTAAAAAAATTATTGTACGGGTGGCCAATAACCGATGTAAGCGGCTGTATCTCAGAAACCACTCACCGTATCGGCGTGAAGTAAAAAATTATATAATTAAAGTAATCGAGAGAAAATGGTGGAAATTATCTAGGAGTTTCTAAAATGGGCATCAGGCGACGTAATTGCGATCTTGAATTTTAAAACCAGTTTTCTGAAAAAATTCTTATATAAAATGAAGAGTAGTGAATGGTTTTTTTTTAAAACTGAGACAAATTTAAATCTTTTTTGTTGAATACTTTTTGCCTATCTTTGAAAGGAAAGTGGTGGGTAGTGTTTGAGACATATTCGGCTAATCATGTTATGGATGATGTGATTGCAATTGGTTGTCTTGCCACCAGATGGCGTTTTCTGACATGATCACAAAAGAAAATAATTTGTGAAAAAAATTAAATGCAATGATTAGGAGTCATTAGGTAGACAATTAAGAGCTTAATAACCCAGTAAAAAAACGCATCAATATCTTGAAACGTAAAATAATTAATAAACAACTTCAAACTCAAAAAAAAATTAAATTTTGAGAAAAACATTCTTGCTTTAAGGTTTTGTTATTAACTCTAATTATCTCTAATTTTTTAAGTAAAACGTTAATTTACTATTTAAAATGCCAAATGACATTCAAAATTATCCTAACCTAAAATAAAATAACAAAATTTTAGTTTGATTTTAAATTTATTTTAGGATAGGATAAGATATTGAGATGCGGTTTTACTAGGTTGTTGGACTCTTATTTGTCTACTAACAACGTAAAAAAGTCATATCATTGCATTTAATTTTTTTTCGGAAAATTATTGTTTTTATAATAATGTCGAGAAAACGCCATCTGGTGCCAAGGTAAGCAATTGCAAGCACATCACTCATAACACAATAACTTAGGAAAAGCAAAAATTTTTAACGATACAAAAGATTATTAAAATACGTTAAACGTTTGTGGAGTTATCGACATTTAATTCCGAAAATGTTCAAACACTCCCCACCACTATATTTTCAAAGATTGAGCAAAAATATTTAACAAAAAGTTTGGCTTTGTCTCAGCTTTAAAACAGCATTGACTCTAGCTATCATTAATATAAAAAAACTTCCAGAAAACGATGTAAAAATTTATGGTGGCAGTTACGCCTCCTAGCGGCCATTTAAGAACTTGAATATCTTTTCTTGAGTACTTTTATTTGATAATTTTTACTGCAAGTCTATACAATCAGTGGTTTCTGAGATAGAGCCACTTATTGGTCCCACTTTGTACAATGTATACTGCAATTTTAGTAGAAATACACTCAATATTAATAATACTTTCTCGTTTTTATATTCCGTTTTATGGTTGTCACAAGTATTTATCTTGACATTAATATAGGCAACATAAATCTTTTGAAAATTCCGAAAATTTGTTTTTACCGAAAACCTCCAGATTCAAATCAATTGAGAGTATCTTAAACTATTGCTCCGTTTCTTTTGATTGGATATATTATGGTTTTGATAATTGTTTTTTGTTAAATAACATATTGGAGTTTGACCAAAATCATTCAAGGGGAAATAGTCTTCTAGCGAAAGTATATATTTCTTTATTTCATACATGCAGATTTTGATGTAATAATTTATCATTACACTACCTGTTTGGTCTTCTTATTTTTTCTTCGGTTGTTGACTTTTTAACTATAAAAGTGGCGACAGGGAGAAGAATTACTAGTTAATGTTATACATTGTGACCATTGAATTTAAACTTCATAACTTGCAATATTTTTCCGTCAATCTCTTGTTTGGACCTTAGGTTTTTCTACAGAAGTATTGTATTAAATTACACAAAAACATAGATTATTACACATGTATTTTTTGTAACATCTCCGTTCGTTTCTGAATTTTATATATCCGCCGTCTTCTACCCGTCAGGCACAAAAATGTTCAATTCCATAACGTATGATGTGAAAACCGTTTCTCTCTCGATCTAATACTTTTTGAGGTCTAATAGTGCTAAAAATTAGAATTGACAGGTTAATTATACATATTTCCCGCAACCTACATAAAATTCTTAACCGATTGCAATTGTCTTTTAATTTGTTAGTACTATTATTTATAAGCTTTATAATGTTCATGAATATTAATTAAATTCAAAGAATCCTTTTCATAAAGGAAAGTTACGTAACATTATTATGTCTTGCGACAGGAAGTAATTTCTATGATTGCAAAATCAAATAGTCCAGTTAAAATGTTTTGTCTATTTAAGATCAATACAACAGACCTAAATGTTTTTATTTTAAAGTTTAAACCGTCCTCCCAAAGCCTGCGTCGACCCTTATTCCTTCTTCCTGAAGGTTATTCTTTATTTATTTGTCCTTAAACTCGCCTGTTTGAATATCTACTGCTTAATTTTCTAATTAATATGTGCAAACATTCTAACGCTCTAACCACAATAGTGTTATGAGAAAATTAGCACAAAGTTGACACATAAATACCTTTGTTCTTTTTACAAAACAGTAACGATTCTTTAACAATATCTGAATATTTCCGTGTGAATGCTTTTCTTCACCCATTTCATAATTCAACCTTGTTCTGAACACGCGACTTAAGTATAAAACAGTTTTATTTGTTGTAGTATATTGTTGAAATGATTATATAACACATACTAAAAAATTGATTTACGTTAAAAGAAGACACTTTAACAATGCCATTTTTTCTTTCATTATACTTATATTGTTTTGAAAGATTTTTTATCCATTCACTGTTATTTAGACGATTACTTATTGCAATCTTAAGACAAATAAGTTGCTTTTACAGAGTACATACTTATGAGCATAAATAATTTCACGATTTGCAATTGAGTAACGTTTATGTTTAAACAATAAATGTGTTTTGTCATTAACACATTATACACATTTCAGCAAGTGCTTTTTAATTCAATTCACATTTAATTTAATTAACTTATTGTAGCTTTGTCTTTTTTATTTACTTAATAGGATGTTTCTAAACTGTGTCCGTACTTTCACTAAACAATAAAATTAATTGAATATTGAAAAGAGTCGCAGTTGGCTATTTAACTACTACTAAATTGGTCGTTAGTGCACTATAAGAAATGGTTGACGTGTTTAATAATTGTTCAATTGTATACCTAAATGTCATTAACAAAATTGGAGAAAGTTGTGTAGAAAAGATTTGTTAAGATTATCATCTTACCGGTATAGTTTTTAGGTACATTATACACATTGTTTTCATTGACAGAAATCAAATTTCACTCACAAGAAGAGAAATAAAGCTATCAGTTCTACTCACAACTGAATTAAATCTGACAGCTGTCAGTTATGAATTAAAATTGTAATTTGGTATTGAAAATAGTAGACATATTTGTTAAAGTATATTCAATCATTTTGCGTTGAGCACTTTAACACTATACATAGTGTGTTCTTCTAAGGCACCATACATAACACTTACATCACAATACAATATTTGTATAATGTATCATACGAATAAATAAATTAATATAAGCTTTTCAACAGTTACAAAGTCACTATCATTAAGAGAATTATTTGGCACGTTTTTTATGTAGATAGTTTTTTATTTGATTTAGGATAAATTTTATTACAGATTTTGAACTCACTAATAGATATCTAAAAAAAATGATATAAAAAATCCTACAAGTCAAATAGAAAAAGTTATAGAACAATACAAGTCAATATTTGGAATATTTAAATCCAACCCCCACCACTAAAAGAGGCAACATAAAAAATATCTCGTTTTTGCACGATCCAAGAACTCAAAGTATCTCCTATAACCTTTAATTCGTATTTTTTTGAAATTGTAATTAAACTATTGTTTTAATGCGTTTTTGAGTTTTCTGAAATTTTGCAGTCAACTTTTTTTGTTAGTTTAAAACTGGAAATTAAAAAATTCTCAATTAACAAGGACATAACCATAAGAACAACAACAGAAAAACGCCAAAAAACTGCACCAAAAACTTTACTCGGACACGTGTTTCAATAGCTAAGCTATCATCATCAGCGATACCGATAAGAACGCTGAGAACTGATTGAGATATTTTTGAAATAAATTCTCCACCCCATATTGGGCCATCGTTTTAAGTTATTGTTTATTTGCACCAAATACCTTCCGTTCTTCTTAATCGCCTCGATTAATAGGATATCAACTAAATAACTGAAATAATAGTTGCAACATAATTTTGATCAGTGGACATGAAAGGGAATGAAAAATGTTGAAATATAAAAGGAATTTGTTTGTAAGGTAAAGACAGTTGATTAATTTATTATGTTTAAATAAAGCAGATGCTTACGGTTATTCGTTTAATTTGGAAAATAGTGGTGGCTAATAAAGCAGTATAGTCTACATTATAAATATGTGGTTATTTATGCCACTTTATTTGTTCGACTATATAAATGTATTTTTTTATTTTTGTGGAGTGATCTTTTTAAAAAATATATGATACTTAGAATTCTTTCAAATAATAGTTGTAAGTGAACCATTATATTATATAAAAACAAAACATTTAACTAAAAAATTAATTAATCATATCTCCTACAACTAAAAACATAACCTTTGATATTTTTCAATTTAAATATTATTCGTTTACTTTAAATATGTTTTTGCACGTTTATGTTTAGTTTGCATATATTTTCTGTATCTAGGATAACAGTTTTTATATGGATCAATATAAAAGAGACCCTTGGAACAATCTATCTTGAGGTGTGGTTTGTTAAATAAAAAATAACTTATTGCGTAATAGTAAAATTTACAGAATATTTTGCAACTTTTCTTATGCGTTCTGATCTTTATTTTCTTTAACGAATTCGATTAAATTGGCAGTGTAATTAAAAAGAGTAGTTGTAGGAAGTTGAATTATGTCATTTTTATACTAAACACTTTACGGCAAAAAGAAAGTAACAACCAGTAGGTATCTGAAAATTTGAAAGAAATTGTACAAGTGCAAGTATGAAAATATTAATGTAATAAAGTATGTATTAAAATTCATTTATGTGTTTAACATTATTAGAATTTATATTATTTTAATTACCGCAAAATTGTGTGTGGAAGAGCAAAATTTTGACACAGTAGAGTGACATTCTTGTTTTTCATGATATAAAACGTTCCACTTTTCCCAGCATAACACAGTAATTTTAATTTGAACAATTAGGTATAGACCTACGTATCATTAAACATTTAATCAGACATGCTAAACACCCAAAAGTCTTGCCATTAATTTCACAATCGAGTTATTAACACTAAACTTATATTTACAACGTTTCGTTTATGTACAGCATAAAAATTGATACATGTCTGAAATTCATACCTAACAAGATTCTGTTTAATCGAATTTAACCTTTTTTTAAATTTTGTTGTGTTATCAACAAAAAGGAAGTTTTGACAAAGTGGGTAGAAAATGTAATTTCACTCTTACTCCAAATTTTGAAAATGGAATGCTTTTGTTATATATTCATGGTAAATGGAACATTCTGTATTTCATTTACGGTGATTTTATTTTTAAATTAAGAACAAACGTTTACCGCCAGAACCGCCCTGATAAGCGAGAAATAAAGTTTTAAATAAATGGTTCAAACAAAAGCTATAGACAGTAGAACATTCTAATAACTTTTTTGTAAAATTGACATTGGTGGAGATATTGTCACAACTAATTATTGTCACGTGATTGTTATACTTCAGTAATTACTTAGTCGGATCAAAAAATAGTAGCAACAAAAGTTGTGTATAATTAAATTATAAACATGTGTTAAATGAATATTTTTCTAAATATTTCAAAAATTCAAAAAATGTGTGTAGGTTAAAGGCTCCTTTGGCTACATAGAATAATCCCGAAATCTAATCAATCTGCGGTATTATAAATAAGGTACATGTACATGTCCATGTTTTATAAGCCGGTAAGAGACTTTCTTGATATCGCGTTTACATTCGGACGGACGGCTGGAACGGCCATCGTACATAAATTTTTTAAATTGCTTCATTTATAACGGATAACTCTAATTCGTGGAAAAAGTGAAAAAAAGGGTGTTAAATTTTGTGTTTTATTTATTTTATATTATAAGATGTGGAGTAAAAACTAGGTAGTCATGAGACTACTACGGTATCATAAATATAATATATAATAAGAAAAATCAGGTGTTTAAAAGATTAAACATTACTGTACAATTCTACACCAAAGTTTTTCTGATGATAGCAATTTATAATTATCTCTGTTACGTGGTTTAAATGAATAAAAATACACTGCTTGATCATTGTATAAATCCAAAGGAAATACTAAAACTATGTTTCAGTAAGCCACAGTTTATAAAAATCGTATTAAAAGAAATCTCTACTCTAATTCAAAGAGTTTTACGTGATTCTGCATTTTACGATTGAGTTTTGTATCTATTATTTAAGATTACCAGGTATTTACATTTTTAAATCCGCTAATCTTAATCGAAATTGTACACGCTCTTCTCTCCTTATAACGTAGGAAGGAGATATTTTGAAAATGCCAATACACATTGAAATAACAGCATCCGAAGAATAAATGGAAATAAATCATAATAAATTTGAATATAAGCAAATTAAAGGTGACATAAGAAAATCAGGCTCGTAAAGAATATACTAGAAAATGTTGGAAAACAAACAAAGAAATAATTTAAGTTTACGGAAATTTTGTAACATCAAATATTTGAATCAACAAGGTCGTAGCAGCTTATGCAGTGTTCTTATTTTGTTGCTAGTATTTGCGCATATCTTTAATTCTTTGTTACATTAAAGCAAATTATTTATACAAATTTAGCAACACTCGGGTTTTACGGTTTTTAAATTTAAAAAATCAATTAATAACATTAATTTGATTAAGATATTTTGAGTTTTGCATACTGATTTTTAAAACTAAACTAGTACACACCCACAAGCAAAAGGTTCGGTTTCGCAAGTGGGAAATTCCATCATTATTGTCCACATACTATATTTTCTCTACACACTTTAAAAATAGTAAAATATAAGTAGGACGAAATCAATTCAACATGACAATTAAAATAAACCTTTCTGTCAAATCCTTTGTCCCCCATGCATCTTAAATGGATGCATTTTTTTGACAATATGAATGCACTTTAATTTAGTTTGATCAAAGTATTTGCTCATAAATCACCTTCGTTTAACAATATATTAGATTTTATAAATATACAGGGTGGTCCAAATTATTCAGACAAATTATAATAATGAAACGATATAAAATGTTACTATATAATGATCTGTGCGCTTATGTAAAATATATCAATCAAAGCTACTTTTGTGGGATTCAAGGGTCGCACTGAAAATTACTTATATGAAATATCTGGTGTTTTAATATCTCTTTAAAAAGTTTCATAAATAAAAAATTTAATCAACCGTCCTCTTTACTATGTGTAGATCCATCTTAACGTTTTCGAAATTACATGTATCACATATAACTCAGAAGTTGTAACTGTGTGCCTGCCTGTGGTGTGTG
The DNA here is from genome assembly GCA_030710515.1 of Abscondita cerata. Classification (NCBI taxonomy): domain Eukaryota; kingdom Metazoa; phylum Arthropoda; class Insecta; order Coleoptera; family Lampyridae; genus Abscondita; species Abscondita cerata. The sequence continues at coordinate 454,274 of JALBCR010002195.1, forward strand.
TTCAGTTTCTTATATGATAAAAGTTATTTTTACCGCTTTTCACAACTTGTGGCACTAGATACATACATTTTGTGTATTTTGTCCTACCTAATAAAAGTTTCAATGTTAAAAATCATAAACAATCACATTATGGCAGAATCTTACTAAAATGCGTAAACATATTTATTCCGACGACAATTTTAATTAAAGATAAATACTTTTTGTTACATTGACTGTACACAAATACCTACATCTTTTAGCATTATTACCTATATGGAAGTTTGTAATTTCGACATAAAAGGCTAATTAACTTACGTTAGAGACAGCTATCTTATGGCACTGATGTATTCATTACTTCTTACATCTGTTCTGGTATTAGCAATGAGGTTTTTATACACTTGGTTTGCTAAAATTGTTACTTCACTTTAGCGACATAAATAGTACCTTGTTCTATACATGAAAAATCTACCAAACTCAAACCCGCTCAGCACTCAGATTACACATGCCCTTGTGGAAATTCGACATATGTGCTGATTGGCGGTCTAAACTACGTCGACGAGATGGCATTTTTAGAATCTTCCACTGTACTTAATTTTGAACACTTTTTGCCAAGTATGACGAACATTTAAAAGTCGCCGTATGGTATGGAATATTACGTTTCCGTACTTTGGCTATCCCTGATTTATATAATACAAGTTTCAGTATGGAACCTATTTCCCAAAAACATATATTTTTGACATATTCAAGAATTCAACCAGGAATGTTAGACTGGCGACCGCGTTTTGTGCAAAAAATATTACTGACTATTTTTGCTTCAAGCCTTGACTTGGGGGCAAATAATACATCTGATTTTACATGCTGCTTTCCTGCTCACTAGGGAATATTTTTGAAAATGACTTACATTCTGTACCATAATCCACAGTAAAATGTTAAAATACACAGGGTGTTAAGTTTAAAAATATACACTTTTTAAGTGATCCTTTATGCATTCAATTCTACATTTTACAGAGCAACCCAGCTACTTCTATTTAAAGTCCAGTTTTAAATAAAATCATTTCTGAAATCAACTTTAGATATTTACTGTTTTCCTAGTTTCTGAGCTTTGTTTTCTGATATACGGTCCTTTTAGTTTCAAACTTATTTGTGCAACTATAGTAGTTCCAAGATAATTTGATCAATATAGAATTATTTAGATATTTGCGACCTCTAGTCGCTAGCTAGAATTGTAAGTGTGACTACCAAATCCGCATTTTTTGGGATTTTTCTTAATTTGGGATTGGACTTAGGCATCAATTTGTGCTTCGATCAAGATGAAAATTAGTTTAAAAAATAGTGGCCGTGACTATGAGTTTAGATATCAATTTATCAAAACATTTGAAGTTGGATTACTTCTAAAATACGAACTTTATTTATTCCATATGCAAAATTCTGCTTAAAGTAATTTCAATTTATTTGTCCATTTTGTAAAAGATGCATTTTCAAGTACAAAGTTCAAACAACACAATCCGTATGTTCACTATTTTCTAATTATAACTAAAATTCACATGGTATTTACGTTATAGAATCACGTAATATATTCAAATCCCTCAAAAAATGTTTTGCTGGAGTATATGTACAAGATGAAAATCTATAATTTGACGAGGCTATAAAATGAATTCTGATCCTTGACGTCGGAGCGTATCTATATCGCATGCGCCAGTTTTAGGTTTTTGACTTCAGATTGTTTGCTGATGGCGAACTTGCCAAACTAAACATAAATTTCAATAATAAATAAGAGTCTTTGTAAGTAAAAAACTGGGTTGGGCAGGCATCTTCATTAAAATGTGACAATATAACCTAAAGTGACATAAATGACTTACCACTTTAGATACATTGAATTTTAACCTAAAATTTTGTATCAGTTTTTATTTGAACACCCGTTATAAATAAAAATCACCAATACAGTACTTTACGCTATATTCACGATAAAGGTTGTGACGTCATGCCAATGAGATAGTGTTCTGTGTGTTTGAATGAGTGCCGATACTTTTAGTAAGTTTCTACATAACTAACTGAATGTTTTTTAAAATTTATATATTTCACAATAGATGCAAGTTTGATTTATTTTTATAGTCTCTGTTGATTTACTCCATAAAATAAGTATTCTTGAAAATATGCTTTAGCTATAAAATAATATCATTCAATTTAAAAATCAAATTTTCAAATAAAAAATCATTACTCTATCTTTTAATTTTTTAAATTCTATACATACACGTATTTGTACGCTGCTTTGATACTTTATCTCATATGTGCTTCAAGCATTTAATGATATTCATTTTTGCCCTTTCACCAATTGCTTAGTGTATCGTTCAAACAGGGTCGTTCTTTCGTTATTAGCATAAGTGGGTTAACTGTTAAAAATTTTTCTTGCAATGATATTGTGCAGAGCAAGACTTTAATATTTAAATGGTAAATTAGTTTGTTAAACATGGGCTAACGCTCACTAATTTGAGGTTTATTGCGTAACAAATCATAGGTAGAAATCAGGTAGAAACTAATACATATATCGACAATGAATTGATCTTGCTTAATTATACTGTGTAACAAAATTATAATTTTAACAACGATTAACTACTTCATTGGTATAAGAAATTATCTTAATTCTTACGTTCCAAGAATAGTTATTTGATTGTATTTAGCAACATTAAAAACGATATCTCATTGAATCATGAATTATTTATTTATCATTCTTGAACAACGTTTAACCGTAATACTTTCATCAAGTACAGACTCAAGTTCTTGATAATTACTATAAGTGTAATATTAGTAAAGTTCTTTATAAAAATAGAAAATCTTACACGAACACCGAGCAAGCTGATAAGGAAAGAAATCTTCATTTTTAATCTTTGCCCATTTTTTTATAAGTGCAGTGACTTTCTCCGTTTAACTGTAATTCGAATCATGTCTAAGTACCCTTCAAAGGAAGAGAAGTAATTGATCTTCCGTAAATAGAAAAACATTACCATTATTTGTCCAAAATACCTATTTTATTATTGTAGTTTTAATATGCTTAACCGTTTTGTTTGTAAACAAATCAATATCGTCAAATGGTATATAAAGTAATATAATTAGTAGTAATAGAAATAGAAAGTTTATTGCGTGAAACAATTTTTAAATGTTATGTACCCTAGTTAATCGCGAGTAAAATTCTACCGTGCATAGATCAAAAATAAAAAAAAAAAAAAAAAGATATTTCTGACCTCAAGTAGAAGTAAATTATTAAGACCCAACAAACGAATAATAATTGCCGTAATAAATGGGACAACAACTTTTACTTCAGATTATAACTCAGAAGTAATTTTACTTACACTGATTAATTTAGCAATGTGTGTTCTTATCAGTTGCGAGATAAATAATATATATTATTTATTGGTGTAATATTAAGAACTTACCGGTATAAAATAAAATATCCTAAAACGAATATCACAGTGTATGTTAGATAAGAGGTATAATACATTATTTTAAAGTTATACTCTGTAAATTCTCAAACATTTCGCGTATTGCAATATTGAGTGAAAGTACTACAGCAGCCGGATTGGCCCAGTCAGGCCCCTTCTGCTTTGTTCAACTCCACTATTCCGATACCATCACCATTATCACGATTAATGTTATGTTGCGTTCGGATTTATCCTTGATTTTTAACTATATCTTGTAAGATCTGTAAGCTTTTATGTATTCGACATTTCCAATTGATGCACTCATTCCTAATTTTAAAAAATATAATTATACCAAGGAACTCGAAAGAGTACTAATAAATTTGGTTTTGGGAAATAAAAATAGCGTACTGAATAAACGCCAACAAAAATCAATAAAATTAATTGTAACATATTTTTTTGAATTTAAAGTAATGTGTAAATGCATTTGTAGTGGATTATGAAGAAATTTACAACATCAGACTCTGAAAAATGTTACTGCACTCCTATTCGTTCTTTAAACGTATTACTTAGAGTTAGGATCATATAACATATTTTAATTTAAAATGATCTTGAATGCCAAGGCTTACATTTAGCTTTTTTCAATACATAGAGAACCATCAAAATTAGGTTTTTGCACTCAGTGCGTAAAACTACAGATAAAGTGCGTCATACGCCTGCAAGTAACAGTATTACGTACAAGTGTTTCAAATGTAGCAAAAACACTGGGTTAGTAGAGCATTTTGCTACCAAAATATTGTATCGCTTTTACAATTTCATTTTATGCAGAAATCCTTTACATCCCTACTATATAAAGCTTCTTCAGAACTGCAATCATTGATAATTGAAATTCAAATGACGAATATTAGCTTGTATAGTATTTGTCACTAAATATGTAGATAGAACTACTAAGCGTACGTTGTACACACAAATTGTTGGTGTACTTACATTGTTCGTTATTTAGAATGCATTACGCATATTTCTTTTTGTAAATGCCGAAAAACAATTCAAATATTCACTTTAAAGTTTGACAATTAAATCGGTTAACTGGATGTCAGATGACTAATGTATACGTTATAATGCATTTGCATTCTCTTACAGCTTACTAATTATTTTTTGTGGTTTGAATGTTGCATAATTTCAGAACCTTGAAAGTGCGAATCTAAAAATATCGTGCAAAAAATAGCATACGCAACAACTGCGTAAACTAGTATTCGGGAATTCGTCAATACAAACCGGCACTCATTCCCGAACGAATCTGTTTACGCACATGTCGCAACAAATTTCAGCATGTATTCAGGTTATACATTAAGCAAAGCTAACAAACGCATTGTTAAAGATAATTTCATCTTATCAATATTCGATGACCATATCAGCTATCACACCTTCTTTTTTTGCATATTTTGATACAATCTTTCCAACTGGTACAGCTTCAGACTGAAGTGAGGCTTGTTCATCGATTTCAAATCCTTTTTCTTAAAATGCGAAGCCGACTATTACTAATATAGGAACTGCATGCACAAGCAATTTCCGCGTCCGTATTTTTGGAAGTATAACAAACAAAGAATGCTACGTTCGCAAGGAATTATTGTAACCTTCAAGCTAAGCATCCCAACACGCCAGACGGTATATAATGAAGCGGGCGAGTCAACAGAAGGGAGACCCAGAGTACGATACGGCGTAGTAACCAAAGTGACTAGTGCGATCCCAGCAGTTCCGCGTTCCTATATGGCGCTTACTCGCATTCCGCTCGCAGCAAACGCATTAACATTAAACAACTAACAGCGCGGTTATTGTAAGTTAAAATAAACTCGTATTCGCAAACTCAACGTAGTTTTCTCTGATGCAAACCCGGCCTAGAACTAACCCTAGCCGCCACAGTGGTGACCCCGACGTGATGTATTTGATCAGAGAAGAAGGTCACCGTTCGAAGACTTCACCGCAGAATTCAGAAACAACGGTGCGCGTCTTATCCAGTGACGACCATCATCATATTTTTGCGTGATCGTCCTGTTCGCCGCCAAACACTGGTAAGACTCCGACGCACATACGAGTGGGAGGTTCTGAATCTAAGGAAGAGATCATCGTGCAGAACGCAAACGGCAGCGCATCTGCCACCCTAAACACCGCCGAAACTCTCCACACAATCACCGTCGTATTATTGGTATTAATCATCATCCGGTTCGCCGCAAAGGACCTCTGCGCATTTCACAAGAGGAAGGTAAACCGCGCGGCCACCAAGCTCAGGCACAAGCGACAGTGTAATCTTCGAGACGACATCAGATCACACTGGCTGCCGCGAACAAACGAAAAATGGCCCCCACAACGCAACCGCTTCCGCGAACCTCACGACGCCTACAACGACCCCCGCAATCGAACGCGTAGGCGTACGCATCCCTCCATTTTGGCCGGAAGACCCTCTCATGTGGTTCCTGCAAATCGAAGAGGCTAATTCGCTTTAGCTGGGATCATCGCGGACGAAACAAAATATAACTACGTGATCGCCAATATAGATACCAAGCATGCCACGGAGGTACGCGACATCCTTCAATCACCGCCGACCGAGGGCAAATACGACACCGCCAAAAAAGGAACTAGTCAATCGCCTCAGCGCATCGAAATCGCAAAAGATACAGCGATTTAGGAAGGCGAGGAACTCGCGACCGCAAAGCCATCGCAGTTCCTACGACACCTGAAAAACCTCGGTGGGAGCACCATCCCTGACGACTTCCTACGAACCCTATGGCTCAACCGTTTACCGGCAACGATGCAGGCGATTCTGGCAACGCAGACCCACGACGACCTCGATAAAATAGCCGTGCTCGCCGACGCCGTAAACGAGACGCTCGCATTCAAAACGTATATACGTGCGACGCACGAACCCCGCATGGACGCAACGACGCAACAAACCCGCGTTCCGACAATCACGACCACCATCTCCAAGCCGTTCCAATTCGAGAGATCGACATCGAAATTACGACCCCAATAACACTGCCACATGTTGGTACCGCCAAGTTTTCAAAGGCCGAGCGAGAAAATGCCGCGAACCGTGTGATTTCCTTCGGAAACGGACAAGGCAGTCGATAAACGCGGCCAACGACAGCCTCAACATAACCCCGCGCCTCTTCTTGCACGAGCGGGCCACGTCGCCGATTCCTAGTGGACACCGGCGCGGACGTCTCAGTTTTCCCCGCAAGTTAGTTAACGGACCACGACACAAAACATCATACGAGCTGACAGCAGCGAACGGATCCAACATCGCGACATATGGTTTCATAACCCTCAGCTCAATTTAGGCTTACGACGATCTTTCACCTGGCGTTTTATAATAGCAGACGTAACGAACCCCATAATCGGAGCCGACTTTCTGCACCACTACGCCTTGCTGGTGGACATCCACAACAATAGGATCACCGACCCGTTAACAAACATATCACGAGCCACTGAGTGACCTCAGACCACGAACGGCCTACGATACGCGAAATCTCAGGACGACACCGTTCCACGAAATTCTCAAAGAATTTCGAGATCACGAGACCTTCGGGCGCACCGCACGTGCCAAACACGAAACGAAGCATTACATTCCGAACCACTCCAGGGCCACAATAACTTGCAAACCACGCCGCCTTGCACGCACAAATTGAGGATTGCAAAACATGAATTCCAGTCCATGGTCGACATGGGCTTCGCTCGCCCGTCAGACAGCAGTTGGGCATCACCGCTGCCTGGCACCGAAAACGGCCATGACTGAGGCCTTGCGGAGACTACAGGCCCTCAACGCCCGAACAATCCCTGATCGCTACCCCGTGCCACACATAGAAGACTTCGCGCAAGGACTCCGAGGAAAAACCATATTTTCGACAATAGAATTTGGTACGAGCATATCACCAAATCCCAGTTGCAAATGAAGACATTCCGAAAACCGCAATTACGACACCTTTCGGACTGTACGAATTCCCTTCATGTCTTTCGGACTACGAAACGCCGGCCAGACTTTTCAGCGTTTTATCGACGAGGTAACCTGAGGTTTGGACTACTGTTACACCTACCTCGACGACATACTCGTAGCCTCCACATCCGAAGACAGGCACAAAATCCATTTACGAACACTGTTCACGCGCTTACAGAGGTATGGGATACTCATTAACCCAACGAAATGCCACTTAGGCGTCACGAACGCACGTTTCCTCGGATACCAAGTCTCGAGCAAGGGCACGACACCACCGGCGGACAAAGTGGACGCAATCAGGAATTTCCCACGCCGACAACGGCCAAACAATTGAGACAATTTTTTGGGCATGATAAATTTCTACAGGAGATTTATACCAGGAATTGCCGAACTGCAGGCACCGCTAAATGACCTGCTCAAACGCAACATTAAAGGCGCAAAACCAATCGAATGGCAGACCAAAGCAAACGACTTTGATGCCTGCAAAGAAAGACTGGCACAGGCCACGATGCTCGCACACCCCGAACCCGGAGCAGCCCTTGCCATAGTCACTGACGCCTCAAATAACGCAATCGGAGCCGCTCTCCAACAACGCATCGACGACGACTGGGAACCACTCGCATTCTTCTCCAGGAAACTCTCAAGCGCAGAGAAAGTACGGGACCTACGACAGAGAATTACTAGCGATCTACCAAGCCATAAACACTTCAGACACATGGTTGAAGGTAGAGAATTTTCTGTTCGTACGGACCACAAACCCCTGGTATACGCATTCCGCCAAAAGCCGGACAAATGTTCCCGCCAATTTCGTCACCTAGATTTTATATCCCAATTTACAACAGACATCCGTCACATCTCGGGCACGGAGAACGTCGTTGCGGACGCGCTATCCCGCATCGAAACAATCGCCACAGCCCCGATCGACTTCGAAAGTCTCCACAAAGCACAGGCCACGGACAATGATCTGCAAACGCACCTGCGTCTAGGAATTCACCCAACTAAAAAGTGATTCTCCCCAACACGGACACAGCCGTATACTGCGATCTGTCCACCGCCAACGCCGAACCTTTCGTCCCTACGGCTTCGCCAGCACATTTTCAACACAATGCACAATCTGGCGCACCCGGGAACGAAAGCCACAACAAAGCTCGTCAAACAGCGTTACGTTTGGCCATCCATTGACGCCGATTGCCGACAATGGACACGCGCATGCATACAATGCCAACGATCAAGAAGTCACGCGACACGTAAAAACACCTTTCGGAACGATAGCGAACCCATCCACACGTTTCGAGCATTCATATCGACATAGTGGGACCGCTCCCCATATCGCAAGGCAAACGTTACCTCACACCTGTGTCGATAGATTTTCACGCTGGCCCGAAAGCATACCCAATCGAAAATATCGAAGCCGAAACAATCACGCGCACGTTTTACAACGAATGGATCACACGCTTCGGTGTCCCGCTGCGAATAACCACAGACCAAGGGCGACAATTCGAATCACAACTGTTCAAACAGTTCAACAAACTCCTCGGCACCACACATTTGCGAACAACGGCCTACCACCCGCAATCGAATGGGATGGTGGAGCGTTTCCACCGCCACCAAAGCCGCCATCCGTTGCCACGAAACGAAACAGTGGACCGACGTACTACCCACGATTTTACTAGGACTACGAGCAGCATGGAGGAAGACCTGAACTCATCTGCAGCCGAACTGGTATACGGCGAACCCTGAGACTCCCTGGCGAATTCCTAGTACCAAAACAAACGCCCGGACCCGATAAATTACATAACGAACCTCAAACGCTACTTCGCAGAATTAAGCCCCACAGCTGGAACAAACCACGCCAAACCAAACACATTCATTTTTAAAGACCTACAAACGGCCCAACAGGTATTCGTTCGACGCGACGCAGTAAAGACGCCACTCGAACAACCGTACGAGGGACCATTCCGGTTTTAAAACGAGGAGATAAAACCTTAACGTTAAAAATAAGGGATCGCGAAACGACCGTCTCCATCGACCGCACGAAACCAGCTCTACGTAGAAGGAACCACACGCGCAAACTTCGTTCCTCGCCCACCACGGATCATCAAGGAACACCGCCTCCAAACGAACACCACACACCATAACAAAGTCGGAAGACGTTCATTTTCCCAAGCGCCTGCATTAAGCGCGCACGCAAAATAATAAAGCGGCAAGGTAAAGCATACGCAAAATTAAACATTTTTGCCCACCAGCTCCGTTTTATCGTGGGATTTACCCACTAAGGGGGGACATATAGGAACTGCATACGCAACAATTTCACGTCCGTATTTTGCGGAAGTATAAACAAACAAAGAATGCTACGTTCGCAAGGAATTATTGTAACCTTGCAAGCTAAGCATCCCAACACGCCAGACGGTATATAATGAGGCGAACGAGTCAACAGAAGACAGACCCAGAGTACGATACGGCGTAGTAACCAAAGTGACTAGTGCGATCCCAGCAGTTCCGCGTTCCTATATGGCGCTTACTCGCATTCCGCTCTCGCAGCAAACGCATTAACATTAAACAACTAACAGCGCGGTTATTGTAAGTTAAAAAAATAAACTCGTATTCGCAAACTCAACGTAGTTTTTCTCTGATGCAAACCGGCGCCTAGAATCCAACCTCGCCGCCACACTAACTATGTTGTCTTTGGAGCTACAAAATTGGTCAAATTTGGTAACTAGTATCATTTTAATAGTAATTAGAAATGATACTGGTTCACCTATTTGACCAATTTTAGCAACTCAAACAACAAAGTATGTGGCAGCTGAAAGGCGCCGGTTTTATCGAAGAAAAACGTTGGTGCGAATACGGACTATTACAACACAACAACCGCTGACAGCTGTTGTGACAATGCGTTTGCTACGGAAGCAGAATGCACAGTAGCGCCATATAAGGCATCACACTAATCTTTATTACTACGCCGTCTTACTGCAGGTCTGACCGTTCGCCTCGTCCTGCTACCGTCTGAGAATGCCAGCACGGAACCTGATAATTCTGCAGGCAACAGCGATCTTTGTTGTTTACTACTTCCGCAAACTCTGGACATGAAGCTAACTGATACGCTCTGTGG